>KK112090.1:66475-141782 GCA_000611955.2 Stegodyphus mimosarum
TAATAGTGATTAATAAAAGAGGATTTTAAATCCCTTTCACGTGCAGTTATTCTCCAGCACAGTATCTACACCAGAACAAAGCTAATTTTTCAGCTCACTGCTCCAGAGCAGG
The DNA here is from genome assembly GCA_000611955.2 of Stegodyphus mimosarum. Lineage (NCBI taxonomy): Eukaryota > Metazoa > Arthropoda > Arachnida > Araneae > Eresidae > Stegodyphus > Stegodyphus mimosarum. Next base: position 66,588 of record KK112090.1, read on the forward strand.
ACTGTAGTTTAGAAGGAGTTACTTCAAAATGTTTGCAAAGAACATGCACAGAACACTCAGTCCTGACACCTTAAGCTCATCGTTAGAAAGACTTTCTGCTGTTTCTTGCAAAATTTCTGCGAGATCTTCCACACTTACTTCATCTAAACTTGATCGTTTCGCGAATTTCACTATTTCGTTCATATCAACAACAGAATTTGTAGTGTCACCGTCCTTCTTTAGATCTGGCCAAATATTTTACCACACTCCTTTCAAACATTTTCCGTTACCTCATCCAAGAAAGATTTATGTTTCCTATTGCAACCGTAACATTATAGTTCCTCCAAAAATCTGTTATTGATTGTTTATCATCTCCGTCTGTTTTTTCAAACATTTGTCTCAATGTTCGCATCAGGTAATAAGCTTTAAAATTTGATATAACACCTTGATCCATCGGTTTTATTAATGCAGTTGTTTTAGACGGCAAGAAAACCACTTCGATTGGAATCCATATTATTAAGTCAGATAATTTCGTTGGATGGCTTGGAACATTATCCATTAAAAGTAGCGCTTTTGGTTCAAGTTTTTTTATTTCGCAATAGCGTTGAACAGAAGGGCAAAAGTGTCCAGTGGATCAATTCTGGAAAATTTTCACAGCATCTGTGATTTTTATTAAACTCCTAAATTACTGGTAAAGTTGATTTTGATATTCATTTCATCGCTGTTGGGTTTTTGAAATGATAAAAAAGAAATGGGTTTAATTTCATTGACGTCAGTCTTCATTGACGTTAGCACTCAGGAGAAGTGTTAAGCGATTTTCACAGCTTTAAATCTTGATGCACGTTTTTCTTGACGGGATAGAAATGTATATTTTGACATTCTTTTCCAAAATAGGTCCGTTTCACCGGCATTCAAAACTTATTTTGGAGGTTAGTTTTTTCGTTCAATATATTGTTCTTAATGTCTCTGGGAATTTTGTATCTCCACTTGCTGCTTCTTCTGTAATCTGTATGTTATGAAGGTTATTTCGAAGTTTAAATCTATTAAACCATCCTCGACTTGTAACGAAAGTTTCAGTTATGTCACCTGTTTCAATCTGAATGTCATTAAAAATTCTTCTACTAGCTTTTTCCATTATAATAGCTTGGCTTAGTATTGCGCTCAATTTAGTCGTCAATGCATATAGAACGTAGTTTTTCCATCTTGTCTATCGAATTATTTCTAGAACGGGTTATTCTAGGTTTTTGTAGTTGTAGATACTGATGATACTATTTTTCTTTGTTCTAAAAAATGTCCTTATTGTTGAAGTTGACAAGTTCTATGCAACACCAGTTTTACTTTGATGTTCACCACTATCTAATCCTCTAAGCACTTACATTTTAGTTTCTAGCGAAATGCTTTTTCTTGTCCCTTTATTTTCGTGTTTCTTATTATCACCCATATTAAAAACTAAAAATTGTAATATTTTTCCCTATATCAATCATTACGTTACATAAATTTATACTTACGGCAACAGCAATAAATGTTTGAAATACTAAAAATAAGTTTATGCAACACTACAGAGAAAAGGTAATGTAGATAAATTACTGTCGATTTCGGAGCAGCCTTATACTGCGCGCAACTTTCAGCGAATGCCACTATTCCATTAAGAACACGTTAAACGGACCAGCGTTAAGCGGTATCTTATAAGGAAATCTGCAACCGCGGCAAGTTCATTTCGAAAAGTCTTCTAGTTAGCTCGAATAACCTTTCAAAATCATCTTATGTTGCGTGCAAAAAAACACACACTAATTTTTATAAATTTTTGGAAAATGTTTTTGAATTATAAGCTATACAATTTTTACCATCACCTTAAAGTTTTTACTATCATGCGTATTTCTAAGCAGACTTGCAAAATATTTAAAATTCTTTCAATCTGAGTAATGATTGTAAGAAATGTTTTCATGGTGACTTTAATACATCCCATAGTTCTCTTAACGTGGTATTTAAACCCTGCTTCCCACAATCCACCAAAATTCGGTGATCTAAGAGGAATTAATTTCCAAACTATAGACTCTGAGAAGAAATAGCTGGCTAATGCTTCATCTGGTTTTCTAATTAATTTTTGCAAACGCTTTAATTCTGTATGAGCAGTCATACATTTTGTAGCATTATCTGTAGTGAAGAAAAAGCACAAAGTCTCTTCTTGCGCAAAGTCGTTTAAAAGCTCCAATAAAGGCTTCAAACGTTAAGTCTGTTACTATCTCCAAATGTATTGCCTTTGGAAATAAACATATAAATACACCAATATAAATTTAGCGATAAATTTCCTTGCGTTAACCCTGAAACTGGACTTGAAATGGTCGGAAAAAGTCAACGTCACAATAAAGAAAGGCCTAAGTCGAAATTGGCCGCTCAGTGGGAAGATTACTTATGACATAATTTGCTGTATTCGGCTTGTTTTTAAAGCAAATATCATGAACATGTATTAGCTTAAGAGCTACGTCCTTGCCTTGAATGGGTCAATATTTCAAACGCACCTAAAAGTAAACCTTGCGTTCCAATATGTAGGTATTTTTTACGAAAATATTCAAAAATCAATTCGGTAACTCTTATGACTTGGAGGCAAAATTAACTGATGTTTACAATCAAAGGATAAGTTTGAGTTTTTAATTCTTCCTCCAACTCTAAAAGAGAAGTCTCATCTAAAAAAGTGTCAAAAACCTTTAAACTTACTTTGTGCAGGATTAGGTTTACCTCGTCGAACAGCAGTAATTTCTGAATTAAATGCAGTTATTTGGCCGTGCCGTATGAATAATTCCTCATCTTTTGCATCTGGCATATGGAGTTAAATACCCCTGTATCTTATCCTTTGATTTGCAGTTTAAGATAAACCTGAAAATAAAACTGAGGATTCTGTTTAGTTTACGAAAATTATTGTAAAGTTTCAGGAAAGAGTCTATAAAATGTTCTGTCAAAACTGCACTGTTTTAGTTCTTTCTCATACTCGTTACCCAAAAAATAAGGAATGTCTTCTGGCAATAGAAATTGTACATTGAGAAACTCAGGACCTGTCTACCACAAGGAATTAGACAAAAGTTTATTATGTATTTTCATCCTCCTTTCTCTTGTGCCTTCGTGGTGTAGAGCATTCGACGCGTATTCGAGAGGTCCAGGTTCGAGTCCCGACGAAAACATTGCTCATTTTTGACGACTCTCGCAATCAAAAATCCTAATGACTCTACAAGTTCATTAGTGTCTGCTACTTGGGATATTATCACGGCTGGATTTATCTTTGAGACAACATGCCTCTACTTGATCTGGTTATTCAAAGCTTGAATTTCAGCAATTTAATTGCTCACAAACGTTTTGACTTTGTACGCAGGAGTGTTTGTCCATGGTAAAACAATAGTAGAATCACACCACAGATAAACGTCTCCTGTTCTTAGTTGTAAAGCTGTTATTACTTTTGACACAAATCGATATGAAACAACACGCTACACAATTCAAGGCAATTAACTGTAACAGGCTTTATAGGAAAATCTCTATATTTGTTATAAAGGAGATTGCGATAATCTATTCCGTCACAGAACCCATGAATCCCAGTTCTAACGGAATATTCAGTTGATTTATTAATTGAAGTTACGAAAGGAAGTTCTTCCAGTCACCCAACTCTTTGGAAGGTAATTCCTCATTTCAATCCAGTTGAAGTAACCATAGTCTATGCATGAATATTTTTGCACTGCTTGCTATGGGTCCGAGAAGACCCAAAGATCAAAACCCTTAGCTATTTCAGATAACATCTGAAGTTTAATAATACTATCTTGATTGTTCAAAGCTGTTTTGAAAGTGAAGTGATCATCTTTTGATTTCCAGAGAATTCCTAGCGTTTTCATTATAATTTTTTGAGACTCAAAGGAATATTCTTTTGTTATAATATCATGCAGCATCTCCAGATGATTGGATACCCATTTATGTAGCTCCATACCTCAGCGACGAAGCATTCGTACTAATTCAGATTAAAGCTCCTTTAATTCTTCTAAACTTTTCCTGCCTGTCAGTGTATTATTCATGTAAAATCCATAGATATGACAGCAGCAGCGTCGAGAAAATTTATATATTCGTCTGCTGCCAATGCCTTAAAGGTTCTTATAGCTAATAATGGAGCATTAGTAGTTCCGTATATTACAGTTCGTAACTTGCACTAGGGCATCACGGCTTGACTTCCATACAATGCGTTAGAAATCTCTCTGCGATGGATTTATTAAATGATCTACTTAATATCAACACTGAAGGCAAAGCGATATTTCCTAAATCTGGAAGCTATAGAAAAAAGAACTTTTTAAATCTTTTCTCCCTTTATTAGGACTGAATTTAGGGAATAGCCGCTGCGTGCTTACCCGATTCATCGTAAACAACACTTAATAGAGTGGGCGATATACTGCTTGATGGGAAATGTGGAAAGTATCACAGCTATCCACAGGCATAACAGGTTGCATGTGATTTAAGCTTGAATAGTTGTTTATAAATTCCTTATGACAAATTTGCCATAGTCTTGTTAATAACATCCAGACGATTCCAAATTATATTCATTCTCTGCATATCAGTTTCTTTAGAGGAGCCCAGCACAGAAGGGGTATCATCCTTCATAGGTAATTGTATAATATCTTCTTGTTTCGTAACGTGAATGTGTTTCATTAAAAGGCCCTTCGTAAAATACTTCTTCTTCCTTACGACCTCATTACCGTCTCTTGGGAAAGATTCTAATTCGACAAACTTCTTATTTACATTATGGAGATTTAAGTCTTTTATCAAACAACAGTAGGTTTGTTTATTAACAACATATAGGGTTTATTAACAATAATTCTTGCCACTATAAATAACCACTAGTACTGTCTTTTGCTGTATTATGTTTCTATTAAGCGCTTGAACTCTACTTTCTTTCAAAATATTAAAAAATAATTCAATTCCTATCAATATATTGATTTTACCAGGTGCGTAGAATTTAGAATCTGCTAATTTTATGTCATGCGGCATCGCTAGATTTGAAATATTCAATTTGGATGAAGGAATTAAGCTGCTATTTTTGGATTAATACATAAATCTAAATTATTAGAAAAGATCTGTGTTTCGTTCAAAATTTGGTGGGAAATCTTCGCCTTGATCGAATGAGCTGATCCACGTATTCCAGAAATGTGAGTTTGAATGGATTTGTGTTCAAGCCTCAAAACTGTCATTCTTTGGTGGCAAGATTTATTTGCTCATCAGTGTCCAATAGGGCTCTTATTTTGCAGTGTTTGCCGAACACATTCATCACATAATTAACCGTCCTGCTCGATATAACAGAATGTCCCTTCTCCGAACTAGGTGTGGACAGAAAGACAGACAGACAAAGTAGACAGATGTGTTGGTTTGCACCCGCTAAGTCATTCTGCACCGATGGGCGAAAAATCATGCTTAGGTGAGAAGAAAAGGAACATAGAAAGGGGGCAATTTCGCATTTCAGAAGAGAGTAAAAGGAACTTCGTACATTTTGTACGAGTTCGAAAAACCAGGAAGAGAAAAGATGAAACAAAATACAATTTAAAATAAATGGCCCAAAAGTAATAGAGAAAAAAAAGGGCCTATAGAAAGAAAAGAAAAAGAAGTAGAAAATTTCCTAAAATACGATTGTGTCCACGAGTGTAGCCAAAAGGCGAGAAAGCTGTGCCCATTTACAATAAATAGTGTCGCCCAAATATGTGTAGTGAGTGTGTCAGGACTGAGTGTTCTGTGCATATGTTTTGCAAACATGGTGAACTACTTACTAGGGTCCTTAGACTCAAGTCCTGAACTGGAACAGACAGCTGAAAAATGCGCTTTGTTCTGGTGTAGATACTGTGCTGGAGAATAACTGCACTTGAAAGGGTTTTAAAATCCCCTTTTATTAAATCACTATTATTTACACACTTCCCAACTCGGGAGGGATACAGAAAGTAAAAGACCACACTTGGGCCTAACTTAACAATCAAATAAATTTAAATAAATATCTAAACCTAAATAGAAATGTAATTAAACTTTGCTCGCAGAGCGAATCGCGGAGTTTGGCCTCTAACTAAATGGTGCGTAGCAAGAAATACTAATACTAGCGCACTTCAATTTATTTCAATAAGTAATCACGTAGTAAGCACTATGGCTTATAATTTTAACTGCTAGCTGGTCAGGCGAACGTCGAACAGAATGACCGTGATCTGAGACTAAAAGCTCTCTCACACTAAGAGGTTTCTACCTCTGGTTTAAATAGCACTTGGCTGTACTTCAAGTTAGCATAGGCTAAAAACGCCCGCTTCTTCTGACGGGAAGTTGAAACAGAGAAGAGATAGAAAGATTTAAATTAAAATAAAACTTGGTTAGTTTAACTAAAACCTTACATACTTCCCGCCAGAATTGCGGTAGTTAAACTACTGTGGTCCAAACGGACCATGTTGAAACTCGCAATTCTAAACAAATAGTCAAAATTTAACTCTTCTAAACTTAGGACAACTCTTACAAGGCAATATCTGTTTGTGAAAAATACAGACGAAATTTTCTTGAACAACAGTCTTCAACATTTTTCTTTCATCTACGCCTTACTCCTTCCAGCAAAATCTGGAAGGAAAGGAATTTTAGTACAACATAATAACAGTAATTTCTAGGTACAATTCCTTATTCTTACCCGTGTAAATTCGCACACACACATTACCATTCAAGCACAATTAAATTCTTCCCCCAGTGCTCTCTCACCGGTGTTGCATGCAAAGCAAACCGCCATTGCGGGATTTCTTTGTTCGGGGGTGTTCAAATCTTGCACCTACGATCGACTAACATTAGTTAGAACGTGACATACGAGACCTCAAAAGACGCCCTATAACCAGCTAAACCTGAGATTCTCACTAGCTTTATGTCTAACACTTTAAGTGTATTTGGTGGAGAGCCTATTTAACATTTGCATTCTAAAATTACTCAAACTTTAACTTTTCATGCATACAATTCGCCGTTTGCACATAGAATGCTTCATTCACATTGATATTGCACTTAACGTGCATTAAATTATTTGTTACATTTTATAACACTTTAACAATTTCATAGCAGTCATGAAATACAAATGTAGGTTAAATTCCTAAGCTTACAGCAAGTGCTTCCTATTCCTTTCTCAAGGTACTTTCCTGAAATATTCCATTACACTGAAATAATAGTCCACAGACTAAATCGTGTTCTTCAATTTTCCGATTTTTCATTCTAGACATTTTACAAGTCTTTCGACAAAGCGTCATACAAAATCATTTAGTTAACATTATTCTTTTTAGCAATTCATTGCTTTTACAAAATTAATCTATTTACAATGCTTAAGAATCTACTTTACAAACATTAAGTAATTTTAAGTCTTTGCCGAATTACATTTTTTTTTAACAAAATCATTTTTCTTTCAAGATGAGAACTTATTGCCCACTTGGCGTAAAACTCAACCTCGCTTGAGGTAAAATCGACCCTGCAACTTGCAGTACACTCGAAAATTAACTAAACTTTTGAATAAGAAATGCTACTTATCTTGTTGTGGTCATCCATCCTTTTCTTGGCCCAATCCTTGAAGGTTTTGTACGTTGACGCTTGGGCCAGTCTTCTTAACTTTGGTTGTTGGTCCTTGGAAGCTTGCTCATCTCTTTTCCTTTTACAATTCCGTCGTTGTATCCTCGGATATTTGCGCTGAGGAGTAGGTTGCTCTGCTGGACGTTTGGTGGACTGGGCTCTTCGCTCCTGGGCCCTTGTTCGTTGCTGCTCCTGGTTCCTGCTGTATTCGGGACGTTGATTCTCAGGCTGCAATCGACGCTGCTTGCTTCTCAGGCATCTGTTCGATGATTCCGCAGTTCTTTTGGATACATTGGGCTTTCCTTGCCCATTCTGCTTTTGTCTCTTGGTTTGCTCGTAGGTCCGTTCGTAGATCTGCTCACCTGCATCGTAAGACTTTCTTTTGAATCCACATTTTTGGTTCCTACTACTACTTTGTTGAGAGGGAGCATTCTTTTTCTGACTTTTCGATGCCGTTGTAGCTGGTTCCTGCTGTTTTCGCTGAGATACATCTTCCTGGCTAATCGATTGCCTCGGATCCTGAAAAAAATCTTTAAATACAGCCATTTTGCTGCGATTATAGAACGGTTTTATTTGATCCACATTCGCCGTCATTGTGTGTCCATCATTTCTTTTTAATATAACCACTGCCTTTGTAACTTTCTCGATTATGAAAGGGCCTTCAAAACGCGGAAAAAATTTCCCCACCTTTTCTTCTGGGGCATTTGACAAGTTATGTTTTATTTTCAGAACTTCATCTCCCACATTGTACTTGACCCCTCTTCTTTTTTCGTCATAATATAATTTTTGTTTTCTCTGGGCCATTTCTATATTTCCCGTCGCTTCCCGTATCAACTTTTGTATATCACTTATTTTAAATTCTTCTGCCCTTTCCTGGACAAAGAAAAGCTTATCTAAGGGTGTTAAAATTTTTCTTCCAAGAAACAGTTCAGCGGGTGTTTTTTGTGTAGTATCGTGTTTGGCGGTCCTAAGGGCAAATGCAAATTCATTTATATGGCTATCCCAGGTAGAGTGATAGTTTTTCACATAACTTCGAATTATTTTCACTACATTTCTATTCACCCGTTCCGCTATGTTTGACTGCGGACGATACGGGACCATCTTTAGATGACGTATGCCCAGTTTTGCACACATTTCCTCAAAAATATTACTAACAAACTGGGGGCCATTTTTGGAAATAACTTTTAGGGGCGCCCCGTATTTTAAAATATACTTATTTAGAATTGAATCTACTACAATTTTTGCACACGCGCATTTTAACGGAATTAACTCTAACCCTTTGCTAAAATGATCCACTATAACTAAAATGTATCGGCTTTTGTTAACTTTACTTCTAGGGTAAGGTCCCAATAAATCGATGCCTGTTATTTGATTTGGGAATTCTGATTTAATACTATTTAGGAACCCGGACGGGCGGAAATTAACATAATTATTTAATTGCAAATAGGCATTTGATTTTCGCTCTTACGTAGAATTTACAATTCTACTACAACTTTTGTAAGAACGAAGATCAAGTGCCCACTTAGATTCATGGATTTTGCCATCATATTTCTTTTATTCGAATCATGCTTTATAGAGAATTGCAGTATAATTAGTTTTGTATAATTACCGTGCAGACGTTCTAGGATAGTTAACCTTTACTATTTCCCTACCTGTAAATTTACGTCTTATAGACTATGTCATTCGGAAATAAACCTCGAATTAGAAGAATATTTATACATTCAAATGAATAACCTTACTTTCCTAAATCTGAAGGACGTGTTGAAGGATTTGCTTTGCAGTGGATGACATCACCCATATCATGGCTCTGCATGCTTTTGTTCCGAAATGGCGGATTCGGGAAAAGCCAAGATGGCGGGACAAGGAAAGAACCTCTTGCACATAATTAAGAACATTTTAAACCAATCAAAACGCTGAAAAATGATGTCATGGCCTTTAATCTTATCAACGTTTAGACAATGGAAAAAGTTTCTTCGCGAGTGTAGGAAGGTAGATTTCTCATTTCATTGCAAATCTTAGACGATTGTACTTCTAGGCAATAACTCTTAGTATACTCACTATGACTGAAAACAAACTTGAGGATCAGTTAATACTGTCATGTTTTAAAGATTTTCCTGGCAAAAAAAGCAGATTTCATCTTTATGGAATTGTGAGCTTATTCCTTCAGCCCTTAAACCTGAATATTTTCGGAGGGCAATACGTTCCAGCTCGACTTTGCTGCGCCTTCGGGGATGATGATGGACTCAACTACAGTTTTTCGGGGACGTCGATCGCCGCCCAGCCCTAGACTTCTATGCTGCACCAAATTAAAAATGAAGTTGAAGCACTCACCCACGAAAAATATAATTATATTATGTTCAACAAACACCCTGAAGCCAAGATCTCTGCGCACAGAGACTCTGAAAGCACTCTAGATCCTTCGTGCTGCATTCCCACACTGAGTTACTGTTCGACGCGAGTGATGCATTTTACGAGGGAGAATTATAGAACTCACATTCTAAGCGAGGAACACGGATCGCTTATAGTGATGAAACCCCCTACGAGTGTAGTCTGGAAACGCAGTATCCCATCCCAGCCCGAAGTAAAGACTACTCGAATAAGCCTGACATTCAGAAAAATTTTACTACCGCAAGTGAAGCCTTTCTTTGATTAAATGGACTTTAATTATTATGATGGTATGATTAATTCCGTAACCCCAAGACCGTGTATGAATGAAAAGACTTTTCCGCACAAGAAAGCGCGTTTAGAAGATGAGATACTCGAGATACGCCAGGATGACTGGCTGAGTCGGCATGCTAATTCATGTTTAACACTAAAATTATTTCATGGTGTTTCAAATGGTAAAACTTTGCTGAAGCTAGATTCATTGCCAAAGAATATGTTTCACATCGGAGGGAGTATCTTTGTGACTGTATCGTGTTTCTAATGTTTGACTCGTGTTCACGTGAGGAAATATGTGACTGATGAGAATGATATGTTACATCCTACCAGAGATGGAGCTTCGTTTTCTCCACTAGTATGGAAAGAATTCTGCGATCATGCAAATACATTTGCTTCCCTTGAAGGTTCTGATAGTGTTTCGATACTAAAGAAAGATGTGTGTGTTCTGAAACAAAATGTCAACGGCGAAATAATTATATCACTCCAAAGACTGTTTCAAAGAAACGATTTTGGATTGGAATTCGTACCGGAACGTGTTCTGTTGAGAAAAGAGCATTTACTTTTACTAGACTCAAAATATAGCGAAATATGTGCCGTCATGAAGGAAACTCTTTTGTGAGAAAGCAGTTGGTTGGTGATGTACATTTTGAACGTGAATATGCATGTGATACAAACCGTTCAAATGGATTTCATGAACTCCAAGACTCTTTGTGTAAGCGCATTCGGAAATTTATTTCTAACAAAATTACAGAACACTTTGTGTGTTTTGATTGCCAAGCAGGTTATAACAATCAGCTAGGATATGAATGCTTATCAACAAGCAGTGCCGAAAAATGTGAAAATTATTTTGACCAAGCTTTGTTTACAGTTAATTAGAATTTATTCTTCAAAATGAAAGCAATATAAATTTTAGTAAACTAATTGTTACTGATGACGTTTTTGATGATATTAATATAAATTATGTACTGACTAATGTTCAAAGTTTGTATGTAGACGAAGAAATTGATTTGTTTAAAGATTTATAAGATTTATTTCAATAAATAATAGTATTTCCGAAGTACGTCACTTCCGGCAAAATACAATACGGCGGCTTCCGGTTGTCACGTGATCCAAGATGGCCATGGCGCCACATCAAAGGCGCCGAGGCGTTAAATTATTCTCTTACTTCATCTATTGTTCTATTACGTCATGGCGGCATGCTTTGATCGCGCGGTTACGGCTGGCTACTACTGTCATGACTTTTTGCTCAAGCCGGCGTCACAACGAAGCTCTGCCCAGCATCAACAACAACTTCGGTCGATGTAAACATGGTTCACAACGTTGATTCCGAAATCTGAAATAAGTCCTTATTGATATCTGTGAATATGTATGTCTGAACGATTTCGAGCATTCTACAACTGAACGGCTTGGTTATGTTACAACCAAATTTAACCTATAAATTTTCTCTTTCAAAGAATAATCATAATAAAACTGGAATTATGGCAACCTCACAATAAGATTAATAATTTAATTCACAACAGAACGGTGTTTGAACAAAAGCAAATTAGCAGCAAATAAATAAACAGTGTTATCTGCTATTTTGTAATCAGACCTTAAGAATAGATTCTAAGATTTTTGAAAATATCAACCAAATGCCATGCATTTACATAGATTTGCTATTTTTTCTCAAATCACATCATTCATCATCATCTGCAAACTTGCGAATAACATTTATATAGTTGCTACTGAAACATCTGTGTGTTTTATTGGATTTACGATGCTTGCATAATAACAGATATTTGTCATGCCACCACTGATACTTGTGGATAACTATCTCACTTTATAACAGTTTAGAATGATATCAACACCATTAGGTACTAAATTTCTTTGCTCGAAGCAAACTGAGATTTATGTTTGTTTGCTTTCAAAATCAATTTAGTTTTATGAAAATATAGACCTGTTATTTTTATACCTAATTTTAAATACTTTAGTTTCTTTGCCAATTCACTAAAGTTTAAGAAAAAAGTCGACAGTTTCTATTGTAGCGTGCTCCATGTTTCCTCTTCATCTTATCTTTAATTTCTGTACATTTTAATTTTCGTAAAATGGCAACAAGAAGAGACTATGCGAAAAATAAACATTCATTTGAAATTCGTTTTCAAAAAGGCTACTTATCATTCCTTTCAATACCGTTTTGTCTTTAGTAAAATTGTTTAAAGAAGTTTGTTCTTTATAGTAAGTTAATAATATTTTAGATTTTATTTAACGAACTTCATTGGTCACCACGTTACGCAGGAGTCGAAAATGGAAATCGAAGGCAAGAGTTAAGTAAGTTCAAGAAGTGTTAAATATTTTGAACTTGTAACTGAAATGGAGATATGAAGAATTAAGCAAAATATGTGTAAATTTTCAAAGTTATACTAATTATTTCAAAGTTAGATAATAAACTTCTGGGGTTGTTTAAAGAATGAAATCTAACTCACTATATCAGGCAATTTTAATCATAGACAGACTTTTGTAATATGTGTGACACAGTTTTAATCACATCTAATGACCGATGTGTTAATCTCTTTATTCTGATTAATTCATTGCAATTTTTATATGTTTGTACTGGTTCCTAAAAAAAGTAATAGGATAGTCTTCAGCCGAGCTTCTTTATGGAAATCCCCTCTGTTTACCCGGAGAATTCATCTCCACGTGATCGCTACGTTGTGACCCTGAGAACTACAGACTCCTCTCTCCATTGAGGACAAATGACAAACTACGTCCCACGCTCCACCCCACAACCTAACGGCGACACACATAAATCCTTCATTTCCAAATACATTTATAAATAATTTAATAAATATTTATGTATTTTGTTAAAAACAGATACATGCTTTTTGAAAGCATTTGCATAAATACTCATATATATTTAATATTTTCCTTTTCGGCAGAGCATTCAATACCTCTTTTCGCGATTTTACCCAGTTTAATAGTTTTCTGATAATGTAATAAATAATAACTATCCATTTCACATTTAAACATTAACCTTACTCTCATCAGATCGCAATCTTGATTGCCTATTTCGGATAATATTGCTTCATTTTTTAAAACAGTTAAAACAACTTTAGGAGTTTTGCACTAGTATATATTAGAATGTATGATAAAAACCTTATAAAGTAAAGGTGCAAATCATCCATATTCAAGTTAGAATTTATTTAACGCAAGTTGCTTATACGATACTGGGAATACAGACTTTTTAAAATCGAAACAATAAAAGCTTTGAACAGCGTACCTGTGCTTATAAAGTCCAGAGTGTCAGTGAACTCCGACTTCTGCCTGCTCCTCCTCTCCAAAGAACGTTTGTCCTCTCCTCGAGCCGCGTTACCATCCTGTTCTCCTTCCTCCGAGGCGCGCCTTTCAAGAAATGTAGTCCGATGATCGTTACAAGCAGCCCCCCCCCACCAGCGATAGCGAGATTTTAGCTATGACGGGGACTGAAGTGTACACGTCGGAGTGAGGTATGGTTGCTGGTGATTCACGGTTAGGCGCAGGAATAGCTGCTGGCGATGTGTGGATCTCCGATTTTGTGGTCGGATCCTCTGTTATTGGGAGGGAAGTTGTGCGATGAGTGTTTGCGGGTGCTGAGTCTTCAGCAATTTTTCTTGTGACATATGCTGGTTTAAGCCGATCAGTGCTTACTGTTTTAGCTTTGCCCGTATGGAAATTGTGACAACTTTGTCGTCTTGACTGATCACTTCATAAGGGCCTTCGTACGGCGACTGAAAGCTTCTTTTTACTAGATCCGAAGAAAAAGATGACTGCAACTGGCTAAGTCTTTGTTTACAAATACCGCTTGCTCGTCATGAGGTTGATTTGTAGGAGATAGGATGCGCTGCATAGATATCCTTTTCGACAAAAGTGACTGGATCTGGGGTTCCAGGAGTAGGGCACAAGAATTCTCCTGGGAGACAAATTGAGCTGCGTACACCATTTCTGCTGTGTTTGCTTGCAGAACATCCTTCCAAGTGGCTCTGAACCCTAATAAAATTGTAGGCAATACAGCAGTCCACTGATTATTGCCAAGTGCCATTATTGCGGATTTCAACTGCAGATGAAATCTTTCAACTTGGCCATTTGCAGACGAATGGTATAGGGATGTGCGCTGTCGAGTTGTGCCCAGGAACTTGGCATCAAAGAGTGACGATTCAAATTGCTTTTCGTGGCAGGTAGTTAGCCGGGTTGTCGATTCGAATCTCGAGATTCAAATAGCGTAGAAGGCTGCTGTAACAGCCTGCGCGAATATATCTATTAACGGAACTGCCTCAGGCCTTTTAGAAAAACGAGCGACACATGTGAGACAGTATCGAAAGCCTTCGGATGGAGGGAGAGGTCCCACGAGGTCAATGTGCACGTTTTCGAATCTAGCACTAGGTGGCACAAAAAAACACAATTTTACTTTTGGTATGGCGTGTTACTTTAGATTTCTGACATTGTAGGCACTCACGAGCCCAAGACGCCACATCCGCTTTCATTGAAGGCCAAACATATCTTTCGTCGATCAGCTTTACTGAGGCTTTAACTCCTGGGTGTGAGAGAAAGAGAGTGAAGGCTGCTAAGCACTGCTCGACTGATTGTGGAACGAAAGGGCGAATGCGCCCAGTGGAGATATCATAGTGCATGATAACTGGAGGCTGACCAAAAGGGAGGGGCTACAGCATTAAGGAAGTAGGCTACGGCATTAAGGAATTTCCTGATAAAATATTTTGCAATTCTACATCATTTTCCTGCTCCTTGGCAAGTTGGTAGTAGTCGATAGCAGACGGTGTGCTAATAGTAGCTATATGAATCCGCGAGAGCGCATCCGCTACCACATTGTTTGAACCTTTTATGTAGCGAATATCAGTTGTAAATTGGCTGATAAAATCCAGTTGTCTTAGTGGACGTGGAGAGCATTATATTCTTTTTGCCTAAATGCAAATGTAAGCGGTTTGTGGTCTGTGAATAAAATGAAGTTACGACATTCAACTATATGTCAAAAGTGTTTTATGGCCATATATGACGCAAGAAGCTCCCTCTAGTACGCACTGTATCTCTGTTGTGTTGGAGATAGTTTTTTTTGAGTAAAAAGCAAGAGGTTGCCAAACTTTTTGAACTCGTTAGTGAAGAGCTGCACCCACAACTGTGTCAGAAGCATCAACTACAATTGCGAGCCGAGCCTCCGATGAAGGATGGTACAAGATCGTGGCATCCGACAGATCTTTCTTACATTTCTCAAATGCATTTATAGTTACTTCCGTCCATGCGATTGGTCTTTTATCGTTTTTCGTCGCTCACCTTACCTATGTATTAAGAATTGCTTGAGGTTTTGCAGCGCCCGGAATAAAACGGCAGTAAAAGTTGCACATAGCCAGAAAACGCAGAAGCTCCTTCACAGTTTTTGGTTTTTGGGAAATTCACAATTGCAGAAACTTTCTCAGGCAAATGAGTGATACCCTCAGGAGTTATCATATGTCCCAGAAATTTCACAGTTGATTTACCCAAAATACATACCATTATCTGTAAATCACTGGAACACCATCTTAAGATGTTGCATGAGTTGGGTGTCATTTTCAGATGCTACCAATTCGTCCTCAAAGTACGGTAAACAAAAATCCATGCTGCTGAGAACGTGATGAACAAACCTCTGGAATGTAGCCGCAGCCTTCGATAACCCGAACGGCATGAATAAATATTCGAAGGGACCGAATGGTGTAGAAACGGCTGTTTTTGGCATATCTTCTTCTTGCACGGGAATTTGATGGTAAGCTTTTTCCAAATCAAGAGTTGAAAATATCCGCTTCCCATCTAAAACTTGCAGACCGTCCTGTATGTTAGGAACAGGATAGCGAATTAACACTATTTAATTTCTATAATCCCCACATGGTCGCCAGTCTCCATTGCTTTTGGTCACCATGTGCAGAGGGGATGCCCAGCAGCTTTTGAAGGGTCTGCAAGATTTTAGTTTTAACCAGGTACTGGAATTGTTGTTTGGCTGCTTTAAGCTTATCGGCTGAAAGCCTGCGCGGCCGTAAAAACACAGGTAAGCCTCTATCTCAATACAGTGAATAATGTCTTGCTTAATATTGCGTGGCGTTGAGCTAGCTTCAATAAGCGCAGGAAACAGGCCAAGCAGTTGGTGAAATTTAGTATCCCGCTTACTGCCTTGATGTGAGTTATGTCGTTTGCAGTCGCAGTTCCTTTGGAACGTAGCTGGGTAAATTAGTGCACTAAACATCCTTAACGGATATCTACCAGTAATCTAAAGTGACAAAGGACGTCAGCTCCAATAATAAGTTAAGAGACTGCAGCTATGACAAACGGCCAATGAAATTCCCTACATAGTGATAAGTCCAGTCTAATGAGTCTTTGGCCAAAAGTAGGTATTTTAACCCCATTTACAGCAAAACATTGACGCCTGGCAGGTGGCTGATTGCGCTTCGTGGCTGTACGTGGAACTACCGAGACTTATGCTCCTGTATGAATCACATAATTTGACATTGTGGATTTATCTGAGAGATATGAACGATAAATCTCGGTTTTGCCGTTGTAAGGTTTTAGTTACACTAACAAAGTTTTATTTTAATTTAAATCTTTCTATCCCTTCTCATTTTCAACTTCCCGTTAGAAGAAGCGCGCGTTTTCAGCTTTATGCTAATTTGAAGTGGAGCCAAAGTTATATTTAAACGAAAGGTAGAAACCTGTCAGTGTGAGAGAGCTTTTAGTCTCAGATCACGGTCACTCTATTCGACGCTCGCCTGACTAGCTAGCATTTAAATTCTAAGCCATAGTGCTTTTACGTGATTGCATATTGAAATAAATCCAAGTGCGTCAGTATTAGTAAAACTTGCTACGCACCATTTATTTTAGAGGCCAACCTCGCGTTATAGTTATGCGAGCGACAACTACTTAGTTTCTATTTAGCTTTAGTTTAAATTTATCTGACTGTTCATTTTAGATCCAAGTGTGGTCTTTTACTTTCTGTATCCCTCCCGAGTTGGGAAGTGGTTGTAAATAATAGTGATGTAATAAAAGAGGATTTTAAATCCCTTTCAAGTGCAGTTATTCTCCAACTTTATCACAGTATAATACCACAGAACATAGCTGCATTCAGCTCCCTGTTCAAGATCAGGACTTTAAGCTGTTCACGAAGATGTTTGCCAAGAATATGCACCGAACACTCAGTCCTGACACCGTCACTAGTTTTCCGCTTGAGAGGTATAAGGTTTTGTGCACTTGGTAGCCTTTTCTTTGAATCGCTGATGGTGCCAGCAATGCGGTCGGTCGCTGGCGGCTGATGGCGGCTGATCGGCCCAGTCGGTGGCGACTGGATGAATGGCGCTTTTTTGTAGTGGTTTTCGGATGAACGTGTTTCAATCTGAGAAAGGCGAGATGAAATATCCATGAATATTTCTTTTAGCCAGTGTCTTCCGTTTTTACTTCAAACACTAGTGCAGTGGTTCCGATAGCTGCCATGGTACCATCGACCATCTCGGCGATCTTGCCTAACGTGTCATTGCAAATAGCTAAAAATCTGTTGTGCATGCTTTGGCAGTCGTTGCAGGAAAAGCGATTTAAGAAGATTCTCACTCATTTGTGAGCCAGCCTTACTTCGCATCTCCAATGATCGTTGCAATAAATAATTCATCTAAATTTCGAAATACCTGAAATTTTCAAACCACGAGGTTATCCAGAAGGTAAAAATACGCAAAGTACGTTGATATTGTTACGGATTTCGTGTTTATTTAGCTATTGATTTAAATTGTAATTAAAGTTGTTTTATTTTTCCGCGCAACGCAGACGATTTAGCTACGCCGGAAAAGTAAAAATAAAAGAGCGCGGGCATTTAATATTTAATAAATAAATATCTCGTAATTACTGTTGCCACCTACAAATATCGAGAAAAATGCAGGTTTTACCAGAATATTCTTGTAAATAATTAAAAAGCTTATAAAAGCCGAATTGAAACACCTCATCTCAGTTGTAGCTGTTTTAAGCGAACTGTTGTTTATGCTGTGATTCATTGTAGAGAAACAGCTGTGAGATAGAATTTACTTTATCTGTTTTGAATTAAATTCTGTTTAAAGTTCGAGATATTGCGATATTGTACGAATATCTCTGAGGAAATATTTCAGTATTTTGTTTTATTTCGTGTGAAAAGAATAAATTTTTACGTTATAAAGAATTTTACATTCCAAAATATCAATAGCGTGGCTCGTATTTATAGTAAGCAAAGCGTAATCAGAACTCGCCGGGTCTACGAGCTACGTCACAAACAGGCAACCAATAATCGCTAACCTAC
The DNA here is from genome assembly GCA_000611955.2 of Stegodyphus mimosarum. Lineage (NCBI taxonomy): Eukaryota > Metazoa > Arthropoda > Arachnida > Araneae > Eresidae > Stegodyphus > Stegodyphus mimosarum. The sequence continues at coordinate 85,114 of KK112090.1, forward strand.
CTGAATGCGTGACGTTTAGGATATTCTAGAAACTTTATTTCATATACACTAAAGGAAACCAAAACATTATTATTCTAATGTTTCTTACTGTTGCCAAACAATAAAAAACAAAACGCCGTCTAAAATAAAAGAAAAGCAACGGTTATATTTGTTACCGTTGAATATCGTTAACAAATATAAAATCATGGAGTTCACAACATATTCCAACCTTTTGATTCTCTTATAATGGTCTATTAAACACAAAACATTAAATAAAAAAAGGAAAAAATCTGAAAGGTTTCAGATTTTAAATTACGTACAAAAGGGCTTTTCTTTAACGTTTTGTGTGTTACCTTTATTTATTAAATATCATGTTCTTCGCACTTAAACCATAAAATTTAGTTCAACAATAAAGCCTTTGATCAAGTGGGGCATGCAGGCTTACTACACAAGCTTTCTAACTTCTTACTGCCAAACAGCTTTATCAAACTCATCTAATCCTACTTAAAGCGAAGAACCTTTCAAGTCAGGTCAGGAGATACCCTATCTACCAAAAACGTTATTTTCACTGGCATCCCACAAGGGTCCGTTTTAGGCCCAATATTTTTTACAATATTTATTAATGATATGCCAACACCATTCTCCTCCAATATCCTAAAGTTTGCTGATGACACAGTTATACTTACAAGCTCCAGAAGTCCCCAGCTTGCTCTGGACAATTTACAACTTCAGGTTAATATCATACAAAAGTGCGGCCAAGATTGGAAAATATCTCTCAACTCATCTAAATGCTGCATAGTTCTCTTTAGACGTTAGAAGAAAAATTATCCTGTTATCTTCATTATCACCATTAATAATTCCATAGTTCCTGTTGCTGATTCTCACAAATATTTAGGAGTCCACATCGATAAAGTTCTCAACTTCAAGACCCATATCCAGTATATCTTAAATAAGGCAAATGCTGCTTTCCTGTCCATCTACTCATCAATAGGCAGAAAGTCAAAATTAAATCTTCGTACGAAGAGAACCTTGTATGTCACTCTCATTCAGCCAGTCATCCTATATGCGTCCCTACCTGGGCTACAGCCAGTAAAACCTAAATGCAAAAGATTAAGGTTTTACAAAATGAAATCGTCAGAAATATAGTAAACGCACTATGGTATGTTAGAAATGCTCAACTTCATAGTGATCTCAATAGCTACCCTATATATGATCAAATTCTCATAAGTGCTCATAATTTCGTTGAAAAAATGAAAAACTCTCCATATACCGCTATCAGAAATCTAACAGAATATGATTCTACTGAAGCATATACCGTTAAAAGACCTCGAACTATCCACCTTAATGCATTATGGTGGTGATGTATATATTGTATCATATTATTGCTCGCAAACTTCGCATCATTAGTGTTACTCAAAACTGTATGTGTGTATACAGGACGTTTATAAAGTCCCGGATCCATTTTGATGTTTAATAACTCATAAAATAATTAAACTAGATTAAAATTAATAACATAAATGGTTAGATAGACTCAAAATGTTTCATGACCCTTGTCAATGAACTTCCACGTGTGCCCCCTTCGTCGCACGGAGAATATCAAGTCGATATTCAATTTCACGCCAGGTACCGGCAAGCATGTTGGCATCCACAGAGGCTATTGCGGTTGTAATTCTGGCTTTTAGGTCATCAATGTTCGACACTCTCCTCCTGTAAACGTTGTCCTTTACAAATCCCCAAAGGAAAAAGTCCAGTGGTGTTATATCAGGTGAACTGGGTGGTCAAGGAATTGGACCTCCTCGTCCAATCCATCTTCCTGTAAAATGGTCATTCAAAGAACTACGAACGATTGTACCCCAATGAGGTGGTGCACCATCTTGTTGCAAAAAGACATGCGGCTGAAGCTCTTCTAGTTGTGGAAATGCAAAGTTTTCCGACATGTCTAAGTATACGACTGATGAGACAGTCTTTTCTGTAAAAAAGAAAGGCCCAATGACTCGGTCGCGCATTAGTGCACACCACACATTAACCTTTGGGGAATCCCTTTGTGTCTCACGGTATTCATAAGGGTTTTCAGATCCCCGTATGCTCATATTATGGCGATTAACAATGCCAGAAAGATTAAAGGATGCTTCGTCGAAGAACAAAAAAAAAAGGGAGAGAAATGCAATTAATAAGCAGACGATGTTTAGAAAAGTACAGATAATTAGACTGGAAAATGAAATTATCTGAAATTAACCACACGCGTAGACGATATTTACAAAAGTAAAGATACCTGAAAAGGAAAATATATAAGTTATTCCATCAATAAATGCCATAAGTTTGTTTATATCTTCATTATTTTATGAGTTATTAAACATCAAAATGGGTCCGGGACTTTAAAAACACCCTGTATTTTACTTGCAAAGACTAAGGACCTTAAGGACTTTGTACTTATTATCTCTTGCAAAGATAGGGCTTTGTTTTTTCGTTTTTTTTAAATATTTAACCAAGAATTTTCAAGATTTATTTACTTATTTACTATTTTTCACTAATCAACTGTACAGTGCTAAATGTTAACTTCGAGAAATTTTCTATATCCCGAAGGTCTTCTCTGACTGGACCCAGCACTTCACGTGATGTCTCCGCCCATCATCTCAATTATTTAATGATTTCTGATATTTAACATATCACTAAGTCATCTAAATGGCTAAAGAAGCTAGAGGATCATATCCACAAGCTATTATTGTACATTTTTCTCATCTTCAAATACTTAAAAAGTTATTTTACTCAAATCTCCTCATCGGACTGAAGGATCAATCACTTCATTTGTACACGTCATGCGATTTGCATTGAATAGCCTCACTCCCTCTTACTTACATCTGACTTCACCTCTGGACGCCGTGCATATAGCATGCACATCAATTGCTATATATTGTTACTGATTTCATATTTATTTTGCTATTTATTTAGAATTGTAATTAAAATCGCTTTATTTTCCCGTGCAACGCAGACGATTTTTGCAGAGAAAGCTACGTCGGAAAAATAAAAATAAAAGAGCGCTTGCATCTAATATTTAATAAATAAATATCTCGTAATTACTGTTGCCCTCCAGAAAAATCGAGATTGTTCTAGTGATAATTAAAAAATTTATAAAAGCCGAATTGAAACACCTCATCTCAGTTGTTGTTGTAGTTGTAGCTGTTTAAATCGAACTGCTGTTTGTTTATGCTGTAGCGATTTCGCTGTGAGATAGAATTACTTTATCTGTTGTGAACTGAGTTTTCCTAAACGTTTCAGATAATTGTGATATTGTGCGAATATCTCTGAAGAAATATTTCAGCATTTTGATTTATTTCTTGTCGAAAGAATAAATTTTTGTTAACATTTTAACGACTTGTGCATTCAATCCATAACGAACCCGTACGCACGCAACAATTTTTGGTGTCAGGAGGGGTTTTACCGCCTGATGAGGACGACACAAAACGGTACCTGCAGATTACTACTGAACAGTCTTCATTTCATCTTTAACAGATGCTTGACCAGCTTTCATCTCCTCTTTAATTGATTCTTAGCCAGCGTTCATCTCCTCTTTCACAGAATCTTGGCCAGCTTTAATTTCTTCTTTAAATGCAGCAAAGGCTGCCATAAATTGCCTTAATTGTTCTTCCATTGCTCGTGTAATTGGCATTCAAAATTCCAATTCGAAACGACGATTTAATGTGAATGCCTTGCAACGGAATATCGGTTACAAGGAACTGTCCATAAAGTGCTGAAAATGCAGTGCTGAAGAACACACGTGCCTATCAAAGAAGAGGGAAAATTATTTGTTGCCATCTCGCGCGGCGCAGTTTGCCAGATAATGAAAACCCCCCAGTTTAAAGTACTTCAGATTTCTGCAGTGAGTGGCGGCAGTAACGAAATTTTCATCAGGGGACACATCAATGGAGTTCCTTGAAATATAACCATCAATACAGGAGACAATGTTACCATCATTCGAAACGGTGGGGCTGAACAATTGAAAAGTAAACTCATCTGGACGCCGTCCTGCGTTATCCTCCAGACTGTCTCAGGCGAGAAGATCGAAATCGAAGGAAAATTAAACGTTAACATCACCTTAGGAATAACCGCTTACCATCACACGGCATATGTAGCAGAAATTACAAACCCTTGCATACTCGGTTTAGACTTTCTAAGGAAATACAATTTTTCCTTGGACTTTAAAAATAACGAACTGCATTCTGCCTCTGAGGACATAAATTTATTCGGTATTAATGATGAAGGAGTGAAATCTATCCACAAAATCATAGCTCAAGATGATATCACAATACTGGCAAGAACAGAAATTTTACTTCCTGGATCTCTAGCCAAAAATAGAAATTTCGGCTACGGCATCATGGAATATCGCAAGAACTATAATAGCCCTAAAGGAGTACTAATAGCGTCAGCACTCGTCGACCTATCGGGGACCGTTATCCCGGTGAGAGCTGCCAATGTAACTGACAAGGCGAGAGTTATTAAGAAAGGGGAAGTGGTTGCAGAATGTGCTCCAGTAACCAGCGTTGAAAGAAAAAGTAACATCTCCAAAAACCGTGTCTTCAGACAACATTATATCGGAGTTATTGCAGAATGCGCAATTAAACGATGAAGAAAAGAATACTGCCGAGCGTGTCATTAAAGATCTTCAAAATTTTTTCTCCCGCTCGTCTTCTGACGTGGGTTGAACCAGTGTAACTCAACATAGAATTGATAGTGATCATCCACCAACCAAGCAACATCCAAGACATCTGCCGATTTCGAAACAGGAAGAGGTGCGAACACTTTTAAAGAACATGCAAGAAAGCAATGTCCTCGAGCCTTCAGCAAGTCCCTGGGCATCTCCCATCGTCCTGGTGAAGAAGAAAGACGGGTCAACCAGATTCTGCGTTGACTATGGCCGGTTGAAAGAGGTTACGAAGAAAGCCAGTTACCCTCTTCCTTGAATTGGCGATATTCTCGATATTCTTTCTGGAAGCAAGTGATTCTCGACGCATGATATAAAGAGTGGATATTTGCAGGTAGAAATAAATCCTGATAACCGAGAAAAGACGGAATTTACTACAGGACAAGGACTTTGGCACTCCAAGATGATGGCGTTTGGACTATGTAATGCGTCGGCTAGATTCGAACGCCTAATGGAGAATGTTTTAAAAGGCCTTTCCTACGAAGCCTGTCTGGATGACATCATCATCGTCGGGAAGAGTTTCGAAGAACATTTGGAAAATCTTAGAAAGGTGCTTCAGAAACTGAAAGAAGCCAATCTGAAGTTGAGTCCCTCTAAATGCAAAATTTTCAGACAGGAAGTGACTTACCTCGGACATATGATCTCTTCTGAAGGTGTGCGCACGGATTCTGAAAAAGTGTCAGCAGTTAAAGCCTGAAGACGTCCCGAAAATGTCCACCAGCTGAGAAGCATTCTAGGGCTTTGCACCTACTATAGGAGATAAGTGAAAGATTTTTCACCCATTGCAAGACCCCTTCACAAGCTGACAGAGAGTAAGCAAAGGTTCGTGTGCACAAAAGAATGTGAGGATGCATTTAAGAATCTGAAGGAAGCCTTAATATCTGCTCCAATCCTGATGTATCCTCAACTAGACAGACCATTTATTCTCGACACGGATGCGAGTAATGAAAGTGTCGGCGCTGTTCTGTCCCAAGAAATAGAGGGCCAAGAACGTGTAGTGGCTTACTGGAGCAAGTGCCTATCTAAACCGGAGAGGAATTACTGTGTCACCAGGAAAGAGTTGCTCGCCATAGTCAAAGCCGTAAAACATTTCCATCATTATCTATACGGCAGAAAATTCCTGCTCCGCACAGATCATGCATCATTGGCCTGGCTTTTAAATTTCAAGAATCCTGAGGGTCAGATAGCTAGGTGGATACAGAGACTCCAGTAATGTGACATCACTATCCATCATCGCATGGAAACGCTGACGCCTTGTCTAGAAGACCTTGCCCAGAAAACTGCCTATATTGTTTCAGAGTCGGAGTTAAATACCAATACGTTGATTCAGTCGCACGACAAATTGCAACATCAACATCGGCTGATCCAGACCCATGGTGTGAGAAGAAAATTATGAAAGACCGGCTGGAAGACCGTGACTTTAAACCCATAATTAAGTTACTCGAGACCTCAAACAGAAAACCTAGTTGGAAGGACATTTCGAACTATAGTCCCACGACAAAAAAATATTGGGATCTCTGGGACTTACTCCATACTCGAAACGGCGTCTTGTACCGGAAATTCGAATAGGATGATGAAAAGACATTCCAATGGCAGCTGCTACTCCCAAGATCCCGCATCCCGGATGTCCTTAAAGAACTGCATAGTAGCTCTACACAAGGTCACTTCGGGATAATGAAGACCTTGCAGAGAGTTCGGGAGCGTTTCTACTGGAATAACGCAAAGGATGACGTGAAAAAGTGGTGCTGATCTTACGATGCCTGTGCAAGTCGGAAAGGACTGAAGAAACGCAGCCGGGAAAAGCTGCAACGTTAGAATGTAGGAGCACCTTTTGAACGCATCTCCTTTGACATCTTAGGACCTCTGCCACGAACTGCTGATGGCAACAAATATATACTCGTTGTCATCGATTACTTCATCAAGTGGCCTGAGGCGTATTCTATTCCTGATGAAGAGGCTGTCACAGTAGCACAGATTATAATACAGCATTGGATTTCCAGGTTCGAAGTGCCTCTCCAGTTACATTCCGACCAGGGAATTCTACTGGCTTACCGCAAAGCTGTCCACGAGACTACCGGCTATTCCTCATCTCAGATGCTCTTCGGTCGTGACCTTCTTCTCCCATATGATCTTTTATTTGGTCGCCCTCCGGATGCGCCTTCATTGCCTGAGGAATACCTTCAAGATCTCCAGGCGCGGTTTGAAGTGATGCACAACTTTCCACGACAGCGAGTCAACTTGGTGATGGAGAACATGAAGACCCGATACGACAGCAGAGCTACAGAACATCGTTTCGACGAAGGAGACAGGGTGTGGTTGTGGAATCCGACTCGTCGAAAAGGACTTTCTCCGAAACTGCTGTCAGATGGTCCGTACATAATCCTAAACAGCGGTTCGGATCCGTAAGTCATCGAACTCTAAACCTAAAGTCGTTCATTACGACAGGTTATCTCCTTACTATGGCCATAGTACGTAATGTATATAATTGTAAATAGTGTAAGACCATGGTCCTTTTTGTGTTTAGTTTTTGATAGCCTTTGATTTATATTTAGTATCTGATAGTATTTGATCTGTATTTGATATTTGATAGTATTTGATTTTTATTTGGTGATGATTTTCTGTTACTTACTGCAATTATTGTTCATTTTGTTATGTAATGTAATGATTATTATTGCATTGATCTCTTAGCTGTAAGTTTGGCTTCCTGTCCATGGATTGTACTGCCTAGAACGTGCAGTCTTTGGGAAGGGAGCAGTGTTACGGATTTCGTATTTATTTAGCCATTTATTTAGAATTGTAATTAAAATAGTTTTATTTTCCCGCGCAATGCAGACGATTTAGCTGCGCCGGAAAAGTAAAAATACAAGAGCGTATGCATTTAATATTTAATAAATAAAGATCTCGTAATTGCTGTTGCTATCGAGGAAACTCGAGATATTTATAGGTTTTAGCAGAATATTCTAGTGAATAATGAAAAAGGTTATAAAAGCCGAATTTAAACACCTCCGCTTAGTTGTAGTTGTTTTAAGGGAACTGCTGTTTGTTTACTTAATGTTGTGATTGATTGTAGCGAATTCGTTGTGAGATTGGATTAACTTTATCTACTTTGAATTGAATTCTGTTTAACATATTGTAATATCTCTGAGGAAATATTTCAGTACTTTGTTTTTATTTTGTTTGAAAAGAATAAATTTTATTAACTTTTGAACGACTTTTGCATTCAATTCATTACGAACCCGTATGCACGCACCAATATTTCCGGGCAGTATACATACATTAGAAATGCTATGTTTAAAATCCTGCGAAGTTGTTTTACTACAATAACGCGTATTTTTCCATCTTTCCCAAGTATTACATCATAAATTCTACGTGTTAACCAAGAACAAATTGCGAGGTTATCTTCCTTTAACAATACAAGGATATCCTTTTGGATATTACTTTTTTCAAACTGCCATTTTCCTCATTGTTGGAAATTATTTAAATAACCTCTTGACCATTTTTGTCAAATGATTTGATTAAATTTCTGAATTTGTTGCCATATAGCAAGTCTATTAGTTGAAACATTAATTAGTTCAGGTTCAGGAATGGCATTAATAGGTCGACCAATTAAGGAATGAACGGGTGTTAAAATCTCGAAATCTTGCATCTGCCGATAATGGAACGAGCGGTCGACTATTAAGGATACCTTCAACTTGATTGACAACTGTTAAGAATTTTTCATGAGTTAATTTGGAATTTCCTACGATCTTTTTTAGATGATATTTAAACGACTTAATTCCCGCTTCCCAGAGTCCACCAAAATTAGGAGATCTAAGAAGTAAAAATTTCCAAGACATTAACTGCAAAACTAAATAATCAGCTAAATTTTCAGGAGGGCTGGAAGCGAGGTGATACAATTTTTTCAGGTCTGAATTAGCTCCAACGAAATTAGTAGCATTGTCCGAAAATATAGTAGAATAAATGCCACAACGAGCAAAAAATCGTTTTAAAGTAGCAATTAAAGCCTCAGCTGTTAGATCAGTGAGAATTTCGAAGTGTATTTCACGACTGGCAAAATAAACAAATACTGCTACATAAATTTTGGTTAAAGTACCTTTAAGTTGATTTTTATATTTTATGTAAAGTGGGCCACAAAGATCTATAACGGTGTTAGAAAAACGGGGGATTTACTGTGACTTTTTCCTTAGGCAAAGATGTCATTAACTACTCTTCTATTTCAGGTTTTACTTTGAAGCGCGTAGTACTCTGATGTACAATTCTCCTAGCATTATTTCTTCCATTTAGTGGCTAGTACTCTTGCCTTACAATATTAAGTAGAGTTTGAGCCGCAACGTGCAAATTTTGTATGTGAAAATGATTCATTATAATATTAGTTAATAATCTCGAGGTAGTAAATAGGATGTCTCTTGTCGAATGATAAATCAGAATGGACAAGTCGACCGCCAACACGAAGGAGATCATAATCGTCAAGAAATATATTTAAGTTATTCGCATTACTTCACTTAACATTTTCGTTTTTCTTCAAGGCATTAATTTCTCTATGGAATACACTTACCTCAACTGCTCTAATTAAAGACTTTTGGGCATGTTCAAATTCTTCAATAGCTATCGAACCAGATTTCTTTTCCTATTTTCATCAGTTATATGTGAACCTAAAAATAAAACTAAGAATTCGTAATAGTTTATGAAAATTATTACTAAAAATGAAACTAAAAATTCGTATTAGTTTATGAAAATTATTATTTAGACAGAGAAATTGGTTGATAAAGTCACTTGTAGTAGAAAGAACTAAGTTGATGTTAGATAATTTTTTAGCTCAGTTAAATATAGTTCCTTTACAGTGCAGTTCATTTGTTTCGTACTGGAACCATACGAGATATTTTCAGAGGCAACAGTGGGCCCTGACCACCAAAGGTTAAGATATTTGAGATCAGAGGGATAAACACCACGAGATATTATGTCACCAGGATTTTCACTGGATGAGATATGTGTCCACTGATAATTTGAAGCAGGAGACTGAATTTTAGGCCCTCGAATCGCTGGAAAAGTTTCGAGCTGATGAGCGGGTGAAGTTATCCAGGCGAGAACGATAGTTGAGTCCGAAAATAACAGGACTTTGTGAATGTACATTTTTAGAGAAAGGATGATTTTGTTGACAAGTTGGGAGAGTAATAAGCAAGAAGATAGCTTCAAATGCGGAATAGAAATTGTCTTTGTGCGCGGGTTCTCATTCTCATAAATAATACAGTTACGAATCACACAGTGGACTGTATAATAAAACATTGACTCAGTAGTAAGGTAAACAGACTCTCATTTATTAAGATCTCTCGCCTTACTGACTCATCACTCTCGTCGACTGCATCACTAGTAAAATTTTTCTAACCGGGGGCGCTGCGCTCGCACGCGTGGACATACCGCCCGGCGTTGACATGGTTACATTCAAGCATTTAAAATTTTCACAAATACATATCGACATCATGGATCTATTTAAAATATAATACCACAAACCCTATAGATATACATCTTATAATTACACTAATTTTGCTCATTTAGGTAAAGGTAAAATGCAAATTTTAGAAATTGGCCTTGTAAAAGTTCCATTTTTTGTTTTTACTTTTACGACTCTTACTTTATTATCTTTACCTGCTAACGTTTGTATAATTCTGCCTAATAGCCAATTACAAACAGGTGTATTATCTTGTCGCAGAAGGACCATAGTACCAACTTCTACATTATTTTTTTCGTAATACCATTTATTTCTTTGTTGAAGTGTACTTGAATAATTGTTTGGCCAACATTTCCAGGTGGACTGAATTACTTTTGTTAACTTTTTCCAGTTGTTAAACATGTTATCACTTGCATTTAAAATACTGGGTTCGACTAATGCAGTTATTGGTATAGCAATCAAAAATGACCAGGCGTCAAGACATCAAAGACATACAACTCAGGTGACATAGGATATAGTGGGCGTGAATTAAGTATCTCCTCAATTTTGGTAATTATAGTTAAAAATTTTTCAAATGTTAATTTTAAATGTGCCACCACATGTCTGAGATGGTGTTTGACAGACTTGATGGCTGCCTCCCAAAGTCCTCCATGATTAGGGGCACGCGAAGGAATGAAAGTGCAATCAATGCCCTCAATGGATAAATAATTACCTAAATTTTCGTCTGGTTTGCTAATCAATTTGTTCAATTTTTCAATTCTAAATTACTTCCAACAAAATTTCTCGCGTTGTCGGAAAAGATACGTGCACACTTACCTCTTCCGCTAACAAATCGTTTTAATGCTGCGATAAAGGCCTCACTAGAAAGGTCTGTAACAAGCTCCAAATGACAAGCCTTTGTTACAAAACAAACAAAAATGCATAAATATATTTTATTAAGAATTCCTTTCCTCTGATTTTTGTATTTTATCATAAATGGCCCGAAAAAATCAACTCCTACACAATTGAATGGGAAGTTTGGTGTAACTCTTTCCTGCGGTAAGTGTGCCATGAGTTGCTGATAGGGGACTGGTTTTGCTTTAAAGCAAATCATGCATTTATGGATAATTGCCTACAAAGATTACGAGCACCTAAAGGCCAAAACTTTTGCCTAATATTACACATTAATCCTTGAGGTCCAGCGCGCATGTATTTTTTATGACCATCTCTGCCATTAAGATCGTTACTCCATGATTTTTTGGCAATATTATAGGAAATTTTCCTTCAAAGTTATACTTACTATTGGTTAGTCTTCTGCCTACCCGCAAATTATTGTCCTTATCTATAAAGGGGTACAAACATTTTAACTTATTATTCGGAACCACTTTACCGTCTTTCTGGAAACTAATTAATTCTTTTTTAAACTCTTCTCCTTGAACGATTTTGATTAGCTTTAATTCCGCATGTTTAATTTCCTCACTGCAAAGAGGATAGCTAATCTTATTCTTACCCTTGCAATTATTGTAGAACCTGTAAATAAAACTTAAAATACGAAAACTTTTAACATAGTTATTACTCAAATTTAAGAATTCATTTAGGAAATAATTGACTTTTATATTAAGTGAAATTCTAGAATCATTAAGTTTTTTGAGTTCATCAGGAAAGTCTTACACAATAATTTCAGTAGGAGTCACTTTACATGGATATTCATCCTTCATCAGGAAACCTAAACCTTTCCACCACAGCTCACTTTGGACAAGCTTGATAGAGTCAAGTCCCCTGAAGATAATATCAGCCGAATTTTCACCTGATGGAACGTGCCGCCACTGTCGCACATCCGCCATTTCTTTAACCACCGCTACTCGATTAGCAATGAATGTTTTCATACAGCAGGGCTCCTTTTGCAGCCAAGACAAGACTATCATAGAGTCACTCCAAAAAATACATTATTAATATTAAGTTTCAGAGCAGATATTACTCGAGTCATTAATTTCGCAAGCAATACAGCTGCGCATAACTCTAATCTTGGTATGCTAACTCGTTTTATAGGAGAAACTCTTGATTTACTTGTTACAAGCCTTATTATTACTTCACCACATTGGGAGATGGATTTACAATAAACTACAGCTCCATACTCTAACTCAGAGGCATCACAAAATCCGGGTAACTCAATAACAATTGCTTCTGCGACAAGAATGCATCTCTTAATTTCCAAATTACATATATGAGGCAGTTCAGAGAAAACTCGTTGCCATTGCCATTCCTTGGCTTCTTTTTCAGGTAGAAGATAGTCCCATTTGAGCTCCAAAAAACATAGTCCCTGAAGAAATATTTTAGCTTTAGCTATCACGGGACCCAATAAACCAAGTGGGTCAAAGATTCTTGCTATTGTTACAAAACTTGTCTTTTAGTAATGTTACACTCGTCTTCTAGTTTCACTTTAAAATTAAAACAATCTTTATCTGCTTTCCAGGAAACACCAAGAGCTGAAACTTCATTCGCGCACTGGAATGTGTATTCATTATCAACGTTAACTGCAAGCTCTGGATTATTGCTACACCATTTGTGCAGAGACATAGTTGCACTTCTTAAAATCTCAATCAATTCTTGCTGTAACTTCTTTGCCGAACTCAATGAGCTGGACCCTGTTAGCACATCATCCATGTAAAAATCACTCTGTAGAACTGCAGCTGCTAATGGAAAATTTCTGAACTCATCTATAGCAAGCTGACGTAATGTTCTCATGGCTAAGAAAGGTGCACTTACTGTGCCATAGGTGACCGTGTTCAACTCAAACGTTTTTACTGAACCATTAACTGACTCTTTCCACAAAATTCTCTGTGGCTGTCGTTGAGTAGGATGAATCAATATCATTCGGTACATCTTTTTGATATCAGCTGTAAAGGCATAAGTATGTTTTCGGAAACGTACCGTAATCGAAAACAAGTCCTCTTGAATTACACCACCATTACATTGAATTGAACTCAGGGAATTGACTTTTGACGTTGTAGTCGAAGTATTGAACACTACTATCAAAGGTGTCGAATTTTTCTCAGGGCGATAAATCCCAAGGTGTGGAATATAGTATGTTCTCTTCTGCTCGTCATCTTCATTCTTGACTTCAGATTTGTGACCTAGTTCTGCATATTCACGTAGAAAATCTGAGTACAATAATAAGTAATTTTCATCTTTATTCAAATGAATCCACAACAAATTCAACCTCTTAAGCGCGATTTGTTTCGAATTCCCTAAACACATTGGATCTTCCTTAAACGGCATCTTCACTACGTAATTTCCATTTTCTTCACGGGTATAGTTGTTTTTAAAATGCTCTTCACAGAATTCCGATTCTTTACTTCCCTTCTTTGCAACCTCAACGTTTTCGAGTTCCCAGAATTGTTTGAGCGTATCTAAATTTGTTTCTTCTGTTATCACACCACAATGAACCCCACTCTCTTTTTCTGTTACGTAACTCCCAGACGCAAAAAATCCAAACACACGTTTTTGTAGAATGATATTAGAATTGTCAAATCGAATTTGACCAGGTTTTAGCAACTCTAAATATACCTCTGCACCAAACAGTCAATACGTTCGGGAATGTTAAACTTGTCATCAGCTAGCTAACATTCTCAAGAGAAATCTTTACTCTTTGTGAGGGTATAAAGTCTGTCGTTATCTTCGGAACTACCAAGAAATCTATATTTTTAACATAACTTTTATTTTCGTTACGAATATTTGCATTAACTCTTGCTTTTATTCTTAGAGATGAATCATTTAAACCGCTAACTACTATACTAACCTTTTCTTTTTTTAATTGCATGATATCTACGATATTTTTACTTAACAGGCAAGATTCACTTCCTCCATCCAAAAGGCATCGTAATTTACATTCATTTCCTTTTTCATCTGTCAAAATACATATCGTCGTACTTAGTAACACTTTATTTTTCTTTTTATGCGAATGATTACTCATGAATGTTAAGCTTTGCACAAACTCTGGCGCTTGTACATTAGGAAATTTAGGATCTTCACTCACCGGGATTGTCGATGGCCTTGAACTTTGAAGAGTATTTGCTGACTCACTTTTAATTGCAACCTCACTTTTTCTACATTCGTTACGATTTTCATAGGAGTATCGGTTTGGAAAATGCAATGTTTCGTGATGTTTCTGTTTGCAAAAACAAGACATTTTTGAAGAGCAATTTAATACAGAGTGTTTGTTAGACATGCAGTTAAAGCAAAGATGATTATTTTTAACTACTTCTACTCTATCATTCACTGATAATTTGAGATAAATTGGACATTTAGATAGATGGTGACATTCAGTTTTACATAACACACAATTAGAAGAAATATCTGAAAGAAATACTTTCGAAACATTTTTCGAAGAACTCTTTTAAATATTAGAGCTTACAGCAAATGATTTTCCTATAGATGTGAAAGATAAACCACCTCTTTTCCCAACTCACTGTATTACATTTACATGTTCGGCTCAACTTTTCCCCAATAGATGGCATTAGTCGTCCACAAATAAAATGTTTCTGTTTATGTTAAAGAGACGGACGAACTGGTGCCATGGGAGGGGAGGTGAGCGCTTGATGAATCGGAAGTGTTAAGAGAAGACTTTTACGCTTGTGTAAAATTCTGAATAATGAAAGGCGATTTTTGCCAACTGTGATGAGTAGTAAATCTGTTTAATAAAGAAGGAAAGAGGGATAAGTAATCCCCTTCATATTTTTTATTTCATTGCTTATTCAAAAATTGAATAAGTTTTAAGTTACTGAACATTTTGAGAATATACATATGTATGAAATGGAAGTAACTTTTGTTTTCGAACCTGAGGACACAACTCCACAACGGGTAATTGGGAGTTATTAGTGTCTAGTCATAACAAGTGGCGAGCCAGCCAGGATACTGTAGTTTTTATTTGAACATTTGCGATATTTATTTTGTTATTATATGAGAAGAATTTAGTATAGGAAATGGATAAAATATGTAAAAAACGTGGTCTGTTGAGAACTTCGTTTACAAAAACTGTTACGATTCTAAATGAAGAAATTGAAAAGGATAAAGCAGACCACGGGATTTTAAATGATAAATTAAAATTAGCGAAACTAGAAAAATTAAATAGCGAATTAAACGAGTGTAACGAAGAAATTTTAAACATTCTATTAGAAGATAAGACAGGGACAGAGAGTGTATTAAATACCGAATCCGAAAAAGCGGAAGAATATACTGATATATTTATTACTATCAGAAGATTAGTAAATCAGAAGTTAGGTATTAATGATTCGTTAGGTCAAGTTAAATCAAAATCATCCAGCGGAGATGATAAGAAAAAGAAAATGAAACTTCCGAAAATTGTCTTAAGGAAATTTGATGGTGAACTCTTGAATTATTTGCCTTTTTGGGCACAATTTAAAGAAATCCATGAAAACGAAGACTTAAATGATTGTGAAAAATTTCATTATTTATCACAATCGATGTTGCCGGGTAGTCGAGCTAAAGAGTTTATTGATAGTTATCCGATTACTAGTGAAAATTATGAAAAGGCAATTTCTGCATTAAGAAAAAGATTTGGCAATGTGGAACTGTTGAGGGAAGTTTACGTAAGGGAATTATTGGAATTAGTAATACAGAATGTAGGAAATCAAAAGGAAAAGTTACCGCTTAGCAAATTGGTCGATAAGTTGGAAGCGCATTTAAGAGCGTTGGAAACCATGGGCGTTAATCCCGATAATAACGCTCAGTGGCTTTTTCCACTTATCGAATCGTGCTTGTCTGAAGATCTTTTGAAGGCATGGCACAGGAGTTCAAGTAGGTCAGAAGACTCGGGAGTGGAAACATCTGACGAAGCATTCTACGCATCGAGCCAGACTATGCGTCTCGCGCAGCTGATGAAATTTTTACACAAGGAAGTAGAAAATCATGAGCGCGTGTTATTAGCTCGCAAAAGTTTTCGTAGCTTAAATTCTGCTGATTCAGCAAAGGATAAAATTAAGAAAAATGAGAAACGCTTTCCAACGGCAGCGGGTTTTTTTGTGGGAAAAGAGGTTAAATGCGTCTTCTGCGACAAAATTCATGAAAGTAAAGATTGTCTAAAAGTACGTTCTTTACCTTTAAAAGAAAAAATCGCTATAGTTAAAGAAAAAAGGTGTTGTCTAAAGTGTCTCCGCCCTGGTCATATTGCGAAATTTTGTAACAGTAAAATATGTTGTCATGTTTGTTCTAAAGATCACTTAGTGATGCTTTGTCCTCAGTTAGCACATCACAAAGTTAGGGAAAAGGGAAGTGAGAAAGCGGGTGATTTCCCCGAGGTGCTGCAGAGTACAATAACAAATGAGTGTTCCCCAGATATAGCTCTTATGACATTAGAAGTAAATATTATAGGTGATGAAACAAAGAGGGTACGGGTGTTGTTAGATACCGGCTCTCAATAAAGTTATATCCTGAGTTCTACTGCCAAGGAGTTAAATTTGAAACCTTAGCACATCCCTTAGTTTTAGCACATACTTTATTCGGAGGAGCCTACATTGAGGCAAAGCCTTATCAGAAATTCCATATTCGACTTTGTCGTCCAAATTCAAAAGAGATTCTAGAACTAGAATTTCTGGATCAAGAAATTATTTGTGGTGATGTTCTTCGTGTTCCCAAAAACTTACTGCTGACTGAAATTAAACAGAATAAAATTTGGTTATCCGATCTAGGGGCAGGTCCCACAAAAATCGAGTTATTAATAGGAAGTGATGTATATGGTCGACTTTTGACAGGAAGAATCAAGTAGTTGCAGGGAGGACTTACGGCAGTAGAAACTAAATTAGGTTGGACAGTTTGTGGTCCGGTTGAGAATTCCGCCCATACCGCTTTACCCGTGTACACACAAACCTTTAAAAGCAACTTAGTTATTGGGGAAATGAAAGTACAAGAGCTTTGGAAGTTGGAGACCATTGGAATTATGGATCCAGTTGAGACATTATCCAAGAAAAAAGAGGAAGCATTAGCTTATGAAATCTTTCTGGAAGAAGTAAAACAAAACGTTGATGGTCATTACAGAGTGAGTCTTCCATGGGTTCATAATAATAGACCAGATATTCCTTCTAATCGACATATTGCGGAAAGGAGACTGCTGGGTACTACCAAGAAACTAAAGACTGAATAAATTGGATGATTATGATAAGGTTTTTTCAGAATGGTTAGAAGAAGGTGTGATAGAAGAAGTACCAAGAGAGAGAACAGACATAAAAGGGCACTTCCTTCCCCATCACCCTGTAATCAAAGTAAATATTCTAACTACAAAACTTAGACCGGTTTTCGACGCATCTTGTAAAATAGGTCGAAACTCGTCTCTCAACGACTGTCTTTTAAAGGGTCCGAATCTCATCGAACAAATACCAGCAATCCTGCTGAGGTTTAGGGAAAAGGCTATAGGAGTTGTTTCGGACATAAAACGGGCTTTTCTACAAATAAAGGTTAAACCGGAAGACCGAGATTATCTAAGGTTTTTGTGGTGGAGAAATGAAAATCATATTCAAGAGTTTCAACACAATAGAGTAGTATTTGGGGCTACCTGTAGTCCGTTTTTGTCGGAAGCCGTTATTCGTTACCATTCGTGTACCGTTTCGGAAGAATGGAAAAATTTTGCAGAAAAACTATCTCAATCCTTTTATGTAGATAACTGCATTTCATCTGTAGAGAATGAAGCTGAGTTGAAGGACTTCATTGATAACGCTACCGAAATTATGATCAAAGCCAAAATGGATTTAAGGATGTGGGAATTTGGACCATACAACGAAATCAGCTCTGAATTTTCGTTGACGTTTTCTGATACGGAAATTAATTGTTCAGTTCCTGTATTAGGTCTAATGTGGGACAAAGAAGATGACAGCTTAAGAATTAGTTCCAAAATAGAAATGAAAAGTTCTAAACCCTCAAAAAGAGAAATCTTATCAGTGACGCAGGGTATATTTGATCTTATTGGATTCCTTGTCCCTGCATTACTACCAGCTAAAATATTGATCCAGGAGGCTTGGGTGCTGAAATCAGAATGGGATGCTCCTCTCCCAAACCATATCAGTCATAGGTTTTTGAAGTGGTACGACGATATTGAATTGCTACAGAATATAAAATTACCAAGAAGGGTAGGATTTGGAGCTCGAAATAGTTGGACACTGCATACATTTTGCGATGCGAGTAAGCACGCATACGCGACGGTGATTTATTTGAGATGCGAAGATGGAACGAAAGTTTCAGTGCAATTGCTCGGGGCTAAAAGCCGATTGTCACCGTTAAAGAAAATAACTATACCAAGGCTTGAACTTTTAGGTTGTGTTGTGGGAGCACGACTTTCTATAATGATTTTAGAAGCACTTGCTCTTTCTGATATCCCGGTATATTACTGGACAGACTCTACTACAGCACTAGCGTGGATACGAAGAAACGACGAATGGGGAACCTTCGTCGGAAACAGGGTTAGGAAAGTCTGTAAATTAACAGATCCACATCAATGGCATTATATTCCAGGCGAGTTAAATGCTGCGGACCTCCCATCACGAGGATGTAGTCCGCGTCAACTGTTAGAATCGAGATGGTGGGAGGGACCAGAATGGTTACACAAAGAGGAGGTATACTGGCCTGCATTAACGGGTCAGACAGATGAAGAAGCAGTAAGAGAAGAACGAAAGAAATGTGTGAGTTTGACCAGTCTCATTGTAACTTCAGAAACAAATAACTGGTACTTAAGGTTTCTCAGTTTTCAAAGATTGTTTGAATTTTGGGCTGGATGATAAGATTTGTGAACAATACTCGCAAACGGACAGTTTCGAGGGAAAATATCCTTTCAGTCATGGAAATTGAAAAGGCAGAAAAACATCTTTGGAAAGTTGTTCAACTTAATAGCTTTGAACAAATTGAAAATAGCTGTAAAGGTCTAGTGATCCTTAAGGACGACGAAGGGTTAATAAGAGTTAAAACTAAAATTATTGAAAGAGGGGAAGAATTTGATTTTCGCTAGCCTTTTCTGCTCCCCTCCAAAAGCCATTTAGTCACATGTTTAATAACAGAACTTCATAGAAAAAATTGTCATGCTGAAATGAACATTCTGGCAGCAAAATTAAGAGAGAAATATTTTGTAATCTCAGCTAGAAGAGCCATTAGAAGTGTTATAACCAAATGTATTATTTGCAAGAGATTTAATTCGAAAGCGTACACGACTCCCCCAATCCATCTACCTTTGGACCGTGTTCGTGATGCAGCCACTTTTGAGGTCGTTGGTATCGATATCTGAGGACCTCTGTTCTTAAAGAACAGATCTAAAGTATGGATCGTCTTGTTTACTTGCGCTGTCTATAGGGCAGTGCATCTAGAACTAGTCGTATCTCTAAGCACAAGTACTTTTTTACAAGCGTTATGACGAATTATTGCAAGACGAGGACGACCGTCTACCATCTACGCAGACAACAGCACCAATTTCGCAGGAGCGGACAGTGCGTTGAAAAGTTTAAATTGGCATACAATGCAACTTTCTACTACAGATGTGAAACCTCTGATTTGAAAGTTCATTCCCCCAGCCGCTGCTTGGTGGGGCGGTTGGTGGGAGCGACTTATTCGATCTGTCGAATCACTTCTGTTACGAGTATTAGAAAACTCTTCTGTGAAATACGAAGAATTATCGACCATTTTATGCGATATGGAGGCACAAATCAACAATAGGCCTCTTACATATATTTCGGATAGTTCATGTGATCTCGTGCCACTTACCCCGTCCATGTTTTTACAAGACATTTCAGATATAGGAATACCTGATCTTGACACAATTGATCGAGAAAAATTTCAATTACGATTCAAACATTGTCAAAAGTTGCGTGATGAATTACGAACTCGTTTCCGGAAAGAATACCTGGGCCAGCTAGTTCAGAGGGCCGGTGAGAAGAGTCGATCTCTAAAAATCGGTGACGTAGTACTGGTTGGCCAAGATAATGTTAAACGGCAGCATTGGCCTTTGGCCAGAGTGGAAAAGATTTTCCCCAGCAGAGATGGTTGCCCTCGGGTAGCCCAAGTAAAAACGAAAATCGGAATTTTGGTGCGTCCTATAAGGAAACTGTACCCATTAGAGATTTCAGACGAAGATCCGATTGTGCAGGCCATTCCTGAAAGACTTTCTAGATTTGGCCAACGAATAAAGACTGTGCAAAGACTAAATTTATCTAAAGACTAAAACACTGAACTCTAGACTTTTTAAACATTTTCTTCATTTTTTTCATATATTGTTGTTGCTACTGGAAAAGGTTTTATGTACACTTATTAATTTTCTTTAAATTTTGTATCTTTTCATATAGATAGTAGGGGATTGCTAATTTTCCAGATTTCATATTGTAAGTAATTGTATAATGCAATGGTAAGTTGAGTCTTTGATATCTCACTTTGTAATTGATTTGTTACCACTAAATCAATGGTGGGAGGATATTACATTTACATGTTCGGCTCAACTTTTCCCCAATAGATGGCATTAGTCGTCCACAAATAAAATGTTTATATTTATGCTAAAGAGACGGATGAACTGGTGCCATGGGGGGGAGGTGAGCGCTTGATGAATCGGAAGTGTTAAGACAGACTTTTACGCTTGTGTAAAATTCTGAATAATGAAAGGCGATTTTCGATAACTGTGAAGAGTAGTAAATCTGTTCAATAAAGAAGGAAAGAGGGGTAAGTAATCCCCTTCATATTTTTTATTTCATTGTTTATTCAATTTTAAGTTACTGAACATTTTGAGAATATATTGAATTTTGAGAATATATTTGAGAATATATGAAATGGAAATAACTTTTCTTTTCGAACCTGAGGACACAGCTCCAGAACGGGTAGTTGGGAGTTATTAGTGTCTAGTCTTAACACACTGGGTTTAAACCACTTGTCTCCTTGTCTGACACTAATATTGTAGAGATATTAGGTTATTTCGAAGCAGGAGACATGAAAAATGAGCAACGCCTTCGCCGGGAATTGAACCACGGACCTCTCGGTTACGCGTCGAGCATGCAGACCACTACACCACGAAGGCATGCGAAGAAGGCGGGAGAAATACCTTATAATATGAGTTGCTGTTTCTTTATCAAGAGTTTGATAAATTTTGTCAGATATTATAAGTTGATTTAATGATTCAAAATCCTTTATATCTCTTAATTTTAAATAATAGATCCAACTAGTAGTTAAACGCGAAGCAAATTGAATATGAGTTTCATTTGGTAGTCTGGATGCTTTCCTAAATTGCTCTAAACATGAATACGGTGTTGGTTGAAATACTGGTAATACTATTTCTTTTACTTTTGTGTAATTAATTAAATCTTTCTCTTCTATATAAGTTATAATATTAGATGCCTCATCACCTAACAAATTCAATAAAATTTCCACTTTGTATTTTTCCGGTATTCCCTTAGAAACAAGTGCTCTCTCCAAAGAGGAAAAGAAAAAGCCCCAACCTTCTAATATTGCAGGTATTTTCATAGTTGAAGTACGAGCGCTTTTTATAAGTGTGTTTAACGATTCGTTATTATTTCCGATTTTAGGAATATCTGATTGCATTTCCGTGCGTATTTTAACCAACTCTAGCTCTGCTTTCGAACGTTCCAACTTAATTTTCTCAAGCTCTAACTGCAGGCATAGGCAGACTGGTAGACTGCGAGCTCAGTAAGAGCATAAAATACTTTTAACCCTTTCGAGCGACCGTTAAAATCTGAATTTTTTCCCCCTTCCCATTTAAGTTATGAATATTATGAATAGACAGTGAAATTACGGTGTTCGTTTTCATGCATACAGGATAAATATACGTAAATTAGAAAATGTGTTTGTAACCTATTTCTCTTACACCTCTTTTTCACCTTCGATAGTTACAAGGATAAGGTTAAACCAGAAGCTCTTTTCTCGAAAGAAAGAAATTCGGAACTGAGTCTTTGATGCCCTTTATTGTTACTTTCTTTTATTATGCATGTGCATATTTGAAATATTTTCTCAGTGTTTTCAAAAAATGGGGATTGAATGCCTAGCAGTTACCCGCACAGTGACGTTACAGCGAGTTGTGCAGCAGCTGGATAAACAGCAGGTGCAGAGATGGAAGAATCATATAGCTATGCTTGTGATTTTCTTCACGTCCGTATTTCTTTTCTTCTCCATTGTACAATCTGAAAAACCGGCCAATGATTCAGGTAGGTTCATTACTTTTTATGATTTTTTATGGCTATATTAATAACTTTATTAAGAAAATGTAAGCTACTTATTGTTTATTTATTTTTGTCAACAGCAAACTTTCTTCCAGTTTGTCTGAAAAGTTTGATGAAATTTTCGAACATTGCAAGAATCCCCCCTCCCCGCATTCTGTCTTATTGAGTTTTTCATCAATTATTTTCTAATATGCATAAACAAAATCATTGATTTGTTTGCCGAAAAATATAACTGACCCTGAACAACATGGATTCGAAACGCGCGGCTTCACATAAAAAAGATTTTTTTTTAATTAATAATATTGGAAAATTGTTGGGGAATAAGAAAAAAAATTGAAATGTTACGAGGATGTGAAATGTATGCAAACATTAATCCGTTTTTTCACTTATTGTCATTTAATGTACAGAAATCTATTACAAAAACTTTTAGACTCATTAGTGTTTTTTTTTAATGAGGGAAAAATGAAAAACGTGCGGTGACCCCGCTTGGATTCGAACTCCGAACCTCTCGTCGAGTGTGCTTCCGGTAATACCACGAAGGCATGCTGAAAGGAGGAGAAAATACGTTATAAACTTTTCATTTTTCATGTTTAGATTTAATGATAGATAGAGCATTTACAGAGTTTTATATTATGTAAAATAACAGTGACGTAGGTACAGCCAGACAAATGATTTATTTTGCAAACAGAGGATGTAAAAGTAGATACCTGTAAATAAATTGCAGTATTGTAAAATGTGTTTTCCATTCCTTATCATTACTTTAGCAACAATTCTTTTTTTGTACTGCATTTTATTCTTAATACCTAATACACACAAAAGTCACAAGTTATGTATTAATGTACTATTTATATTATAAATAAAGGCTACGATCAGAGATTATGATGATAGTAGTTAAATTTTTGTGGATGCGAAATCAGGACCCGATTTAGACAGTCTAAGGCTAAAGAATCCTTTCAAGAACCCTCGTGTTACACTTTTTCCAATTGTGGAGAAAAGAATTTTGCGGAGTTATAAGCATCATTCTGTATCCGGTGTTTGAAAAGTTAGTTGTAAGGGATATTTCCTTGTTGATACTAAGCAAAATTATTCAGCTTTTAAAATAGGAATAGATTTAAGACCTAAATTGAAATCATGAAACATAAAGATGCACTTACGCATTTATTTACTATTGACGTAAATTATAGTTGCAGAGTGAGAAATTGTGCAACAGAATGAAACTAGATAGACGGAATTTTAGCGCAACATCATTGCTGTCAATTGTGTGAACGTGTAGAAAATGATTGTTTACAATGGTAAACATACAGAAAGATAATACGCTTAAAGGATTTGCATTAGCACTGATGCAGCAACATTGAAAAATCTGTGAAAACGATCGAAAAGGCGAGTTTGCAGAGCGATTAGATATTTATGGGAGACGAAATAAGAAGTATTATTGTCTACTGTGTTTAAATTTGAAGATTTGACTTTTCAATGACCTTATTTCTCTTTGCCTAGCCATAGGTGCGAAGTAATCAAAGACGTAGCCATAATTCTTCTTCACCCTGTGTATACAGAGAAAAACATCCTTTTATTCAGTTCAAGAACAATAGGTACAAATGGCACTCATGGTGCTTACAGGGCCTTACCAATCCTTTTGGCGGAAACTCAAAATAGAAACATGAAATTAAAACTAATCCTAAGTTGAATAAATGAGTCGAAGCTGCACAGAGATATTTAAACGCGTAGTTGGCTGTTCGCCCTACCACCGACGTAGCCTAACCGCAATTAATACACAGCAGTAAAATAATAAGTAGCAGCGAAACAACGTGTCCGAAAGCCAGAACACATTCTGTCTGAAATCACAAATCAAGGTACTCGTGTATAAGCCCATGTTGCGGCTCATTCCCACTTATGACTGTCCCGTCTCGGGTTTCGTATGTAACTCAAAAATGAAAAATCTTCAGCAAATTCGAAATGTCGCGCTAAAGAAAATGGCAAATTGTCAGTGGTATGTAAGGAAGGAAGGAAGCAATTCACAATGAATTTAATGTAAATAAGATTGAAAAATGTATCGCTAAAATTCCAAAGAAATTCTTTAAAAATATTGAGAAAGCAAATATCTGCTCAATCCCCATTATGAATTATAATGACCAAAGCAACAGAAAGCGACTTAGAGCGGTCTTACTGCACTTAAATTAATATACATTTCAATCTGCAATTTTCATTAATTACTTTATTTCTTATGCATTTTTTATCCCATCTCCCTTTTTCTTTCGGCCGGCCCTATTTAACTAACGTCCTCTCATACCATTGCTACGTAACTTCTTAACGTTTTTCACCACGGCATTGTCATCTTAAGCTGAACAGTAGCTTGGTACTTAACCGACCTGGATTTTGCGGAGTAACTCTGTCTCCAAAACTCATTCAAGCCTCACATGAGAATTAGTGGTACGGCATTTCTCGCTTAGTATCATCTCCACGTTATGCTAGAAAATGCTACGTAATTGCTATGCGTTCCACTTGGGATGCGGCTATCGCCTAAGAGCCTGATATGCGAGTGTCTCGTGCACCTAGGTCTCAGACACCAGCTTAAATAATAGCTTTCTACTCTACTTTGCATAATACGCTAAACTGATATCTCATTCTGGCAAGAAAGCGTAAATTGAAAATAAGAACTAAAGGAAAGGTTTCTTCTAAAATAAAATTAAATAAAATTAAATAAAACCCCACAACCTAATATCTATCTCACCAATAGCTGAACAGATATGACCTTTAAGCACCATGGATATACGATACGTGTGCAGTACTTAACAAAGTGGCTGATAACTTACATTTTTTGTAATTTTCCCCGTGTATCAAATTAATATATATATATATATATATATTTAGTGCTTATTCGTCTTTACTATGTTTCAGTATCTTTTTACTCGTATTATATCAATATCCAGTATCTTCTAGAAACCGTCTTCCTGAAGCCGAAAATTCTCAGGTGCGTGCCAATAATCAGTTATTCTGCTTAGTTTTAATATTCACAACTATTTAAATTCTCAAATTGAATACCAAGAATATTTTTATTTATGTAATATTTAACTTTCGAAATATTTTCAGGCATATTAAGAATTTATGCTTTTAAAAATAGGGTTAGAAAATTTGCATCAATGTGAAGTTACTTTGCAATTTTGTTGAATAAGTACAAAATTGCTCAACATAGATTTTTACATGCTGATTTTTCTTCTTATTTTTTGGATCAGCCAGTGTTCTTGAAATTTTGCACCCATACATGTTTCAGAAACCAATGAATATTTTATGGCGAATAATTCAAAATTTAATACGCTTTTTCATTTAAAGCATTTTCTCTCCTATGCATCAAAACTAAATTTTAAATCTAAATCGTTCTTATATATTCTTGCGTAATGGTGAAATGAATCATCGCTTGATAAAATGGAAAACAGTCTTCCATGTGTAGTTTGTTTGAAAGTTCTGAAGCAGTTCACCAGTTTTAAGTGATTTTTCCAAAATCGATCGATGACTAGACTCAAGACTGGTAACTATGATTGCGATGATGAAATATTTTTAGTTAAAATTTTCGAGTAGAAATTTAATTGAATTGATTGCAATCTTAGAGTGTCGCAGGGATAGACGAACCTTGAAAAAAAGTGGCATTACGTATTTCTTTGCTTATCTAGTTGGTAGAAATAGTTTTCCTAAATTTAGAGACAATGATTTCCTTCATTATTTTCACTTCCTTCTGTTAATTAAAAAATAAATATAAACAAACCAAAAATAAATTTAAATTGTTTTGTTTTAATTAAATGAAGTAAAAAATAATATTTTAAATTATGATAACAATCTCAGTCATACGTGACTAAAAGTCGTAGTGCCCATAAAAATTCTATTAATAGAATTTTTTTAAACGCTATATCAATTACTTTAGGGGCCGAGTATATGATCATTTTTATATATACCTTTTCTAAGCTATAAACTCCTTAAAATTAGTTGATAGCATAAGAAATAGGATATATAAGTATGATTATATTAATTCATTTAAATCTCTCTTTAACAATTTTGATTTAAAATCTGATACTTCTAGCAATCTCACAATTCCATATTTATTCTCTCATAACCAAGATTATTGCGACAGCGGTAAAAAAAAATTTTTTTCAGTGGATTTAATTAAAACTCTGAAATTTAAGAAGATTGTTTATATGTTTTATTCTTTTATTCAGTTTTCCTCTTTATGCAATCATGAACTTATATTCAAATCTAGAATAGAATCTTCACGAATTCTAAACGCAATAAATTCTGAGATTAAAAACAAATCAACATTCAGAGCATATTACTAATCTGTTCGCAAAGTAATGCATTTTGTTCCCAAGTTAATGCTGCAGTTTTTTTTTTCTGACCGCATAAGATGACGTTATAATTTATTCGTAGTGTTATAGGATATGCTTAGGATCATCTGTGCCCTGTTCAATGTATTAAAGGCCGGCTTTCAAATCCTATTAAATACTCGTAAATGGAATCCCATGTGCTGTAATTAATAATTAATGAAATATTTGCAAAAATATTTGATATTTATGATGGAAAGCAATATTAGCAGGCAATTGTTTTGGAATGAGAAGCCACTTTAATTCAAAATAAGTAACAAAAATTGTAACTTTGAATTCTACATTAAACGCTTGGGCACAGTTCCTTTCTTCCTAATCCAAGTCCTTCAGCTGTACAGTCTCACACGTTTTAGAAGCATAAATTGTAGACCCTACGTAGAAGACGAAGTGGGGAATTCTTGATATGTCTTTGAAGAACAGACACTGCAGAAGTTTTAAATAACCTTTTTATTTGAATTAAATTTAACAAGATGCACGTAGTCGGTGCTCACAATTCACCGCCACTTGTGGCTAAAGTAAATTCAACAGCAAGTTAAAAATGTAAAATCACAATAAATTAGGATGGCTAAACGGTTGGCTCCTTAGTTATCTAAACCGCTAAATCGGCTGCACACATTAAAAACAAGCCTAGAATATCAATATAATCGGAAGGGTTCTAACACAAACTTAGGGAGCTAATTTCAAACACGCAGCATAAACTCGGAACTAACTCCGCTATTACTCCTCACGAAATCTTGAAACCAAAGCTTAAATACTGCTTCCTTAAATACTTAGATTTTGCATACTTCGCCAATAAAATTTACATTTCGGTTGGAAACTGAAATCAAGAGGGAAAGGAAAGTCGAACTAAAAATAATTAGTTAGAATAAAGTAAGATCTGCACACAGCTCTTAAGATGCGGCATGCTTCGAATCTTTTTCAGGATCTGTCAATGGGTTATTAGCAGTACTCATTGCAAAAATGCAGCATTGCATTTATTGCTTTTTATAATTCTGTTGACATTTTACATTTATCCGTATTACAGCTCTGTATGCCATCCAAACGACGAAAGAGACATAGAAAATGGTGCTGATATTAATAAGTATGTATGATACTTATGCTCGTAAAAGTTAAATAAGGAAATTTCTGTAAAGATATTGTGGGAATTTTGTGCAGAATCGGATTATCACCTGCACGTATCATTTAAAAATGCAAACGGCTTTCTTGCTGGAAATGACATCTAGAACAGTTGTAGAATCTTTTTTAGAAACATTAATGAAAAATATTATTTTATATTTAAAAAAAATGAAAAGTATTATTTTATATTTTAATCTTTGTTCTAATTTTCGTATCACAGCGCTATGTTTAGAAAATTCATCTGGCAAGCCTATTAGTGCGGTTTATGTTTGCTAGTAAATATCGGATTCCTAGTAAATACCGATTTCTATTTATTAACCCAAAAGGGACATTAGTACCAAATGGGATATTAATTTCTAAACGGGATTTTACATTGACTCACTATAAACGGCATATCACTTTTCAGATTGTTGCCACCAAATATTATCGCCGTGTATTATATTTAAAGAAATTAAATAATGAAAAATCTGCATGAATGTATGCATGTTTCTCGCATCGTGAGAAATCAGTTGTACCTAGAGACATCAAATTTTTAATAGCGTTGTCCTCCACTAGAACATGGGCATCTGAATGTCCGAATTTTTAATTTCGAATTTGTTTTATTATCTATTTCATACTTTCGAAAACTTTATCGAATTTTGATTAACAAATTCAACGATTTCAAAGCGAGCAATGGCGACACTGTACAGAAAAAGAACATTTTTATCCCCAGCGCCCGAGGCTGCCGATCGCTAATTCTAAAGGTATGTTGTTTTAAATATTTTATGAGTTTGCCGTTGAATCGAATTTTATGTGGCGCAAGCGCCAAGAAAGTGATAAATAAAGTAATAGAATACATAAAGTAAATGCTCAAAGCGTAAAAAATTAAAAGGGCCAAAAGAATTTTGTAAATCCCTCTTAATAAGAAAATGAAGACCAATATCGTGAATTAAGAAAAGACTGAAAACACATAAAAATGTATGCCAACACTTAACGCTGCATCGGGAATTTTAAACGTATGCTTCTAGTCTGATTTTAGAATTGTATATAGAGTCAATGCGAAGAACATGATGCTTAATAATAAAGTTAAGAAGAATTTTATAAAAATGGGTTAGTGGGAGTAAATGTAACTGCAGGCTGTTAGGCTGCGAGCTCAGCGTAAAAACCATAACAAACCCTTTTGGGCGATCGTTAAAATCTGAAATCTTAATTTTTTTTAATAATAAAGTCTGTTTATAGTGTTATGTAGCAAAAGCAATCGAAATCGCAATAACTTAAAAGTGTTTACAATATTTCTGACTTATAAAAGAAAATGTTAAAGACAAAATCTCTATTGTAATAGATGGGATTGCTGTTATTAATTTAGGAAATCCATCTGATAATTTGGGTGTTTAATGTAGCTAAGTTCCGGAAAACTGTACTTTTCCTTCTTCGGTATAGTTGGCAGTTATAAAATGTCAAAAAATTTCTTTACAGGTATTTGCCATTATGCTTTGCATGTGGAAAACGACGGTCCTGTTACTCTAGATGTACCTATTACTATATCAGCGAAATTAGATTGCGCGTCGAATGAAGATGAATACTTCTATATATTCGAAGATGACATTCAGCGAACTGTCCAAATTCCTGGGCATGGCAGCGCAAAAGCCGTATTCATTTTTACAGATGATCCGGGGACGAGAATGGTGACTGTATTAGTATTTCAATTATTTCCATCTCCAAAAAGAGTAGCCGCAGGAAATACTTTTTTTAACGTGTATGGTAAGTTTTATTATCAGTATTTATAGTCAAAGAAAATTTCCTGTCATTTTTTCCACTAACGGCAACGTTATTTTTCAAATGCAAAATTTTCAATCGAAGCAAGCTGATTCGTTGGATTCTGGGAAGGTAACTTTGCGATATTCACCCTTAAGTTTTGGGCAGCTGCACATAAAGACATATATTTCTGCGTTTCAGATTAGCAAAAAGAAACTGATTCATTTTTAAAAGCATTATTTGCCTTCCCTTTGCAAACTTTAAATTTATTTTTAAGTGATAAAGGCAGTTTCAGAATTTTTCTTTTCATTACAGAGTTATACTTAAAAGGAATTTTAAGAAAGAAATTTTTGCATTAAAGAAACTATTGCTTTCTGCTTCTACACTGAGAAATTTTTAAATCAATACTTTTGAAACTAAAAAGAAAAAAAAAATTGATATGTATACCACATGACTTCCTTGTACAGAATATTGAATTATACACCCTTTTTCTTGTATTTCATTTAAATTTATTGGATTGAATTAAAACTACTTCGTTGATAGCGCATAAACCACAGTAGAATAAATTCACTCTTTAAAATTCACTATATTTGTTTACCATAGCGACACTCTGGCGCTAGCTTCACTTAAAAGGCCAGCTTCACTTACATATCATTCATTTTATAACTCAGAATCCACAAAAATATATCATCTGAAGAATTATCTAATCGTTGCCACATGTTCTATTCAAATACTATAATAAATCTAAAACGCTATATAAAAGAAATTAAAGAAACAAAAGAAAAAGGAACAGTTTTTTTCCCAGACGATTCAGTATTTCTCATTCAATTAATTCAGTTATCACTTCCGGACAAGGCAAAAATACATAAAAACTCAAAATATCTGTATTAAAAATTATGAAATAAACTTTAAACACTTCCTCGAATAAATTCAAAAATGGATTAAGCATGATTTAATTCGCAATATTAAAAGAAGGCGTGATCTTTGTTGTTTACAAGCCTAGTTTCTCTAGATTGGCAAAAAATCCACTATTCTGCTAAGTTTCAAATGTAAATAAATACAGCTGCTATGCCAAAAATAATTAGGCTTAGCCGCACTTAACAACTTTTAAATTGTTGATAATTCTACAAATATTGCATGCAGACTTATTAAAGGTATAAAGACCTTAACCAGAAGATACGAACAACATAATTCAATCATTTTTAAAGCAAAATATGCGCAATTTACAAACAAGCATAACAAAAACTGAGCTCACTCAGCCGAGTAACAGAGTGGCTGCGGCTGACTGCAATCCAAAAGGGAGATGAACATCTATATATGTTATAGCAGTCCTATATACAAAATTTCAAAGTTCTGAGGCTACTCGCTTTTGAGTTATGCGAGATACGTACATACGCACATACATACATGGGTATGTATGTGCGTACATTACATTGGTATGTAAGTACGTACAGACACCACAAAAAACTCTCATCTGAATCCATTTTAAATCAGTTTTATCATTCGTTTGGAGAAACGGAGTCCTTTATTCTGTCCTTACGGACAGGGTCACGTAAAAACATGGCTAAATTGCATTCGTTAGTGGTCAAAATGGATATTTTCGTTGAAATATGGTACCCCGAATTTTTCGTGAAATCTTTTAGATCGTAGTAAAAATGTGGGGCTAAGTTTGAACTAAGGGTGTCTGATATTCTGTCACAGATACATATAATTTAGAAAACGGCGAAATGATTGCTCTTCTGCTATGTCGTAATAATGGGTGATAAATACACGCAGTTATTGTCATGGTATGTTTGTAAAATGTCCAGATAATCTTATGCACTTTGCAATATACTGAATTTCATGTATGCACTGGGAGAAATTATGAAATTAGAGGGTCATGTGAATTGACATTTACGTGCATAAAATAATCTTTTTGATTCTCTTCCTGAAGCAGAGAAGTATTTGGTTAGATTATTTATTTAAGGGAGAGCTCATATGTGCTTTCTGGGAAAGCCCCGTCCGAATTTTGACATTGGTTAATCCTTTCTGCTGACACCATCAGCATCTTGAAAGACTTTTAAAATCGGCAAATTTTAAATACCCTTATTCTGTGCTGTACAGTCGCATAAGTCGAGCACTTTATTGAGCATTCGAGCTATCATAGCACCCAAGACATTTTAAAATTTAGAAGTAACGTTTATTCCCCTCCCCCTTGGGTAGATCTATTGCATAATTTATTTATGTATACAATGATTAAGCACGTAAGATAAAAAAAGTAACACTTAATTTTAAAATTATTTATTTATATTTTATCAATTAATTATTTTTACTTTAAGTTTGTGTATTAATAGATTTCATTTCTGTTACGAAATGATCCAGTGACAGTTAAGAGAATTTTTTTACTTTTTATTGAATAATTTAAATATATCAGAGAGCACAAAAGTTCTTTAATTATCCTCTCGAGGTTTCTTTTCCTGTCAGAACATTTCTCGTTAATGATACCTCAACTGCATTTAGAAATTCAGACATTTGATTCAGTGAAGAATATTTTAGCAGTTTTGAAGTATCTCCTTCATTCCACTGCAAAATCTTTGCATGAACTGTAGGCAAGGACGGCTGCAAATCAAACATTTTATTTTATCCCTTATTTCTAGAAATCAGTACTATTTGTAGTGGTGTTAGTAACACAGCTAAAAGAGAAATAATTTAGTTGACCCACCAAAGCTATGAGTCGCAATGCCAGGCCCAAATCTCTATATACAAAAATGAGCCAGTGGTCAAGAGGTAAAATATCGGAACACCAGTAGTTCGATCCGGATTCAAATACTGGTGAATGAGCTAGATGCAGGAGATATTTTTGAATTTTCCCCATGAACATCAGCAGAACATGAATATCAGCTAGTTTTCAGAGCTTAGAAAATCTTTTGCGAAGGTATCCTTCTGACGCAAATAGACCCCAAGTGCTTTGCCTTAATCTGATGTCTTCGTTAAAATACAATTTAAGTATTTATGAGAATCTATAGTGATAAATTTAACAGATTCTGCCTGCTCATTTCTAAATACATTTCATTTGGTTTCTAAATATATTTTATATTTGATTTTTAAATATATTTCATTTCACTAAAGATCTCACTAGGTGACGAGTGGTGAAGACCGCTAAATGCTGGTAGTTTGATACGTGTTTTGAGCCCACCAGCGGCTGAGCGGTAAAGAAGCTGCACACTGGTAGTTCGGTCCGAGGTTCGAATCCCGCGAACGGGCTGGCAGCATGGGCGTTTTCGTGGTTTTCCCCATGTGTAACGTGTATACGAGCCAGTTTCCCTTAGAAAGTCCTCCACGAAGGCATCCCTCCCTTTAGGCAGATAGCCCTCGTGTGCTTTGCCATAATTGAATAACCTTGATACGTGTTCGAACTCAGATGAGCAGAATGCTTATATGATTGTTTTTTGGCGGGTTTTTCCATGTGTAATGCGAATATGAAAAAATTTTAGAAAGTTCTCCAAGAAGGAATTTCTTCCCTTAGGGGCATAGCCCAACTGTGGCCTGTTCAAATTACCTATTTTTTCATTCGCAATAAGATGTGAATTTTTCGAAAATCTCATACAAGGAGACAAATACTGTTGAAGTTCTTATCCAAAAGAAAGAATTTCTTCAATGGTAGTAAATAAAATAATTTGTCACACAACAGCTTTTGTGAAGAAAATGAAAAATAACGTATTATTCATGAATATTATTACTTCCTTGTACGAAGTAAAGGAAGTATTGTAATCACGAAAAATTCCGGATACCATATTTCAGCGAAAATATCCATTTTGATCTCTGTCGAATGCAATTTAACGATGTTTTTGCGCAATATCTGTACGTAAGACAGAGAGAATAAAGGACTCTTTTTTTTTCTCCAGAAAAATTATAAAACTGATTTAAAATGGATTCAGAAAAGGATTTTTCATGGCGTCTATGCGTACGTACGTACGCGTGTGTGTATATATCTCGCATACCTGAAAAACGCGTAATCTAAGAACGTTGAAATTTTGTATGTAGGTCTGCTATAACATTGAGATGGGCACTTCCTGTTTTGATTGCAGTCGGCCGCACCAAAAGTATATGAATATATGTGAAAAATTTGCTGCCCTTCACAAAAGACTCAAAATACGAAACAACAAGTTAAATAACGGGTTTACAAATCTCTATGCCTTACCTAAATTTCGTAAAAACCTATCAAATTCAGATTCATTGCAAATAGTACCAAAAGTTTTTTAAAAGAAATTGATTTTCACTTTGCTAAGAAATTAAAACTTATTTTAAATGTTATTAATAATTTTGATTTTTAAGATAAACACTGCAATTGGATGATTTCTAACAACGAAGTTATTCTTAATACTTTAAATGAGCTTAAAATAGAAAACATTCAATGTTACGACTTCGAAAACCTTTATACTTCGTTACCCTTGGATGATATCTATAATAGCCTTCTTACTCTTCCACTATTATTTCCGCAGATCCAAACTATTATTCCGACTGAAGAATGGAAACTTTATCTTAACAGTGTACTTTTTAACAACTATTTGCAATTTAATAACATTATCTTTAAACAAATAAAAGGAATTCCAATGGGCGGTAATTTTTCTACAGCAATCTGTGAACTCTTCTTATTTACTCAAGAATTTAAATTTGTTCGTTCACTTAAAGACGAAGAACATAAATATTTCCAACACGTATATCGCTATATTGATGATGTAATTGCCGTTAATAACTTTAGCAAACTTGAAAATGCTAATATTTACCCTTCTTGCCTCAAACTTAATACTACTAATACGTTACAAAATGAAGTAGTTTACCTAGATCTTCATATTCTAAATTACAATGAAATTAAAATTTATGATAAACGTAGAGACTTCCATTTTCAAACATGAAACTCACACACTGGAATTCTAACGTTTCAAAAAGAGTCATCATCAATACTATTAATGCACAACTTCTCAGAATTAAAAAATATTTAATAGCACTGAACTCCTTCAAGAGGAAATTCTCTTTTTCATTAAAATTTTACAACAATCTTATTCCTCAAACAGTAATTAATAATTCCTTAACAAAAGTTGGCATTTACCTTTTGTTTTAAATTATTTGGATTAGATAATGAAATTTTTTACTTAAATCCTTAAGGAAGGTAGATGATGGATACTGCTACTTTTGTACTCTCTTAGATATGAACAAAACTTCAGTTTTATTATTAAATTTATAATTTAATGGTACTGAACTCTGGCATTGTTTATATCTGTTATTAATTTAAGGGCCTTTTTCTTTTCTGATCGCTTGTAAGCCCTCTAGCAAGAAGAATTACGACTTTTTCTAACAAATCCTCCTTTATACCACTTTCCTCTGCTTTCAGGCCAGATTTTACATTTGCTTGTTTGACCATTTTGTTCTTCACCTTCCAACAATTTTTGCGTGACTCAGCACTTTACTGGACGCCATTTTGTTGATAAGCTTCCATCTTTCTCCTTCTTAGATTGACCCTCTGTGTATCCCCCTTTCTGTCCAGATGTCCGCACTGGCCGTTGCGCCTCATTGGTTCACTTAAGGACGTTTTAACCCCCACTTACACCTTATTGGTGATTTTCAAATTCTTTTCTGGTTTGCTGTCTTTTTAGAATTCTTACTTTAGCAACCACTTTTCAATTTTTTTTATGCATTTAAATTTTAAGCTGCTGCCTTGGGTACAGGTATGTTCAATTTCTTTTGCTTTGTCTTTCAATGGGTCTTAACAAGACACGTGTATTTTATTGTGTTTTATTTTGCTTTTTTGGTTAATTGATTCTAATTTTTCTAGGTCATTGGGATCTCTCTTAAAATTATTTAATTTTTGACTCATGCCTAATTGGCTTCTTTTGTTTATTTGTACATTAGCTTCACCAAGTTTTTTAAGGGTTACTTTGTAGTACTTATGCTTTAAAATTTTATGGCAGGCGCGTCGGGAAAAGAAACGTTAAGAATTGAGACCTACGCCATTATGCAGATTATTATCTATTATTATCTTTGAAAAAAAATTTTTCGCTTTTGTCTCAGTTATTGTGGTTTGACGAAACGCGTAATGGCGTTTACCTATGTACGAGCTATAGTGCTTTTCCCTTGACGAGTCCACAAAAGCTCGACGTAGGCTAAATTGCCATTTACTGCCATTTTTTGGTATTTTTTCTGGTTTTTTAATTTAATTATGTTTGTGCTTTAAATGTTTTTTCACGCGTTACAATTTTTTAAATGTTGATTTTCTTAAATACCAGCATTTAGTTTTTAGTTTTTTTTTTTTTGCGTTATTCTTTTGAGTAATTAATTTGTTTAAATTTTTATACCTTAGTAAGTGGCTATCAAATTTACTTTTAGGCAATTCCCTTTAGAATTTTTTTTTTTTGTTTTTGCTAAGAACATGTCTATCATTTACTTTTAGGCGATTGCTTTTAGAATTTTACTCCCTTAACTTGGCTTTAATCTGTGTATGTATATATACTCTGTTACTAGGCTCACTGAAGTCAGTTTCTTTATTCTTATATGTTTGTAAATTGTGCATTTTTTGCTTTAAAAGTGATTGAATTATGTTGTTCTTATCTTCCGTTTAAGGTCTTTATGCCTTTAGTTAGCCTGCATGTTAAAGCTCTAGAATTATCAACACTATAAAAGTTGTTTAAGTGCGGCTAAGCCTAATTTTTTGCTCATAGCAGCCATATTTTTTTACATTTGAAACTTAGCAGAATAGCGGATAATTCATAATGGAATTATCATTTAAGTTATTAAATTATTCCATGTATTGACTCAGCACAGCGTCCACAACAAATTAAATCAGTTTCTACGCCTTCGGTGTCATTTTTCCGAGTGACACCAAAGGTAAACTTTCAGTTTTGTGCAGGAAAAATTTGCCTTCTTGCCCGCTAGCCGAATAGCTTGTTTTTGCGTAGAAATTGTAATTTTAATTGTAGATTTTTTTTAATTGTATTAACTGTATTTGATGTTTTATGTTTTTGTATATTTATTTTTAATATAGATATTTTGAGTTTTATGTATTTTTGCCTTGTCGCGAAGTGAGAACTGAATTAATTAAATGAGAAATATATCTCTAATGAAATTCGAGGAAATAAGTTTAAGTGAAATGCAGGAAAAAATGTGCATAATTTAATATTCCGGTACAAGAAAGTCATGTGATGTATACATCAGATTTTTTAGAAAACGTAAACCGATATAAATAAATAATAAATTTAAAGAAACAAAAAATGCCAGAGATTAAGGATAAAAAAAATTTGCCGTACGGTATTTACATACTTACTCAAGTTAACCATCAAATTATGTTTTAATGGTGGTAAGCCCTCCTTTGGTCTTTATTACTTCTCTCAAACGTTGTGGCTTGATTCCCATGTGTCGTTTCATTATTTCAGGCGAAATGGGTCTGCTAATATCACGAATGGCACGTTTTAGTTCGATCTTGTTCTTAATGTCATATTTTTTGAGTTCCCGACCGATTTCTTCACATTTAATGTGCAATAAATTTTGAATCGGGAGACTCGAGCGGATTAAGAAGCTGCCGTTTAACACGACAAATCTTGGAGATGTGTTGAAGATCGTCATCAAAACGTGTTAACCAGTCAAGCAAAACTGTCCTTCGGAACTAAATTATGTTCCAAAACATAAATATTCCAGAACATTTATGGAACATAAATTTAGTTCCAAAAGGCAGTTTTGCTTGACTGGTTAACACGTTTTGCTTTAGAATAACAAGATAGATGTCCCTTTCCATATTGCTACGAATTTTGCATTTATACAGCTAATTTTAGTAGAATTATAATTAAAATTTTTGGTTATCCCCGTACAATGCAGCGTTAGACAAATTTTTAGAGAAAGCTATGTCGGAAAAAATAAGAATATAGAGGCACGTGCATTTGACAGAGTAAATGGATATTTTGGTAATTTGTATTCAAATTGAATAAGTGTAATTGACCACTATGTTAGCTGTAATCGTAATTCCTTCCTCTTAACCGCTCACCATCGGCCGAGCGTTAAAGTCCCTGAACACTGGTAGTTTAGTCTGAGGTTCGAATCCCGCAAACAGGCTGGCTGCGTGAGCGTTTTCGTGGTTTTCTCCATGTGTAACGTGTTAATACGAGCAAGTTTCCCTTAGAAAGGTCCACGAAGGCTCCACGAAGGCATCCCTTCATTCCATGTAGTGCCTTAGGGCGGAACATGTAAATAATTATAATTCCTTCCTCTTATTGCTTTCCAAAAATTTCGAGAATCAGAAATTACAGGGATTTCTCGTGACCGGTTCAAAATTATAAAAGGCCGGAGGCATCTTAGTTCAGTTGTTTAGTTAGTTGCTTACTTACTGTTGTTGCCAGTAGTAGTTCCGCGTGAACTGAGATAAATTGGAGTTAGCTTTCTCTTTAGATAACGCTTTGCAATGCGTTGTATTTTAACGTTTTTAGTAGTTTGAAGTATAATTATTGATTATCTACATGATATTGTGAACACTTGTACGAATATCTCTGAGGAAAATTCAAGCGCTCTGATATATTTCTTTTGATAAGAATAAATTTTAATAACGTATTATCGTAGTTGTGCATTCAATCTATTTCGCACTCGTACGCGCGCAACGATGTTTTCCTTCAAAAGATAAATTGCATATACCAGCAATATACTCATACAGCCCCAAAGCCCGATGTCTCCACCAACGTGTCAGACATAAATTCTTATATATAAGACTTGCTGTTTGGTTTCCTCCAGACCATAACTCGACCATCTAATCAATGGATGTTAAATTTTGATTCATCATTAAAAAGAACCATTTCCCAGAACGTTAAAAGGCTTACTTATATTTTTATCCATAAATTGGAGGTACTTTTCTTTTGTTATAGGAGAAGATTCTTACGGATCGCGCGTTCATTGTAATCTACATGTATAACGTCTCTCACCGCTTGAGGTGCCACTTTGATGTTAAAATCCTTCTTTAAATCAGCTGCGGATTGAGGTGCAATGCATGATATTTCTTTCAGTTTTAGACTCCGAAGCAATTTAGCTTAGGCGGTCTTCCGCATCGTTCTCTATCTCAAAAGTTTTAGCTTAAGGTATCTTTTAAAAATATATTGTACTGTAGACTCATTAACGATTTTATCAGTTTTTTCATAGATAATCTATTATTTCGTAAAGTAATTCCAAACTTAGGCATACATTTAGGAATTACCATTTTAAGATGATCTATTACAAGCTAGAACTGAATAACTTTTGCTATAATGACTTCGTGATGCTAATCTATGACTTAGTTTCGAAAATTATCAGCGGTCAGTTGTAGAAAACGTCAATATTAATTTACGTATTGCGCACGGAAACATTTTTCATGGCTCTTCACAGTATGTCCTCAGTCTTTTAAATTAAAACACTTGCCGCGCTTTGTAAAACAGACAGTTATTACAAGCTCATATTAAAAAGTCAAATTAAATGTATTTCAGTAACTACTGCATCAGTTAGTGCAGCGTTTAGTAGTACTGTAGGTGTGAAAAAAATTAGAAATTGTGTATATGTATTCGTAACCCTTTATTCTGTACGAAAGCGTCTTTACCCACTGTATATTAAATCTGCTAGTTGTGTTTATTACCCACCGTTAAATTGTATACCATTCTATTTCGTTATTTATTTATTGGAATAACTAATCTAAAAGATATATTTCTTACGTTTAGAAAATGTTTATCATAAGTACAAGCAGAAGTGGGCAGCACACAAGAATTTCATTATTAGCCATACAAATGTAGTCCCACCACATTAAATCTGCTTCTGTACATTGTTAACACTTTTGGGGGCGGTCCGAAGGTCTTACTCATCTTCTCTTATCACTCTGCCACTGGAAAGGACTTCTAGCTTGCGTATTTTGAGCTTTCCCATGACGAACAGAAATCATGCATTTACAGGACTCCTCGGTACGGCAGCCAGCTTCATTATCACTTCACTTCACTTCAGGGCAGCAAAAGCATTTACCATAGGTACGCGATTGTGGAAAGCCTCCCGCTGTACAATCCCGAAGGTATATTCGGTATTATCCGCTCTTGCTAACTGTGCAGCTTCGCCCAAATTTTGATGGAAAATACCCCCGACAGTCTGCTGCCCCTCTTTACCTCAGGGGATTTTCAGTTCATCGTGTATTTTGATTGCCCTTTGCCGCATGAACACTATGTACTGTTACAAATTTTATACAGAGATGGACGATTTTAGTGCAATTATATGTGAAATTGCTGTATTTTTCTGTATAATGTAACGTGAAAAGCTGAGAGAAACGATGCTGTGTCGGAAAATAAGAATACAGGGGCGAGTCGATTTAACTTTGAGTAAATGGCTAACTCGCTAATTTGGCGAGATATCTCCAAGCTAGCAATGGTTGGCGACTAATTTTGCTGATAGATTTGGCAATAAATCGCCAAAAGTCGGCAAACTTGGCAACA
The DNA here is from genome assembly GCA_000611955.2 of Stegodyphus mimosarum. NCBI lineage: Eukaryota > Metazoa > Arthropoda > Arachnida > Araneae > Eresidae > Stegodyphus > Stegodyphus mimosarum. The sequence goes on from KK112090.1 coordinate 125,097, forward strand.
TTTTGGCCTGTCCCTATGTAACTACAGCAGTCCCTGTGTAAAGAGTACTAGATATATCTTGGCCGCCGGGTGAAAACTATATAAAACCGGAGAGAGCATCAGTTTCTGAGTTGTTGTTGTGAGTTCGGAGTGCTGAGATATCTCCAGTTAACTTCGCTCTTTAAATGCGCTTTGCATTGCGTTGTGTTTAACGTTCTTAGAGTTTGAAGTGTAACTACTTATTGTACTTTGTGATACTGTGAAGAACTGTACGGGTATTTTTGGGAAAGTTCCAGAACTGTGAAGTGTTTCTTTGTATAAAATAAATGTTATGAAGCTATCATCGTTTCTGTGTCATTCAATTTATTACGAACCCTACGCATGTAATAGTACTTACATATATCCATATTTTCTCCGGGATTCGAACCTCGTTTAAGCATCTGTATGGCGGTCATCATCACTATGCCGTCTGGGCGGCCAAACCTTTACCACAGTCACTGTACTGTAATTCTATAATTCTAAAGTAATAAGCGGACTGTGTAAATAGAGAACTAACTATTTTATTAACTGTAATTACTACGTTTAGTACTAGTACATGCTCTGGGATGTTGCTTAGCCGAATCCAGGTGGCCAAGTGAGAGTTTCTCTTTATATACAATAGATGGCACTGTATTCTAACTTAACAACCACAATGACCTAACTGATTAACGAATGAAGTTTTCTCTTTCTAAAAATATCAAGCTTTTTAGAAGAACTAGTTTGGCGTGTGTTTCTCTATGGAAGAAAAGAATTTCAAATCGTTATTATTTCCGACTACTGTTTAAATTTATTGAATTAATTCGAAATTCAACTCAAAAAACCATTAGGCTGTGGCTAAATATCCTTTCACCGTGTTTATGTTTTTAAATTGCACGTATCTATCTAGTTTATAGTTTGATTTTCTTTTATTTTTCAATTTCACTTGCACTTTTGTAATGAAGAAAATAAGTTATAACCTCTGACAGAATGCTTTTGCTTTCACTTGTCAAATTTTACAAAATTATGCTATAATTTATGTAAAATTTAAAATGGCGCTTATTCCCCAAGAGACTGATAGGTGTTAGAAAATCAAAAGCATCATTTATGACTGATGATCACACCTGGTTAGTGTTTGGGTCAGATACTCTCCTGGATTGCTGAGTCCACCGATGAGATTGAGAGAAATTTTTATCCTGATTTTCTCGAAATCACATTCCATAGAAAAACAAGTGAGACGAACAGATTACAATGACGATGTCTTATGCTGTTATAGTTTCTCGTACGTTTTCTAAAAAAAGACTCAGATAATATAGCCAGCACATGACCTCCCAGAATAACAATGAGCTTTGGATAAACTATCACATCCAATTGTTGATTTTCTACTCTCCCATACAATGGACAATGATAAATTTATACGTACTCATGTACATATCTGTTCTCGTGCTTTGATTTGAAAATATGGCATCGATCGTTATATATCCTGTGGTATTCGGATTCACAAAGCAATGACTTAACAATTACGAAATTTTTAAAAGCAGCATATCTCTAGAATTCAAATTAGAATATTTAGTATTGCCATACATTTGTTTTTATTTTCTTTATATTATTTACTTTTACTACATTATTTCTTTAAAAATAATACATAGCGAACGCAAAATTGAGGATTAAGGCTAATGCTTTTAAATGTTTCTTAACGAGAGTTCGCCTTCATAATGAGGTTACTCTCATTGCATTTAGCATAATTAAATTAAATAATAAAATTATCCATATGCTATTAATTAAATATTTGGGGGCATTACGTAGAACTGCTCGTTCATGGCGCTCGTTATAGTTGAATAGAATGCATAGAATGAAAGTCAAACAACGAAATGTACGGTTATTTCAAAATTAACACTTCCTGCATCGTATAAAGCGCAGTTCAAAGAATATGTTAAAGATTAAATTATCAACGTAAATTTCCCTTCTCAATTCCAAAAATAGTAACTTCTCTCTCTACACTGCGTCATTTCTAAATTAATACAAGTCATATGACTCTTACATAATTCTGATGATGTAAATGGAGCTAAAAATCAAGCAACCAATAATAATTTTACAGAAGTATTAACTATGCAATCAAAATACATTGTAAACCAAAACTAGTCTGAATTAAGATTTCAAGCTGAACGTAAGGCACTTGCTCGCAACGCTTCAACTTAGTTGGACCGCTCTCTGCTGCTTTCTTCTTGCTGCGAGGTTATCAAAAGCGTAAACTTCTTGAAATAGGCCCAAATAATGTGTCAAGTTGTTTGTGGCCGCAATATGTTTACTGAAAATAAGATAAAGATTTAATCTGCCTTGACTGCCAAATTTCTTATTCAGTGTGGATCGGCATCTTAGCATTCTACGACATTAAAGTTCCTGCTTTTTTTTTACTACTACATTTGTTTTTATTATTTCATTTATATATATATGTAAAATATAAAAAATACAATGGCTTAGTTCTACGCGAACAGGCAACCTCTAATTAACTTTCCGCAATTTCAGGATCTCCCCCCTTGATCAGTACTTTCGAGAACACTCTGGCATGTTATGTAATCATCACTATAAATACGCGCATTTTTCCTCAAACTGCGTCTGACGATCGCATGCTCTAAGGTCCTCGCAGTTCTGTCCCTTTTTCTCATCTTTGTTTTCCCTGCCTTAGAATGCAAAATTCTTATTAATACTATTTAATTCAATTCATTATTAGATATGTAATCTGGAGATCTTCGTGTAAAAGAAAACGATCTGCCTTTTTAATTGAATAAAGATATGGAGTTAACTGAAATTCTTCTGTATCCTTCATTCTGCTGCCTTCCACTTCGCAATGACCACATCCGGACTCTGATGTGACCTGATTGCTTCATCATTTGCAATGCCCATCTATTGCAAATATTATATATATTTGCAATAGATGTATAAATTTCGAAGCACAGTCGCGATGGCTAAGTTAGGTAAAAGAAAAGAGTTGATACCAAACTAAATTCAGCCAATTATCATCTTTATTTGCAGATTTGAAGGCACACTAGAATAATTCCTTATAGACAATATACTCTTTAATCATAGCAATTACGGTAGTTTCTTATATGCACAGATAAAAAGATGCAACATCAGGCTGGGAAGGCATAAGTTTCCATGGCAGAAGTCAGGAAAAAGTTCCTGGCGAAGCAGAATTTATATCGCGTAGGTGAAAATGTGAATCAAAAGGCATGATTGGTTAGTTTTACTTTTTCAGTTACCCCTTTTCAAGCAGTGTTACGTAACTTGGAAATGTAAGGTTTTAGTTAAACTAACCAAGTTTTATTTTAATTTAAATCTTTCTATCGCCTCTCTGTTTCAACTTCCCGTCAGAAGAAGCGCGCGTTTTCAGCTTATGCTAATTTTGAAGTACAGCGAAGTACTATTTAAGCCAGAGGTAGAAACCTCTCAGTGTGAGAGAGCTTCAGTCTCAGATCACGGACACTCTGCTCGACGTTCGTCTGACCAGCTAGCAGTTAAAATTTATAAGCCATAGTGCTTGCTACGTAATTGCATATTGAAGCAATTTGAAGTGCGCTAGTATTAGTATATCTTGCTACGCACCATTTAGTGAGAGGCCAACTTCCGCGAATTGCTCTGCGAAGCAAAGTTTGATTTAAGTTCTATTTTAGGTTTAGTTTTAAATTTATTTGATTGTTAAGTTCGACCCAAGTGCGGTCTTTTACTTTCTGTATCTCTCCCGAGTTGGGAAGTGTGTAAATAATAGTGATTTAATAAAAGAGGATTTCAAATCCCTTCACGTGCAGTTATTATCCAGCACAGCAGTTACATCAGAACAAAGCTTACGTTTTATCAGCTCACTGTTCCAGTTCAGGACTTGAGAAGAAGAACCCTATTACAGACTTTACCATGTTCTCAAAGAACACGCACAGAATACTAAGTCCTGACAGAAAGATCTCGAATTTGGTAGAATAGATGAATTTAGGGGGAGAGCACCAAATTTATAATGTTAATTTTGTGGTCGCCAATTATTTTTTTAAAGCAGCTATCATATTTTGTTATATCTTACATATATATCATTTTTTGCTTTAAACATGATTTAATTTTGTTGTTCTTATCTTCCGGTTAATGTTTTTATGCCTTTAGTTAATCTGTGTTATTAAATATGTGTACGATGATAAATTAGATTTGGATTAAGTGATTAAAGAATATGAATCAAAATGAATGTGACCGCAATAACTCATAAATACTTGAGAGAACGGTAATGATAAAATACGGGATCTAGAAAAAAAAACGCATATAAAATAATTTACCCCAAAGACAACAGATACTACCGAATCAAACTGAATTTATTACTTATCTTGGTTACTGAAATAATTATTAAAAATATAAATTCATATGCCAGACACGTTACATCTCAGAATCAGAAAAATAGCTCGAGTGACGCGAAGAGTATGCCAGATATATCCTCATCTCAGAATCAGAAGAATTGCACGAATGATGCATCATTTATGAGTTGAATCACTAAAACGAAATATGACCATCTTTTTACATCGACGCGAACGAAGTCTCTTCACAAAGAAATGTTCATGATTTAGATTGTAGATGTTCAGAGTCCATGAAATTGCACGATATTAAAGGAGTTACTGCTCTGGTTTGAAAATTTCAGATCTCAACAACACGTGCACGTATGTGGTCTCCCGACACGAATAAGTGGAACGAAACAATTATCAAAATAGTTCTCCAGAATGATGTCTAGTTAATGAAAGCAGCAAATATATTGAATCTTTTTCATGACATTTACATTCGAGACAAAATGGACCTTCAGGTATTTGCGTAAAGCATGGAACTAAAAAAAATGGCGAAGTCACGAAAAAGGTAAAATTAATATCTCGGCTAGGTGAGGTCAGCCCAACTAGGGGCGTCCTACCTCTACGAAAGCCAGCAGCAGAAGAGGGAGAAAACCGGTCTTCACCTTCAAATTCGCCTTGTCATCAAGCTTCGGTTGCAGTTAGAATCTCATGCTGCATAATGTGTAAGCTTGCCTGCACAATCTGCATGCAATAGTTGTAGAATTATCAACAATTTAAAAGTTTAAGTGGCGAGATAAGTCTAACGAACCGCCATTTGTTTACATTTGAAACTCAGTTAAATAGTGAATTAAGTCAGTTTCTGCACCTTCAATGTCTTTTTGCTGAGTGGCATCAAAAGTAAACTTTCAGTTTTATTAACCGAAAAGTCTGCTGGCCAAATTCCTTGTTTTTACGTAGAAACTCTATTTTTAGTTGCAAAAACTGTATTTTTAACTGTATTTGGTGTTTTATGTTTTTCCATATTTTATAATTTTTAATGAAGATGTTTTTATGCATTTTTGTTTCATCGCGAAGTGAGAACTGAATTAATTGAATGAGAAATATATCTCTAATCAGATTTGAGGAAATAAGTTTAAATAAAATTAGCAAAAAATATATATGTATATGTTTAATAGGCCATACAAGTCACATCAGATTTTATGTCCACATCAGATTTTTTGTTAAGTAGTGAAACACGCTTCTGTCCACATACGTTCAATTTCTGAATGCAGATTTTTTACACCACAAAGTTTACACTGAAAAAAAAATATTAGCGAAGAAGAATTTGTTTCAAAATGGTCTTTATATGCATTTTAAATTCCGAAATTTTATATTAAATGAAATTCAGTATTCTAAGCTTTTGCGATACATTTTCATGGGCAAAAATCAAATCATATAATTTTGACAATTATTTTCATGACCAATTTGTTGTAATATTAAGCAGTTTGGATTGGCTTCCCCCAAAAAATCTGTGATAAGGAAGAACTCACTAACCAGCGATTTCTTCGAAGGCGCATATAAAAATCTGATTTCCTATATTTTTAATAAAAATGTGTTAATTGACCAAATTTATGATTTATTATTTAATATCTCTAATTCCCTTTTTAAACTGGAATCATTCGTCGCCAGTTAACTCTTCAAAAGATATTTAATCATGCAATCTTTTATGAAACATGTGCTATACATTTACGATATATAAAATTACAATTAAATAATCTGTTTTATTTCTAACTTTTAGAATATATACCTGGATCACTACATTTCTCTGGTGCCGTGATAAACCGAAACAACCACCTTATTGTCACTACTGGGGAAAGGACGAACGTAAGCCTTGAAGTGCACTATCCTACAGAAGTTTTAAAACATAGTGAATTTTCATATTCTTGGAGTATCCAAGAAACAAGATTCACCACAACTGTACCTTACAAAATCCATATATTTAACGAGACTGGCATTCAGTTACTAAGAGCTGCAGTAGTTGCTCGCGTCCCATCTTATGACGGCACAAACACCTCTCATTTTAAATGGGGATATTTTGATGGAGAATTAATAGCAAAAGGTAACAATAAAGTCAGAATCAAAGTGAATTATTTTTTCATTTCATTGTCTTTTTGTTGCACTGCATTATAATGATTTTGATAATCCCATGTTTCTTGCACTCATTTTCCTGTAAACGTTATACACAGGGTTTGATGCAAGATCAATAACTATTTTGGTACTTACATATTTTAACGTCTACCATTTCGGAAAACAAAAACTGGCCAAGCAGTGAGATTTAGAGCGAATAATGGATAAGCGTGATGTTAAAACACCCACATAAGATTTTCGCTTTGGTTTTATGGAACCCGGTTAATTTTTGATAAACTAGTTCTATTTTGTGGTTTAGTGGAAGAAGGGATCAATTAGCTGTTATTCCTCTGTTTTTTTGTTGTATTTTGAGAAAAATGATTAAAAGTTAAGACCTGCCTATTAAAGCAAGATCCTGATATTCAAAACAGTGAAATGCTCATACTTAAAAAATCGAAAAACTCTGGGATTCGACAAAATGGCGCAACTTAAATTCGCATTTAAGCAAATATATGTGATGCTGAGTTCACAAGAAGATGATTATTCTATAGCTATTTTAAATGCCATTATAGATTTTAGCCCCAGGCAGAAATAACTGGCGCAAGATTTGTTTGTTAGAAAATTAGAAAACTGAAGTTCTTATTTATTTACGTTCTGTTATATATTGGATCAGTAATTTGTATGTGCCGATTATATAACTAAGCAAAGAGTGATCTGTGATTATCGAATTAAATAAACAACCCTCTGTTCCTTCGAAATTCCGCCGGAAGGAATGGCACAAGTTTGGTAAAATTTCCGCCAGATCTGACGGTCGGCGGAAATCAACTTTTATGGTAGACGTGAAAATACGTAAGTGCCATTATGCTAATTAATTATTCTTCAAATTGAATTTTGGAAGCAGGAAAGATGCCGATTTTTTCAGTTATTATTGTAAAATACTTTTAATTCAGGGGTCAAGAGGTAATATTACTTTTCGTGGGATCAAGTGCATGAACGTTTTTCACAATTATTTGAGTATTGAATAAAATGGTTTCCATGGAATGCAATGGAAAAATATAACAATGGCTCTACATATAAAGAAAGGCTTTTCAAATCTGTAAATAGAGGGAGGGATAAAGCTTTAACAAGAATACATACAAAATTTTTTACAGAGTACAAATGTCATTGAAAAGCATTATGTATTGATTAGTAAATAGGCACTACACCTGCTAACATTTTGAAAAATAGATGACCGTATAATCTTACGGCAAAGAAACGAGGGATAAACAAAGAAACAAAACAAAAAAGTAAGCTAAAGAAGTAAAAAAATTGAAAGCTTTCAGATTTTATATTAAACCCAGAAGATTCCCCCTCCCGTTTAGACACACATACACGTTTCGAAAGTATTTTGGCTAACGCCCCTTTGGGTTAAAAATATTAAAAAACAACATATCTTTAGAATTTTCGATGGACAGTCTCGCGCGCTAGAAATAAAAATGTTTCATTCCGTAGAGTGTTGCCACTGCTCGCTTTAAAATTGTTGAATTTGTTTAATTAAAAATTCTTTAAAGATTTACAAAATATGAAATAGGTAATAAAGCAAATTCGAACTTCAAACTTCGAGCTTCCAGGTGCCCCTATTTGAGTGGAGGACTAATTTGTTCAAAATTCGATGGCTCTAGGTACCGTTTTTCTTTCACGATGTGAGAAACATATATACATTCATGCAGATTTTTCATTATTTATTATGTTTAAATGTAATACAGGGATATAGCATTTGGTGGCAACAATTTGAAAAGTAATTTAACGCTTTTAGTTATTCGACGCAAAATGTCGTTTCGAGGTTAATAACCGTTCTTAGATAAAGCCCCTTTGGGCTAAAAATGTGCTGAAGGGCATTCACAAGTTAAAAACAATAAAATATGCCACTGAATAATTTCGATTCGTTCCCTATTATTACTTTAGATTTTGCAGCAAACCAGTCGCATTTAAAAAATAACTATAAATAAACTTATTTCTTCTCTTAAAACTAGGATGCAAGCAGATAGCTCTAGTGGGCTTTGCCATAATCAGCTAAACCAAACGGATACCATTAAACTAGGATACATTAATTGTATAATAAATGATGCACAATGAAAACAATTATTAATATTTATTATTGTCTTGTTTTGCTTAAAGTTTAAAAAAAGTAGTTGAAAGATTACCAACAAAATTGTGGTATTTTTACGATCATAATTTTAAACCAAACAGGATGTCATCATCAATCTTTCGTTTTACTCGAGTTTTCAGATATTCGAGGTAACATATCATTAGCATTACCTCGAATTACACTCATTTCCATAAATTAGGGATAGTTCAGAATCGCACGGAAATCGAACTCTGAAGTAAAAATTTCAGCTGTAGAATTATCGAATACACCTTCAAGAACAATGTGCAAATTACAGGAAGCCATCAGATGACGTCTATAATACGTCACACTGACAAGAATATAAGAGAAGTGTATATAAGGAATGGTAGCAAAGAAGTAAAATTGTTTACAAGCGTTCTGTAAACTGCTTAGTACCGCAGCTGAATATTTATGACAAAGAGGACGCGTGTGGTGATATTTTTACGTGGTAGAATTATCGTCCGTCTGAAATGTGGGCGTACTCAGACGGAAGTATCCTAACCTTTTGTAATAGCCCAAAGTGTCATCTCTAGGCTTCGGCAACGATTCCAAAATAACGGAAATGTCAGTAGATGTTACAGTTCAGGTCGCCTCCGAGTTATAAGCCGAATGACGACCGATATTTGGCAGTAACTGCCAAAAGAAGCAGACGGATCACAGCATCAGATCTGTCTCGTCAGCTACCTTCGGCCACGGGTACGACAGTTTCAAGGAAAATCGTGTACAAACGTTTGGGACAGATTCGTTTATATGTTCGCAGGCCTGCTAGATGTGTTCCGCTCACGGCAACTTATTGTCGCCAAGGGTTGGCCTGGAGCAGAAAACATGCATCGTGGACATCGTCACAATGGACTTGCGTGAGGTTTTCCGACGTGTCCAGGTTAAGCTTGCGGTCTGATTCACGTCGGACTTTCATATGGAGAACTCCAGGTACCCGCTACCACCAAGACAACATCATTGAACGACAGCTTTACGGTGGTGTAGGATTGCTCGTTTGGGGTGGAATTACAGTGGGCTCCAGAACAGATCTGCATGTTCAGATCAGAACCATGACAGGCCATATTTATCGGGACATTATTCTGGAACAGCTTGTACGCTTGTTTAGGGGTGCCATAGTCGCAGAATTTGTGTTTATGGATGGCAACGCCCGTCCTCATCGTGCACATATTGTAAAGGAATGCTTCCATCTGAAAATACCATCCGTACAGAATGGCCAGCATTTTCGTTTCATTTGAATCCGATAGAACATGTGTCAGACATGTTTGGCCGACGAATTGCAGCCCGTCAAGCACCTCTCACACGCGTACCGGTACTTCGGAGAGCATTGCTTGGTAAGTGGAGTAATCTTCCCCAACATCAGCTGGATAATTTGATACTCAGCATGCCTAACATTGTACAGACCGTATTTCATTGTTTGAGAGACATACAATGTATTAACCATCATACCAACCATGTAATGTTAAGTTTTTGTAAGGGAGATATTTTTTGTGATTGCTCCCGGGGACAAAAATCGTAGTTTTCATGAATGGTATTATATATGTACCATCTTTTTTCTTCTTTATCTTTTGTTTAATAAATGGGTTTCATAAATAAGTCACGTTTGTTTTGTTTCTCAATCTTTATTTGCCAGAGCTGGCATTATCCTTAATTTATGGACATGAGTGTATTATATTTCTCATTCGTAGTATCCGATTCCACATTTTCATCAATGTATTATTCGTAAATGGTAAAAGGTCGATGCGAATATGTATAAATAATTTTACGAGAAAAATTAAACAGTAAACAAGTAAAAAGTTACAAATATTTTTAGAGAAAAATGAGAATGACGGTAAGTAAACTGTCCCCCTTCCTCAAAATTTTTGCGTTAATGTTATGTATCGTATTAAATCTGTCTTATAAGACTGTGATTTTTTTTCGGTTAAAGTATCCTGTTGAAATAAATACCTGTGTAGGTGTAAATTTCAAGAAAAAAAACAAAAAAAGAGAAAGAGGGAGAAAAAAAAATCGCATATTTTTCGCATTTTGGTTGACGTTTAGTAAAATGTCAAAATCTTCCTTAATTTAAACCTGGGGTCTTTAAACTTTGTTGACGCAGGAACTAATAAAACTGTGCATTCAGAAAACCCATAAAATTATAAATTTTTGGACCCCTGTAATCTTCAAGAAAGTAAATGTTAAAAAAAGTGTTTGTGCACTTACAAGAGAGTTAAAAATCCCTATCCTATTCTAATTTCACATATAAAAGTATGATCTTCTACATATAATTTTAAATTACAATAACAGCAAAAGGTTTTTTAAATGTATTTGAAATTAATTATTTTAAACATTTAACCCTGATATTTGATTTCCATGCAACATCCAAAACCCCTCAAAGAGTTGCACGGAACGACAGGGATCCATGAAAAACAGTTTGAAAACCACATGAACACCACGTTTTTAAACTACACTGCTGGACACCCAAATTGCAACACCAAGAAAGACAAGATATATTACAACAAAACTTATTTATTAGATAACATGTTGACCAAGTATCAAATGCTTAAATTTATAGACTAATGTGAAGCGTGGTTCCTTCCAGAATCAGTAGCCAGAGTACCCGCTCCATTGTTGGAGATCACCGCTGTCACACGCCTCGGCATTGATTCAAAGAGACTTTGGATGTGTTCTTGGGGTACAGCAAACCAAGCAGCTTCCACACGTTGCCAAAGTTGATCTGGTGTGGCAGCTTGGGATGTAATCTGAGTCATCCGTTTAGCAACCATGGACCAAATGTTTTCTATCGGCGAAAGATCCGGAAAGCGATCCGGCCAGAGAAGCAATTCAATCTGGTGATTGACGAAGAACCCTTGGACAATGCGTGCCACGTGTGATCGCGCATTATCCTGTTGAAATATGGCTGTGGACACGCCCTGAAGCTAAGGAAGAACAACTGGCTCCAACACCTCGGAGATGTAGTACTGGCTGTTTAAAGTACTGGCAATGCATACTAGAGGAGTGCGAGAGTGATATCCAATACCGCCCCATACCATAATATCCGGTGCAGGACCAGTGTGGCGGTGCATAACGCAGCTGTTCAGCATCCTCTCTCCACGGTGTCTCCAGACTCGAATCCGACCATCATGGTGTTGCAGACAGAAGCGTGACTCGTCAGTAAACACAATTCCATTCCATTCTGCCGTCCACGTCCTTCTTTCATGGCACCATTGGCGGCGGAGACGTCTATGGTTCTGCGCCAAGGGTAGACGAAGCAATGAACCTCTTGCGGACAGACCACTCTGCTGTAAACGGCGTCGAATGGTACGCGCAGACACTAGATGATGCGTTACAGACTGAATGTGCTGTGCTATGGTTCGTGATGTGACTGAGCGATCCATCACTGCCATGCGCACAATGGTCCTGTCATCACGTGAAGTGGTGCACTGAGGGGGTTGCGATCGAACACGTCGGCCGTCGTACCCTCCTGCATCCAACGGTCAATATCCGCATTACAGTTGTTTGGTTTCGTTCAAAGCGACTACCGATTTCCCTGAAAGATAATCCACACTCTCGGTAGGCCACTATCCTTCCTCTGTCGAACTCGAATACTTGATCAAACAATGATCGCTGTTTACTACGAGCCATAATTGATCATTTTTTTTGAAAAAAAAACACAAGAAAAACACAATTGCCGAACTTGAAATCGTCGAAAACTCCAAGCCTTAAATAGCGCTTTGAAGTTGCGCCACAGGCGCGCGTGATGTGCGTCTGCACTGAAATTCTAATCATTTGCATATCTCACCTCCGCTAATGCATGTTGTAAATTTCATGTTATTTGCATGCTTCCTTCAGGGTGTTGCATTTACGGTGGCCAGCACTGTATTTGACAAAATAATTCTTTTCCAAAATTTCAGTGCTGTGTATGGTGTACGCACAAATTAAATTTTTTAGTTACAGAAAATGTTTTGATATCGTTTCCATATGTCATCATACCGTTTCTTGCAAAACTGCCGTAATTTAGAGATTTAATTAAATGGTATTTAATGTAACCATTTTGCATTTTTATGTTCACTATGACGGTATAATTAAACAACTGTTCTCATGAATTCAAATTAATTTGACTTTTTTTTTCGGTAGATCCGTTTACCAATTTTAATATATCTGGGAATACTTACCTTCAACATGGACAGCTATTGGATTTAGACATTACTTGTAATGGAAGGTATGCTATGCTGCTTTTACATGCATAGTCTTTTTAACTAGTAATACAAAAATAGAGTATGTAATTACCAAACATAACTCTTAAATTTAATATATTTAATTTTATTTCTAATTTTTGTTATTTTTTCCGTGTGCAGCTTATTATTAAACCAATTTTTATGTTTCCAGCTAGAAAGAATTCTCAGTTGTTCGTACTAATCTTCTACGAACAAATATGCAGGAATAACTTAACTAGATGGCAATGATAATCAATAATGAACTTTTTTTGCTGTATAATTCACACGTTAGGCACTTTTCAGAAGTTTCAAAGGCACAACGCACAGTCTGTCGGGAATGATAGAGTTAAATTAAAATTCAGATTGATTTTCAATCTTTCTATCCTACAGAAATTCTGTCATTTTTCGTTTCTGTAAACCATATTTACATTCTTTCGGATATTACTGAAGAATACGCGCAAAACTATGACGCCTTAAATTGGAATTCACAAGAAGAATGCATAACCTTTTTTATTTCCGCGTTTTCGCGCAAATCCTTCGTATATCAACTATAATGTGTGTGGGGGAAGAAAGAGTGCGAACCTCTTAAATGTAAGCAAAGAGAAAGCCGAAGTTCAGATTCTAAGCTGCTTCTAAGCTTGTAAGTTCCTTTACTCGCAAGCACTGAGCCCTCACGGTATCGCTTCGAATTTTCAATACCCTACGTTCAAATCCGACTAATGCGAATTTATTTATTTATTTATTTATTTATTTATTATTATTATTATCGATGAATGAATTCTTTTGAATGTTACTTTACTGTAAAAGAAATTTTATTCATGAAAAATATTTTTGGCGAATATCGCAAAAAATAAAGCACTACGAAATTTTGATACTAAAAGCAATTTTTTTTCGTTAGTTTGTCCTAATTTAATATTTTCCATTGCTTGATGGATGGAATTTTCATGAAAACCTTCAAATATAAAACGTTACCACCGAATACATTAAATAAATTATGATCTGCCGGAGCTGAAACTTTCTTCGAAATACCGTTTCTTAAAGATATAAAAGAGAAATTCTATTCCTATTAATTTTTATAAACGTTTCTTTCATAGTGTATTGTCTGGAAAATAATATTTTCAGCCATTATACTTTTATACCTCACAAATACTTATTATGAATTAAAAATTTGATAATAAACCATCGTTTATTCAATCTCTGCTTACACTTTTGTTGCTACCTCAACTGGAAACGCATTTGTTGAAAAGTAGAAAATTTAGAACAAAATAAATATACACAACCCGACATTGAAAACCAACAACCAAGAAGGAGCGGAAAGAAAGTGATGAAACAGGGAAAACAGAGCCAGACAGCAAAGAACAATAATCGATCTTTGTTATCCCAAAGATCGAATAATTTCGAAATGGTATGCGTAACGCAGAGTGAGAACGTCGGCTCAGTAAGTTTAAGGACGGCGATACACGAAGCCTCACGGCTAGGTACTGACAACCATTTGCCACAGTTCGTCTTCTGAACGCGGCAATGGCAGAGTCTGCAAATGGTGTCCAGTCACATCCCAAATGCGTGCGATTGGTGAGAAATGAGGAACGAAGGTAGTCAGGGAAGCATCTGTACACCTTGCAGAGCCCGTTGGGCGAGCGAGCAGTGTCAAAGCCTTCTTAAACACAAGCCTCCTTGCCGAAGGCTGGTAGTTTAGTGACATCGCAAACTGTTTAAGAAGGTGTTGACTATGTATGGTCAGTTGCTATCATGCTGATAAAAGCATTAGCAACACCTTCTTAAACAGAAGATTTTAAGATGACGTTAGCATTTGACACTCCCTGAAGATAGGGATGTGTCACCGGCCGCAGTACATCATACACATATCGTCGGGCCGTCATAGTGAATTAGTTCTGTTTCCGGTATTCATATTTTTCAAAATTCTTCCTGTTTTGTTGAAATCGGAGACTACAGCCCCCTCCCACAACTCCTCAGTGGATGTTACGATGAGTCATAAAAACAGTTGAGCAATTTCTTTGTGCAGAAGTTAATCTTCATCTTCAAATTATTAGACTGAAGACGTATCTTAGTTTAAGCCTTTCTCGAAATCTTAGTTTCATCCTAATTCTGTTACAATATTAACTGTTATTTTCAGATCTCATCTTAATCAATATAGATGTTTTAGACATTATTGAAACTAAAAGGAAGAAACTTTTAGCCTTTATAAAGTTATCAATATCGGATTCGGAATAGAAATATGAAAATTTAGTTTACTGGATTTGCATAAATGAAAAAAATTAAAAGCTGCAAAGGCGCAATTAAGACCAAAGAAGAAGTTGTTTCAGAAGAAAAAGTTCATTTATGTCAAACTGATACAGCAGATTCTTTAGTAAAAAAACCAAATATTTGTAGCAGAAACAAGAGCGAAAGAAGAAAATGTTCCACTTTCTCAAATTTGCAATGAAGTTGGGTAACTATGCAATCAAGGCTTCGACATATTAACCAATATTCCGCAGTTTTCAAATGTTAAAACAGCTTTATAGAAATCTAGGCAAAGTACTGAAGGGTACGCTCGAGAAACTACTTGTATTGAAGATTTAGAAGTTTTTAACGAATTATTAGCTATGGATGATAACTTTAGTTCCTTGTTGCTCGATAATTTAAAAAACTGCAAAATTTTGGTTTTTCCATAAGAAGGGAAGTGAAGCAATGGAAAGCGGCAAAATTTTCTTTATGGGTTGAACTTTTAAAGGTTTCTCAAAGCTTTTCTCTAAAATTTATACTATCTATGTTGGTATTGGGTGCACCTTCAACGAGATTAATATTGTTCCTGTGTTGTTTTACTCCCCGATAAGCAACCGCCCAGACGGTATAGTGGTTAGGGGAGCCTGACTACGATACTGAAGGGCCCGGGTTAGAATCCCGGAGAAGGCATGGATGTAAAATTGTCTGTACCTTCATAGGACGTAGTGATGGCTGCCTATTAGGTACCTCCATAATAAAATAGCCACCACTTCTGGCCTTAGTAGTGGCCAATGCCGTTATGGGCAAGTGCCCACCATTCATAAAAAAAAAAAAAAAAAAAAAAAAAACTCCCCGATAAGCGGAAACAAACTTATGAGAAATTTTTTTTGTTTAATTAAAAATCATCTTTTAACTGGAATCCTAAAGAAATTGTGATGAATTTTAAAATTGCAGTTATAATTTCGCTGAAAAATCTGTTTGCTTTCGTAAAAATAAGAGGGTGCAATTTCCACTTAAATCACTGTCTCTGGAGAAAGATACAAGACTTGAGACTTGTTAGCGAATATAGGCATAATGAAGAAATTAGAACTCACCGCAGAAAAATGCGAGTCTCTTGCATACATACCCGCGGAATATGTCGATGATGGTTGATTGTCTATACCAGGGGTCGGCAACCTTTTGAGTTGGAAGAGTCAAAAATTACAATTTACAAAATTTAAAGTAGTTTTTAAAGAGCCACAAAATTTTTTCTTGCCAACAATAAATAGTACTCGCATAAATAAAGTTTTTTGATAAAAAAAACTAATCTATTTATTCATAATAAAAATATCTATTTATTCATATATAAGTAGTGTTTTTCACAAAAAATTAGATAATATATATATATATATATGGCATTATTAGATAATTACTTATTATTTAAGTAAAAAATTAAAACAATTAAACATTTACTTACAACACTAACTTGTACCTCAATAACAAACAATTGAGCGAACAAATTCAATGGGAGCGATGGCTTTGCATGGTTATTCAAGTATAAAATTTAAACTTTACTAAACAATGTAACTTGTTCTTAAAATAGAAAAAAACATCAACATACATTTGAGCAAACAAATTCAATGGGAGCGTTGGCTTTGCATGGTTTTAGAAAGTTTGGATAAATTTGGCTCATAACTTGTTGTTTTAAGTTTCAAACACGACTCTAAATTTT
>KK112090.1:141831-155902 GCA_000611955.2 Stegodyphus mimosarum
CAATGGGAGCTTGGCTTTGCATGGTTTTAGAAAGTTTGGATAAATTTGGCTCATAACTTGTTGTTTTAAGTTTCAAACACGACTCTAAATTTTCATTTGTTAGTTGGCTTCTTACTTTACTTTTAATTATATTCATGCAAGAGAACACTTGCTCGCACGAATATGTCGATCCGAAGATAGTCAGTACTCCAAAGGCCAATTCTTTCACCTCACTGTAGCAATTTGGAAGACTATTCCATGCGTCGAATATAAGTGCCTTAACTCGCGGCAATTCTTTTAAAGCTGTCCACTTTTGTTGCGTTATGTACATACATTTCTGGACCTCCAACTCTTCCAACTTGATTTTCAACTCTGTAAAATTTCCACTCCACAATGCTTTACTTTTTAAATCGATCAATTGCATTTCTAGAGATCCAGTATCAATTCCAAATGGCTCAATCTGGATTTCGTTACTATTTGTGTTGAGAGGATTTACTATGAATGCTAGAGTGGTTTTGTTGGTTTTGAATTGCTCAAATCTGTCAGCAAATTCATCTTTAATTTTTTTATAACTGTGCTGAAGTAATTCGTGTCAACAGTTGCACTGATTTTATCGCGATATTGCTTTAGAAATTGAAAATGAAGTAATTTACCGCTCTGAATATCTTCTGCAAAAAGAATTAATTTTTCTTCAAAACAAACCAATTCTTCTACCAAAACATAGGCTGGGTTTCCCTTTCCTTGCAGTTTTAGATTCAGCTCATTTAATTTCGTTGTGATATCCACCATAAAGTAAAATTTTTGCAACCATTTGTCGTTCTCTAATTCAGGGTGATTAATGCCTTTTTCATTTAGGAATGTATTTATTTCAGTCAAGCACAAAGCAAAACGTTTCAGCACCTTACCTTTGGAAAGCCATCGCACTTTATTGTGATGAAGGAGGTCGGAATATTGAGTCTCCATTTCGTTTAAGAACTTTTTAAACTGACCACGGTAGAGTGCTTTTGACAAGATGCTGTTAACAATCTTGATTACCAAATTCATGACCTCAACTATTTCAGCTGGAAATGTTTGGGCACAAAGCGCTTCTTGGTGTATTATGCAGTGAAACGTAAGAATTTCGTGGTTTATTTTGCTCTTAAGAATCGTTGTTGCCCCTTTATTTTTTCCTGTCATACTTCTGGCTCAATCAGTTGCTAGTGAAACGATTTTATTTAAATCGATCTTATTGTCTTCAAGGCATTTTTGAACGGTATTCGCTATATCTTCCCCTCTAGTTTGTCCCGAGAGCGGTAGCAATCCTAGAAGTTCTTCTTTTGGACTTTGGGAAGACATATACCTGACAAAAAGGGCAACTTGGGCCGTGTCTTTTATGTCGCAAGATTCATCTATAGCAAGTGATAAGGCAGAAGAAAGTTGAATATCTTCCACCTGCAAATATGTTACATTTGAAGACATTTTAGCTATTCTATCTTGTACTGTTTTAGCGGATAGAGGCAAATCTTTGATTTTTTTCAGGATTTGTGGTTTGTTTTTGAAATCACGAAACAGTTCTTCAGATGCACGTATGAAGCAATCTTTGACATACTCACCATCTGTGAATGGTTTTCCTTTTTTTTCTATTTCTAGTGATACCGCGAAGCTTGCCAGATTAACATTACTTGTAGATTGCGTCCAGTTACTTAACATGGAACTTGATTGCTGTTTTTGTTTTTGGAGCTCGTCGACAGCTTTTTTTCGTTCTTCGCCGGCTGGATATTTACTAGCAAACTGATTATGTTTTTTAGTGAAGTGTCTCTCTAAATTTGATTTCTTATTGTGTGCGAGTTTTTCGTGGCAAATGAGACAAGTTGGAAGGCCATCTGAGTTGCATATGAAAAAGAACGACTCCGTCCAATCCCGATTGAATTCTCGATGCTCTTCTTCAGTTCTTCTCCTTCCTTTTTTTTGTAGATGCCATGCTTGCGGTGAAGCTGTAATAAAGAATCTTTAAAATTATTATTTAGGTATCCAAAACAGCATATGACAAGTTTTGCAATTATTTATTATGTCAACGTATACCTAAGTAAATACGTACGAGAAGCTGTGCATAATGAAGTATAATTTATCCAAAAACATTTTACAACGATATTTCCCAGCTAAAAATACTTACCTAAATAAAATAAATAATTCTCTAATAATTTAATTATTAAAATAAATAATTTAGACACGAAACACTGCCTCACTCTGTCACTTGCTGATTGACTATAAGTACATAGTTTCGTCGCATCTGTGGTCGCCTCCCGTGTGCAGTGAAAAAAGAAAATCATCGAAACTGTCTCTGCAATCAGTGCAGAATTATTGAAAACTTTCTATAACTCTGAAAAATAAATACTCTTTTCTTATCATACACTGTACTTCATCAAGTAAAAATGTATGGCATGAGATTTCATAAAGGCCACAATTTAAATTCTTTCTAGAGATAGCATATTAAATAATACTGTTGTATAGTAAAAATAAATATCCATTCTACTATTAATCCAATCTGGAGGGGGGAAACATGAAAAAAAAGGATAATATAGGGGTTATATACACTGAAGTGACAAAAGTCATGGGATACCTCCTAATATTTTGTCGGTCCTCCTTTTGCCCGGCGAAGTGCAGCAACTCGACGTGGCATGGATTCAACAAGTCGTTGGAAGTCCCCTGCAGGAATATTGAGCCATGCTGCCTCTATAGACGTCCATAATTGTGAAAGTGTTGACGGTGCAGGGTTTTGGGCACGAACTGACCTCTCGATGATGTCCCATAAATGTTCGATGGAATTCATGTCAGGCGATCTAGGTGGCCAGATCATTCGCTGGAATTGTCCAGAATGTTCTTCTAACCAATCGCGAACAATTATGGCCCGGTGTCATGGCGCATTGTCATCCATAAAAATACCATCGTTGTTTGAGTACGTGAAGTCCATGAATGGCTGTAAGTGATCTCCAAGTAGCTGAAGGTATCCATTTCCAGTCAATGATCAGTTCAGTTGCACCAGAGGACCGAGACCATGCCATGTAAAAACAGCCCAGACCATTATGGAACCACCACCAGCTTGAACAGTGCCTTATTGACAACTTGGGTCCATGGTTTCGTGGGGTCTGCGCCACACTCGAACCCTACCATCAGCTCTTACCAACTGAAATCGTGACTCATCTGACCAAGCCACGGTTTTCCATTCGTTTAGAGACCAACCAATATGCTCACAAGCCCACGAGAGTCGCTGCAGGCGATGTCGTGCTGTCAGTAAAGGCACTCGAGTCGGTCTTCTGCTGGCATAGCCCAAGGAAGACAAATTTCGCCGCACTGTCCTATCGGACACGTCCCTCGTACGTCCCTCATTGATTTCTGCGGTTATTTGACGCAGTGTTGCTTGTCTGTGAACATTGACAACTCTACGCAGACATCGCTGGTCTCGGTCGTTAAGTACAGGTGGTCGGCCACTGCGCTGCCCATGGTGGGATGTTATACTTGAAATTAGATACTCTCGGCACACTCTTGACACTGTGGATCTCGGAATGTTGAATTCCCTAACGATATCCGAAATGGAATGACCCATGTGTATAGCTCCAACTACCATTCCGCGTTCAAAGTCTGTTAATTCTCGTCGTGTGGCCATAATCACGTCAAAGCCTCTTCACATGAATAACTTGAACACAAATGAAAGCCCTTCATTTCGATTAGATAGTTTTTAGTTTCGCTTCCTTAGATTCTTTACTATTCTATTAAATTAGGCATGTAGCCAAAAAGAGATGATGCTAAGTGCATCAACACCCTAATCGGGGGAAGTAGGATGTATTTCTGAATTAGATTAAGTGAGGCATTTTATATTGGCTATAGCGATCAATATAAAAGCAATGATATGGCAAAGTTAAAATAACAATTTGAACTCAATTTGATAGATTTAAAGCATTGCTGAGTAGGAGTTTATTCCCTCTCAGCATGGCTTTGATATCATGTATAGTTAGGCATTGGCAGTGGCAAGGAATCATTGAAGACAAGGCAATTCCAGGTGTTAGATGAGAGTGAGATCTTCTACATGAAGAACATATGCACACAGCTTTAGTTCTGCAAATCATCAATACTAACTGTATTTAGGAGTTAAACTTAAGCAGCCGATCTCAGAACACAGTCCCATTGGCTGAGCAAGATCATGTGACCAGGATGCATATGCAACTCAATTTTTGGTGAATTTTGTATACACAATACATGTTACTATGGTAATTCTTGTAAAAATCATAAGTTGACACTTGACAGTAGTTGAGAAAAATACTGACATAGCTGAAAAAGCTAAATAGTATAAATAACTTAGCTAAAAGTCCGTATATCCTAGCGAAGTTGTCACGTGAGTGGCAGAGCCAATCAGCGACGTCCATCACTGGTTGAGCTAAGTTCGCAATCAGAGTAGATGAAAGTGGTAGCAATGCAAGATGCAAGGTAGAAGTAAATTTTTATACAGTACAATTCTTGATCAAAAACAATTTGCTGGGATATAATAGGAGTATTTACATATATACAATGAACACACAATGTTCAAAGCTGTCTATCTCTGTACACAGTCCTATTGGCTGAGTAAGACCACGTGATGAAATCGCATAAAGTGCATTGAGTGATTAAGTCCTCAATGCATAAAAACTTTGAAATTCTCGTGAAAATTAAAAGTGAATAAGTTTCTCTATTCGAGAAAAATACAGTCTTAGATGAAAGTAGCTATAAAATTAAATGCTTTCATGAAAAAGTCTCTATTTCCTGGCAACATTATCACGTGAGTGGCAGAGCCAATCAGCGACGTCCAACATTAATCGGGTAAAGTTCAAAGTAAGACCAAAACAAACTGAGTTCTGAGTAGTTGTGAGATAAAAAACACACTTATAAATCTTGATTAAACATTTCTTGGGTATAATAGGAATATATACATATATACAACGTTCTTCACCATCTAGCATTGTGATGAATAGTCCTAGGACGCTTCACCGTATGTTCTATGACCGGATCATAGTTTACGATTTCACGTAGAGTAACATATTCTGAGTTACGCATGCTTTCAAAGAATTTATGAGCAGTGCATAGAATTTGCGATTGTAATGGCATGATTTTTAAGTCACTGTGGATTTGTGAATTTCTCACGAACCAGGGTGCATTAACCACACAGCGAAGGATCTTGTTTTGAATTACATCTAATTTCTTCCGTTCTGTTTTGTTGGCAATTGCCCAGGCAGGGCATGCATACAGTAATATTGGTCTAATGAGGGATACATAAAGCATCTTCTTGATTTTAATGTTAAGTTTAGACTTTCTTCCAATTATGGGATATATCGAATAGAAGGCAGCATTTGCTTTATTTAGAACGTATGAAATATGCTCCTTGAAATTTAGATTTTTGTCTATGATGACCCCGAGATATTTATAAGATTCAGGATTGTTGATTATGCTGTCATTGATCTTGATGTCTGTATTGACTCTCTGTTGTGTTTTATATCTTCGGAACAGAATAACTGAACATTTCCCTGGATTTAAATTAATTTTCCATTGTTGGCACCATTTGGAAATCAGGTTAATGCTGAGCTGAAGGTTGTTAATTGCGTTTTGTGGATTTCTTGATTCCACAAGAGCGACAGTATCATCGGTATATTTTAGTATTTTGGTATTAAATGGTTGTGGCATATCATTTATATACAGGTTAAAAAATATTGGGCCAAGGACACTTCCTTGTGGGACTCCACTGAAAATTATCCTTTTGGAAGAGAGAGTATCTCCACATCTGATCTGGAAGGATCTTCTTTTTAGGTAAGATTGGGCGAGTTTGATGAAACCATGTGGAAGCATGAAATTTGTGAGTTTATGGATCAGACCATCGTGCCATACTCTGTCGAAGGCCTTCTCAAAATCCAAGAAACAAGCAGCCATTGCATTCTTTTTGTTAAAAGTGGTGGTAATTGTTTCAATAAGATTAAGTACCTGGTGAGTAGTGCTATGACCCCTGCGAAATCCAAATTGTAAATTTTCAATTAAGTTGAAATCTTCTATGTGATTAGTTAATCTAATACTAAGGATCCTCTCAAATAATTTTCCCATTGCAGGAAGAAGGCTGATAGGGCGGTAATTGTTAGGGTCAGCTGGATTTTTCCCAGGTTTTAAAATGGTAATAATTATTGAATGTTTCCATTGAGATGGAAAATAAGCAAGCTGAAGACAGGCGTTGAAGATATTACATAGAATTTGTAGGCAATTATTCGGAAGTGCTTGGATGGCTTCATTACTAATTTGGTCATATAATGAAAGCCCTGCCAAAGCACTTCGCATTTATACATTCTCTACGCGATACTACTGCCATCTGTATATTTGCCTATTGCTATCCCATGACTTTTGTCACTTCAGTGTATATATATAACAACATACTGCTTGTTTCAACACACTGCTATAAAAACATAAAATTGAGAATAATACATTCAACAGAAAAAGAATTTCATAATTTTAACACATATATGTATATAAATATGTATATAATATATTCTTTACGAAAACGTTGCGTTGACGTTGCATTATACAAAAAATAAAATTAAAACATTGTAAAAAAAAACATGAATTTTAACACACGTACGTATAAAAAATTGCACTGGTACTGTACTATACATGGAAATAAAAAGGACTGCATAATAAATACCTTAAGCAAGAAAGAAATGAAGCATTGAATTTCGTAATTTTTTATGCATGCAGCTATATTGATGTATGTACATTCTCTGGAGCAGGGAAAAATTCAAACTTTATTATGAACAGTTCGTAATTTGCGCCTTTTAACACATATTGGGCTTAGGCACATTATTCATTTTTTTACAATAATTATTTAAGAATGAATTCGTTGCCGCATTTGTTAAATAAATGTTTTACAATAATTTTAGCCGAATGACCGAATTCATATGCATCCATAAATATATCAAAATGTTTCAAATTTTGTAAAGTTAATTTCACGGCTATTTGTCTCTGAGTTTTACTTTACAGGATTTTTTTTTCATTGTCCACTGAGAGAAGTTTTTGAACTATTACATAATTTAACATTATTATATTAACATCGGCTTGTGGGCATAATAAACTTCCGCGGCTCATATTTTGAATTCAATAATAATTTTGATTAAGTTCCAATACCTTATCTGTAACTAAAATTTTGAAGCAGGAATTGCATTTAAGTTTTTTAAGAGTAGCTCTTGCACAGTAACCTGACAGGTAAGTTAATAGTGGCAGTAAAGTTTCAGCATTTTCAAAATCCCTTTCTGTAACATTGATGTCAAATTCTGTGCAAAACTCTTCTTCAGTTTCATCAACTTCGATGTTACTGTCAATGTTGCTAATTTTTATTCTTCCATAAGTGCTAGATTTCAGAGTAGAGGAAGGAAATTCTGAACACGTAATTTTGTTTCTACTTCATAAACTTGTCTCATAGATACTAAATATTATGATCCAGCTAAAGACCTGTATTTTCCAAACCTCGCTTCCAGGGCATCAGTTTGAATTTTTGTTGGAAGAAAGTATTTAAATTTCATCTCTTGAATGCAGTATTTTGACATTTCCATTAAACCATGTGTCGTATGACAGCCAAAAGTGTATCCTTTGTAAAAGTACCTGTTGAAGAATTTTCTTTCCGATAGTCGAGCCAAAGGAGAAATTTTTCAAGAAACTTTAATTAATAATTAATTCAAGAAGCTTTAATTAATAATAATTTTAAAATTTTACTAAATAAATTATTACTATTACGAATCTATTGAGATACTCAAATGCAAACATTCTGCAGCATACCAAATGTACTTAAAGTTTCAAATTTTCCTTAGTCCTATATTTCATGTAACTCTAATTTAAAGTAAAATCACACTTTTGTTTATTAGGATAATTTTGCTAAATAATGCCATCTGCTATAGATTAAGCGATTAGCATAATGATAAAGAATACTAATTGCTATGAATTAAATTACTAGTATGGTATAAGTCATTATATTTATATAATCACTTAACGTACTTATTATAAGAATAAATGTATTTACTTTCCTAAAATATATATACACGCTTTAATTCATGATAATTATATTATATTTCAGAAGTACTTTTTAACACAGATAAATATAAACTCATTCATTCAAAAACAAAGAAAACAGCAACTTACCTTTGAAAATTTTGTTGGTATAAAATGCACTAATATAAAATGAAATATTCTTAAAACACTTGAAAATATAGGACGAATTCGTCCGCTGTAACGCACGTATAGTGACCGAATGACTGTCAAATCTTCGGAAATCCACCCCACTACATTCCTGAGTGAAGGGAAGTAAAGTGAAACCTTATCCCTACTAACACTGACGTCATACCTCTCTTAGCGAGCGTGCCTTGGTCTTCCTGTTATTTTTTTAGGGGGTGTTGGTACAAGTGAATGAGAGATAGAATTGATGCCCAATCCTCGTTAATCGATTCAGAACGATTTTTATTTTTATTTTTTTTTTGGATAAAATAAATAATATTTGCGTATGGAACTAAAGAGCCGCAGTTTCACATCAAAAGAGCCGCATGTGGCTCGCGAGCCGCAGGTTGCCGACCCCGGATCTAGTGTGATCTCTCCCACCATCTTGATGTAATTAGATATTTCGCTTTGCAACCTCTGGATGGCAGATCGGCAGGATTCTTTTCTCCAGGAACGTGCTTCCAAGCTGAAAAAGCTGAGATGAGTGCTCTAATCTCCTTAACACGGTTTCGCACGAAAACAGACCAATTTTCATCTCTTTTAATACATGCGAACACTGTTGTAGAATCACTCCAGTAAAATTTGTTAAGTCTTTCCCATTCGAGGGCTTTGGTTATTGAATCTGTCAATCTGGCCCCAATTACGGCTGCCAAAAGTTCCATTCTTGGAATAGTTGCCCCTCTTAAGGGAGCAACTCTAGATTTCGCAGCAAGAAGAAACAGTTTAACACGATCGTTGTTTTTATCCCTTAGAAATGTAACTGCTGCATAAGCGTCTTTGCTGCCATCTATAAAAGTGTAAGGATCACAATTACTAAGATTTTCTGAAGTGACTTGAATAAATCTGGGAATTTCAATGTTACTTAGGCATTTTAATTTTTCAAGCCATTGTATGAAAACTTTATGAAGCTCGCCAGTCAACTCTTGATCCCAGCTGACACTTTTCTTCCATGCCTTTTGTAACATTATTTTTGGACAGAGCATAAGGGGGAGAAAAAACAAAAGGGATCGAATACCTTATGAACTGCAGATAACATGCTGCGTTTTGTTATCTTTACCAAATTAAAGTCATTCAACCATCCCATATTTATTCTCAGGGTGCCTAGTTCTTTATTCCAAAGCAGAACTAATACATGTGTTTCTTTCTTATCTTCGATGCCGTCGAACTCACCAGAATATTCCCATCCCCTTAGGTCAAAACTGCCTTTGGACATCAATAACTTAGAATCGGACACAACTTTTCCAACTGCTGCTTAGTGTCAACACTGGTAACGACATTGTCGACATAGAAACTTCGCAACAGTATCTTTTTGAAAGCAACTTCAAAATCTTCACTGTTTTCAATGTGGTGCTCAATAACTGAAGCCAGAAGGAAAGGACTACATTTTGCACCAAAAACAAGTCTGACATGTCGAAAAACTCTGAGCTTTTTCTCTTCCATGTTTTCCCACCATAAAAATCGCAGGAAGTCTCTATCCTCTTTTCGAATACTTATTTGCAAAAAGGCTTTTCTAATGCCCGCTATGACTTCATATCGCCGCTCTCTGTATCGCAGTAGGACGTCTAAAATAAGTTCGATTAAATTAGGACAGCACTGCAAGCATTGGTTTAGAGAAGGATGGTTTGTCAATCTCGCTGATGTGTCAAACACTGGACGAATAGGTGTGGTACTGCTGCTTGCCTTTAAGACAGGGCGATGAAGTAAGTAATTACCATAGGAGTCAGAAGTGGGCACATTTTCTGATACCTTCATCAATCCAATTTAAAAATACATTTTCATATTGTTGATACAAATTCATTGTTAAAAGTTTCGAAGTGGTGTACACGAGCCTCTTTTTAGCTAAATTAAAATTATCAGGTAAAGGTGATTTGTCATCAGCCCAAGGTAAGCAAATTTCATACCGACCATCATTATTTACTGTAAAGGTTTCTAAAAATGTTCTTTGGTTTGAAGATCAATCTCATGTTTAGATTTCTTTTCTACAGGATCATTGGTTTCTATTAAATCCAATCTCCATAGACTTGAAACTTCAGCTTCATTTATAAACATTGATGTCACTGCCGTTGCTAAGTTTTCATTAGAAGCTTCTTCTACTGGCACCTTACCCATCAGTGTCCATCCAAAACTAATCTCTACAGCAACGAGACCCGAAGACAAAATCTTCCTATTTCCCGTTAACAACCTTCCCATTATGTTGGCTCCGACAAGAATATGAATGGTTTCACAATTAACTGCAACATCTGTGAAAATTATGTCATTTTCTTCTAGCTCTCTAATTCAAGGGCCTTTACACACAGGCCGAATATTATCACATATTGTAGCTCGATCTAGAACTTCGAAATTGCAGGCAAACTATTCATTTAAACTTTTCAATCTCATTTTATAGCAATTATGCTTCAACTCATCACTTAAAACGCTCCCAAAAAGAGAATGCACCATACTTTCTTGACGAACAGGCAAATAATTCATCTCTTCGGCTACATTCTTTAAGATGTAAGATTTATGCGAAGCTGAATCTAAAAGTAATCTCAGTCTCATGTTTACCATCAGAAATAAGGTTAACTTTCACAGTTTGAAGAAACACTCTAGGGGTATGTGTTTTGAAATTAGACAAGTTAATTTCGCCCTCTATCGGCTTTTCTTCTTTTTTCGGCTTCATAACTTTGATTTGTGTATCAAGCACATCACACATGTTTTTTGTTTGGCACATGTTTTTTAGAACAAATTAAGCACTTTAAGAAAACTCGACATTTCTTAACTGTATGACCTGGAACTAAACAAGTATAGCAGCAAAGGTTTTCCTTTAAAATTTGTTGCTTCTCCAATAAACTCATTTTTTGCGCGGAAACTTAAATCTTTACCATCACAAAAAACGCACAATTTCACAACCTTGGAACCGGAAGCAGCTGTCGGTATCTTGTTACGTAAACATTCTGCACTAGGATGCTTCTTTTTTACTGATTTATTATTATTATGTTGATGCTTTCCTAAACCAAAGCCGGCAACAGCTAAGCACATTCTTTCTTCTCCCTCTACTTCCGATCTCAAAAACTGCATTAAATTGTTTAATCGATCCTTCGCATCCGTTTTAGAATCGGAAGAATTACTCCGATTCCATGCTTTTAAAATATCTGCTTTAAAGCAAGACTCAACCATTGGATATAATATAGAAGCACATTTATCTGTTGTCACATTTAATGTTTCCAAAGCGCGCAAATAAGATTCGAGTTTATCATACAAAGAAGTTAATGAAAACTTTTCCTTAGTTTGCACAGTTACGATTAATTTCGGTAACTCTCTAACGTATACTTCGACTAAAATATCTTCCCTACCAAAACCGGATTTTAAACTTTCTACAGCCTTTTCATAATTAGCGCCGACAGGCGAAAAACTCTCTACAACTTCTGTAGCCCGAGAACCCGACACGGTAGTTTGAATTAAATACTGGAATTTATCCTCCGGGGCAATATCATCATCTTTATGAATCTGCTCAAACTGACTCCAGAAAGGAAGCCAATCTTTAATATCATCCCCAAACTGTCTAAATTCTAATCTAGGTAAAGTAAACTTTCGTTTCGAACTATTTACATCAGAAACAGAAATAGATGGAATTGACTCACTTTGAGTGTGTACTTGGATTTTTCCAATTCCAGTTCATAATCCATTTTCGTTTTTGAAGCTCTTCCTCCATTCTCATTTTTTGAAAATCATAATCCAGCTTATCCTTTTCTATTTGTCTTTGCTCTAGCAATTTTCTATCCGAAATAGCAGTTGTAATAAATCTTGAACAAATTCAGGATCCTTTTTGTATTTCGCACTGTTCAAAATAGTGTCTTTTAAACCTGCTGTTGTAACGGTTGGTGGTAAACTTTCACCGATTTCTTCCACAACATGTTTCAAATCTTCTTTTTTAAAACCTTTTATTACTTGAAACATCTTAAATACGAAAATAATCCGGAAGTGGACGCCAGCAATGTTAAAGCTTACAAGAAAAAGTATCACCGACTTTTCTAGCTTTCAGTACTTAAACGTATAAATCACACTTCAACACGAAGTAGCCTTTAATTAAAGACTCGCATCATAGGCTTAAAATAGTCACTATTATTAAAACACTATAACTGCGATGATTATTCACAAAATAGAATCAGTTGCAACGAAAACAAACTTTATTATCACGGAAGAAATCAATAACGCTGCTAGTGCTGTTACACCGTTCTCGCACTTGAATATCTATAACTGTTGCCATACACAAATTACTAAACTATACTCACAAAATCTAAGTGAGGCTTGCTCATGAGCCAGGAAATATAAAGTACAAAACAATAAACATTAAAATAAGTAATGTATTCTTAACAATTAGAAACTAGCACCAAAGGTATTGATACATTCAACGCACTGGATAATGCCATTTCTAAATGTGGAGGTTTCGGTAAGTGCTCTGGTATTGCAACAGATGGAGCTAAAGCAATGGTTGGTCATAGAATTGGATGAATCGGACAGTGTAAAGAAAAGAAATAGATTGCTTGTTTTTCCACTGCATTAGTCACTAGGAAGCTCTCTACGAAAAAATTAGAAGCTCAGTGAGACAATGAAAACTGTAGTAAATATTGGAAATTTAATAAGGGGAGGCAAAGCCCAGAGACACAGGACATTTATTGCATTTGTGGATAATATGGATGCTGAGTATGGTGACATTTCATTCTACTCTCAAGTGCGCTGGCTATATGCTGGAAATTGCCTGCAACAGTTTTTTGGATTGAGGAATGAAATTCTTGGTTTCCTCATAAAGAAAACATTGGGCATGAGTGTCAAGAAAAATTGGAAGATATCCAGTTTTTAAATGATCTTGCTTTTCTGACAGATTTAATATCCAATCTAAATGCTTTAAACTTGAAACTACAAGGCAGAAAACAAAATATAACCCAGCTTTATGGATATATTGAAGGCTTTCGCAAAAAATTTAATGTGATGCAAATTGCACTGAAGACTAATAATACGGCACACTTCCCATATTGTCAGCAGCTGAAAGAATAAAATGACACAAATTTTAGTATGTTTGAAATAATTACTGATATCAAGAAAGAGTTCCAAGACAGATTCCAGGATTTTAACTCCCTAAACACAAAACTTTCATTGTTAAACAACTCCTTGGAGATTGAAATAAGTGTCTTGCGGAATCTTGCGTCCTTCAACTGGAAATTTGTAATCTTCAGGCAGACCCATTCTACCAGACTAAAAAGTATGATGTCACTGAAAATTTCAGGAAACTGATTTCTAAAGAACGTTTTCCCAAACTACATAAATTCTTTTCGCAAATGTTATCACTGTTTGGCAGTACATATGTGTGTGAAAGTGCTTTTTCTACTCTCAAACAAATTACCGTATTTTTCGCCGTATAAGACGCACCGGCATATAAGACGCACCCAATTTTAAAGGAGGCAAATCTAGAAAAAAAAGATTATGAACCAAATTCTGTAGTAAAATATTTTATCTCTTCATAAATCTATAGCACCACGATGGTGATCCGGTGAAATCCTGAATGCCTTTCTCCACAGCAATGCGTTTGGCCTCACATATTATCATTTTTGTTGAGACAGAAAGTCCATTTTGCCGGTGACGTGTGATCCACTCCTTTACTTCTACCTCTAACTCTGGCCACCTTGCAGTTGGTCCACGCAAGGTGTGCTTGCTTTTATCCAACTTTTGGAGCTGATCCTCCTGTTTCCTCCACTCTCTTATCATTTTCTCAGTTGGAGGTGGCCCAAAGTGTCTCTCCGCTGCTCTGTTTCCATGCTCCTTAGCAAATTTTATTACTTCCAGCTTGAAAGCAACTTTATATGCCAGT
>KK112090.1:156109-170006 GCA_000611955.2 Stegodyphus mimosarum
CAGAGACCGTCCAAATACAGTGCGAGGCAGAGCGGGGCTTCCTGGTCTCAGACGGCCCCAAGAGAGACGGCGCCTCAGACGGCGCCAAGGCAGAGCGGCGCCATGGTGGGCTTTTGTATTTGCTGTATAAGACGCAGGCCCTTTCCCCCCCCCCCGATTTTGGGGAGAAAAAGTGCGTCTTATGCGTTTCTCCCAATACGCACCGCAAAGCATACGCAGTAGTGGAAACGAGCCTTTATACGGCGAAAAATACGGTAGATCAAAAAGCAGAAATCGCATTGAAAGTGCTTCACTGGAATCGAGCTTGAGAGTTACTAAAATTACGATGTACATTGATAAACTTGTATCAAAAAAGCAGTGCCAATCATCACATTGATTCCTAGACTAAAATAAAGTAATATATTAAACTAGTGATTTATATGTAATACATTTTCTTTCTTTAATATCTCTGGCCCTCAGTCCCCTATACTAGCATTTGACTGGCTTTCGCGTAACCAAAAGTTGGACCACATTGGTATATACAATAAAGTTCGCCTCGTAATGCAAGATTAGAGGCATTTTAGATTACTTTGTTGAGCAATAGCTTGAAAATGACGTCGTAACTATACACATGTGGAATTGCAATGGAAAATTGCACAGCACAATTAATGGATTGATTAATTGAAGGATGGCGTCGTAAATTAAATCCATCCCAAAACTCTAGAACTGATAAATTTTTTCAAAAACGAAGCTAAAGAAAGTGATATTTTTATTGATCGTTGTTATCTAAATTTAGAAGGGAAAAGAAGGAAAATATGTAATTAAAAAAGAGGAAAGAATCCAACGTATTATGCAAGATTTTTACGGATCACAAAATATAAGAAAGTGCTTATTATCTCTTCTTATCTACAAAAATTCGACTAAAATATCTGAAACATTTTCTCTAAAAATAACTTTAAAAAAAAAATCTTAAAGGTTTCAGATTTTAAATTACTTCCAAAGGGGTGTTTCTTTTTACATTTTGTGTGTTACCTTTATTTATTAACTATCGTGTTCTTCGCACTTAAACCATGAAATTCAGTTCAAGAGCAATATCGCAAAATAATTATAAAATGAGCATATCTTTAGAATTTCCGATACACAGTCTCACGCACTGGAGATAAAAATATTTTTTCTGTACAATGTTGCCATTGCTCCCTTTGAAATCCTTGGGTTTGTTAATCAAAAATTCGTTAACATTTTACAAAATATGAAATCGATAATAAAACAAATTCCAAATTTGGGCTTCCAGATGCCCATATTCGAGTGGAAACGTTCAACATTTAAAATTTGTTGGCTCTAGGTACCGTTGTTTTATCACAGTAAGAGAAGCATATATACATTTATGTAGATTTTTTATCATTTAATTTCTTTAAATATAATACAGGGCGATAATATTTGGTGGCAACAATGTTAAAAGTATTTAAGTCCGTAGAATATGCAAGAATTTGAGAATTTGAGAACAGTTGTATATTAAACACTAGCGAACATTTAGGGCCATATGTTTAGGATCGTTATACTAACAGATCTTGACTGTATTTTGAAAAGTTTTTATACAATGCTTTCAGGTTTTTACTAAGAATATTTATACTGATCCACATTATTGTCTTCAAAAACTATATTTTCTATATCAGAGGTAGCGGAACATCCCAAAACCATCATGCCTCCATTATCATGCTTAACAGTAGATAATAAGATTTTGTATTCAATTTTTCATTCGGCTTTCGCCGCATAGCAATTCGTTCATCGGACCTAAATTACGTATTAAATATATTAAATTGTGACTCGTCTGAAAATGTAAGATTGTTTTAATATTATAAATCTTTATCATGCATGTTGCGAACGCCAGACGTATTTTCCTCGTATACTTATTGAAAAATAATTTCCTTCTTGCTGTTTATCTATAATATTCATGTGGCCTAATGACTTCTCTAACAATTTTAGGTTAACTTTTATTACAAACTGTTCTTCTAAATCCGTTGCACGTTTGACAGCCCTTTCTCTAGCATTGGTCTTGTTTGATTTTTCATAGGATAAATCTCCGGTTTCTTGGTTGTAGCTTGTGATTTGGTCCAAACTTGAAAACTCTTTTATCAGTTCACAGCAATTCGTCCAATGTAACAATGAAAACAATTCTGTACAGTTTCTATCGTTGTATAAATATCAAAGATAACTAGATGTTTTACATTAAGGATTTTTGGACATTTCGAATACTTTTACCATCTTTAAAATAATGAATAGTTAAATTTCTGACAGAACTTATTGTTAATATTTAGAATCCTGCCATGTCTACTTCAGATATGGCAGTGTTAATATATTTTTTCGAACAAGTAATAAAGACGACAGTTCTTTTTATGTATTTTCATTTAAAATAAGAAATTAAGATAAGGAAGATCATCTTCCAAACGTAACTGTGAGAGATAGTGTTTAAGATTTTTCGAATGTATTTATGATAAATCAACTTTTAAGTAATTTCCTTAAAAATGAAATATTCTAGAACAAAAACAAACAAAAATAAATGAAGTGCTACTTTTGGTTTTTTACTTTTTTTTTTAGTATTCAATTGTTTTCCCTTTCTTCTTTTAAAAATACTTTTCATAAATAAATAAATTTTCAGAATTAAGTAATACACTCGTGCGCAAAATTAAGAGAATTTGCTCATTAGATTCGACTTCTGAAAAACTAATGGACAGATTTTAATGAAATCTGGTATTAATTTACATTTATAACAGAAGAAGAGATGTACCATTCAAAAGTCATTTTATATACAGTGGCGGCCAAAATTGTGGACACTTTTGGAAATTTTTATGTTTTTGAACTTTGTACGCTTATAGAAAACGTTACGTTTCGCAAAATGCAAACTTGTATATATCATTTTAAAGAGAATTTATTACTGAATTCAATACAAAACACAAAATTCAATTATTTGCAATAGAAAAAAAGTTAAACGATAATAGTTATCGATATACATTAGATAGTGATGATGGCAGTCAGTTATCAGTACTTAGTAGGGTACTCTTTATTTTTGATTAAAGCTTCACATTGACGTTTTGTTGTGCTGACAAGTGTTTTAAGCTCTTCTTTCGTTATTACATGATGCCAGGAAACAATTATAGCCTCAATTAGTTCCCTTTTATTTGATGGACGCCTCATTCGGACAAGAGTTTTCAAACGGTGCCACAAATTTTCGATAGGATTGAGTTCAGGACTGTTTCCTGGCCATGACAACAATTTAATGCTCTTTGTACGAAACCACTCTTTCGATATTTTGGCCGTGTGGCAAGGAGCAGAATCCCGCTGAAAAATAAACGAAGCATTGTTGGGAAAGAGATCTCTGATAGAAGGTAGAAGTTTTGGTTCTAGAATAGTATCAATGTATTTTCTGGCATTCAGTGTCCCATCGATGACATGAAGGCGACCAATACCATCTGCTGACATGCATGACCAAATCATAACACTAACTGGGTTCTTCACAGTTGCTTGAATGCAGTCAGGATGTAGCACTTCTCCTATTCTACGTCTTACATATTTTCACTACCGAATAACGATATCTTAGTTTCATCACTGCATGTAACTTGTGACCATTGATCATCTGTCCAATTAATGTGTTCCTTTGCCCACTGCAGTCTTCTTTTTTCGTTGCTGAAAAGGCTTTTTAAGGCTTTTTTCGTGGAATTCTACCTCTCAGTCCAACATCTGTTAATCTTCTCCTGATCGTTCTTGAACTGAGAGAAACACCAGCATCATTCAGATCACTTCTGATGGCCGCTGATGACATTTTTCTATCTTGGAGACATAGTCGTCTTATTCTTCTGTCATCAATAGATGTGGTGCACCTTTTTCGGGCTTTTCCTTCTTTGTTTTTTATTGAATTTGTCTCCTGATATCGTAAACAAAACGTTCGGACTCCAGATGTAGTCACTGAACCACCCACCTGTCTTGCAATTTCAGCATAGGAAAGACCACTTTCTCGTAACACAATAATATTACATCTATTTCTAGGTGTCCAATCTACTCTTTTATTTGATGTCATTGCTTCTTGACTAAATATTAAATTTTTTTACAAAAATTCCTATTTGTAATTGCAGTGTATAAGAAACAGGTCCTCCTTCTACAGAACAAAGCAAAATAATGAATTGTTTCAAGTGTAAACGTGATGTCAGCTTCTACTGGCAGTTACTAACATTTGATTGGTTCTCAGAACAAGAACAGTGCTTGGCCAGGAAAGCTAGACATTACAAACCACTTCACAACTGTATTTTTTATTTATATTAAAGTACATATAACTTTTTTTGTATTACAAATAATTGAATTTTGTGTTTTGTATTGAATTCAGTAATAAATTCTCTTTAAAATGATATATACAAGTTTGCATTTTGCGAAACGTAACATTTTCTATAAGCATACAAAGTTCAAAAACATAAAAATTTCCAAAAGTGTCCACAATTTTGGCCACCACTGTACTCAGGATTATCAGTAAACCTCATAGTGCAAGGATGTCCAAAATCCACGTCGGGATATCGAACTGAAAATGAGTCTAATATGGGGGTATGATCCCCTCTCACAGCCAGATAAGCCGTGAAGAGTGAGGGTATACTACACAGGAGGCAGTTGAGGAGTCTCTGTGGCTGTCGATCCCACTTGTGAAACAACGCAGTTTGAAACTTCAGCATGGTTCTGGGAGGAGAATGGCGAGATAAAATTGCCCTCACAAAAGCCTCCCAAACATGCTCCATAAGGTCGAGGTAAGAGGGTATGGCAGGCGAATCCATGCTGTGAATATCTTCACTTTGCAAATACTCATCGACTACTTAAACCCTATGTGGAGGAGCACTGTCGTCAATTAACGGAAACCTAGGACCAACTGCCCCCCCTGAAAAGTCGAACATAGGGCTCTAAGATCTTATAGCTCATAGCAGTCGAGAGCCTTTGTCAAGCAGAGGCAGGGGTGTGCGACCGTTCAGCATAATGCCTGCCCAATTACACCTCCACCATCGTCATGGTCGTTTACCCTGGTGGACAGAGGGATGGTATCATCCCTCTGTCCACCAGGTGCCTGTATCTGTATCTGAAAAGTGCCTAGAACTAGGCACTTTTCAGATACAGGTACGCCGACAATCAGTGTTCAGACTAAATCTCGACTCATCTGTAAAACGCACGGTACTATGTCAGGACTGAGTGTTCGGTGCATATTCTTGGAAAACGTCTTCGTAGCAGCTTAAAGTCCTGATCTTGAATAGGGAGCTGAATGCAGCTATGTTCTGTGGTAGAATATTGTGATTAAGTTGTAGAAGAGCTGCACTTGAAAGGGTTTTAAAATCCTCTTTTATTAAACCACAATTATGTACAACCACTTCCCAACTCGGGAGGGATGCACAAAGTAAAGACCACACTTGGGTCTAAAATGAACAATCAAATAATATTTAAACTAGATAAAGCTAAATAGAAATTAAATAGTCGTTGCTCGCAGAGCTATAACGCGAGGTTGGCCTCTAAACTAAATGGTGCGTAGCAAGATTTAACTAATACTGACGCACTTGGATCGTGGTCTGAGACTAAAAGCTCTCTCACACTGAGAGGTTTCTACCTCCGGTTTAAATAGAACTTGGCTCCACTTCAAATTAGTATAAAGCTGAAAACGCGCTCTTCTTCTAACGGGAAGTTGAAAATGAGAAGGGATAGAAAAGTAAAAATTAGAATAAAACTTTGTTAGTTTAACTAAAACCTTACAACTAAACTGGTCCTAAACTGATGCTAAACGATCTGGCCCAAAGCGCATGTTACATGTTAAACGCGCTTTCTTGTCTGCTATAGTGAGCGGGACGCAAATAGCGGGTCGTCTGGCGTATAGCGCTATCTTATGAAGTCTTCGGGCAACTGTAGAATATGAAACTCGGATTACAGCAGTAGCAGACAAATGACCTGAGAGCTACGAAGTTGTATAGTTCGATCGCCTCATCCGCCACCATGAACGCAAACACGCATATGCCATTAGGACCGAATTATTCTCAAAATAGGGTGGAAAGAGGGGATTTCCCTTCCCTCGAGCGTGTATATTATCTCTTTCCGGAGGTGTTCACGTGACCTTTTACGTCGCAGCAAGTTATAACTCCCCTTTTGGACGAGTCTTGGCAGAACGTCAACCAAGGTTGCGTTTGAGACGGTCGAACTATAGCAGCTCTGTGTCGCCGCGCGAAAGTGCTAAATTACGATCCGCAGTTCATTTTTATGGATCTTGGTCGATCTTGTCAAGATCTTCTCGATGTGGATCTAGTATCCTGAAACAGTTTCCATAAACTGCAGACGTCACGGGGCATTATATTAAGCTCTGTAGCCACTTACGCTTGTGATCGGCCTGTTTCGAATCTACCGACAATTCTCTATCTGATTTCGTCATCCGTATGTTCGTGGCTACTCATTTTATCTGATACCTTATAAAATTTACCCAACTCGCGAGAAACAAGATGAGTGTTGTGAAGGAGCCCACAAATTGCCGAAAAGCCCTTGTGCGCTTAAATCCTATCGACAATCAGACAGGCTTGTGTAAGTTTAGCTTCGACTCTTAACACTTACATACTTCTTCGGCGGAGTAATTAATATCTTTGATTGAATACTTTTCGTAAAAACATGTAACTTGTAAATTCTTTTAATTTTGCACACAAGCACGCTAAAAGATATTAATAACATAGGTAAAAAAGTTACAAAAGGCAGCAAGATTGCGATGGCGCTTTCGGTAGTTACACCTCGATGGTGAACCACAGGACTACCTACGCTTTTTAAAGAGAGAGTAATTTAAGTAATGTAAATGTTGCTTAGAAATTTAGAACCTAGATTTGTTCATTTATTTTTAAGAGACAAGAGTTCTCTTTTCGTGCGCACGTTTAACTTAAAATCAACTGTAATTATGCAGAATTTTGGCTAAATTGGCAAGACAAAAGATATGGGGGGGGGCTCCACGTTTTGAGCGTATAGTCTTTAATAATTGGAATACACATTCTAGTGGCTAGTACGTTTCAGTTTCGTCCTTTCACTTTTGTCTTCACCTTTCTGTTTCCCCTCATGAGCAACTGCATCCAGAATATCCTAATCTGAAGAAAACTTCTGTCCATAATTATTCTTCCATATTTTCCTCCCTTAAATTTTGAAATTACAATACCAGAAATTATTTTAATAAAAGCTGATACTTTTTTTCCATAAAATCTTCTTCCTTTATGATGCGAAAGGTAATATTTTCTTTTAACGTTCACAAATTAACATTAAACGTAAGCTTAGTAATGATTTCTTTCAAAGAATTTTTGCGTCGACTCAGTATGAACGGCGTATCAAACTGTTGCCGTCAAATGTTAGAGCACTGCAATATATTTAACGAAATTAAGTAATAAAGAATCTGCATAAATGTATGTATATTTCTCGCACTGTGATAAAACAACGGTTCCTAGAGGCATCAAATTTTGAATAACATAATCCTCCATCCGAATACGGGCATCTGGAAGCTCTAATTTGGAATTTGTTTTTTTAATCTGTTTCATATTTTGTAAAACATTAACGAATTTTTGATTAACAGACTTAACGATTCCAAAGTGAGCAATGCCAACACTGTCCGGAAAACAAAATATTATCTTCAGCGCGCGAGACTATGTATCGGAAATTCTAAAGATATGCTCTTTTAAAATTATTTTGTGATATGACTGTTGAATTTAAATTTATGGTTCAAGTGTGAAGATCACGATATTTAATAAATAAAAGTAATACACGAAACGTTAAAAAAAAAAAAAAACCTTTCGGCGTAATATGAAAACTGAAAACTTTCAGTTTTTTTTTTTTAATTCTGATTTGAATTGCGTTCTTTTTATAATTAAAACTAAGATTAATAACTGAAACTACTTACTTTTTTTCTTAAGAAAACTAGTACTAATTTATTTTATTTTTATTTTTATGAATAAGTGATTTATTTATGATGGAATAATATCGTAGCGAGATTTTTACCTCCCCGTACCGTTTGGCATTGTTGTTTATAAAAGCTTATTTCAAATATATGATTCTATATTCTTCACCTTGAGTTTAAGAGGGAGGATTAATTCTTACTAGTAGGCTTGTGTTAACAGCTTAGGTTAAAACATTTTCATGTATTAAATTGAATCTGAATATAAAACTGAGATTACAATCCGCCCTTAGGATGATGTATAGAATTACCTAAGATGATAAACTGCATACAGATGATAGGGAATTCAGGGTATTTTAAAATGACTAGAGAATAAATAAAAAAGCTTTTATAAATTTAGTGACTTTATTGTGAAATATACTAAAAAATATTAAATAATTTTAAAAGTCTGAATTCTTGTACTAAATGTACGAATGCTCCTTATTTACATTAGATAAGGTAGTTAATTATCTACTATATTTATTAATAATTAATCCTAGAAGAAATGTTTTGCCATAAGATTTTTCAAATATTTTAGCGTCCCGTATGTTCGTGGGTTCGTATGTTTAGCGTTTCGCATGTAACTAGTTGCGATTTATAGTGACACGCATACGTAGAATTATTACTTATCATAACTCCCAAGTTTGTATTTTCCTTGAAAAGAATGAGAGAAAAAACATTTCCAGAAGAAAACAATGTAATAAGGAAATACTAATAAATAAACAAATATGAGTATTAACAATTATTGATAACCAAAAATTAATCGTAATTAAAAATAAATATGCATAATTATATAACAAGGTTTGGTTACTTAGGTTTATTTAATTATGGCAAAGCATTCAAGGACTATCTGCCTAAAGGGAGGGGTGCCTTCGTGGAGGACTTTCTGAGATAAATGCGTTCATACACACTTTTATGTATTTGGAAAGCCACGAAACGCCTATGCAACCAGCCCGTTCTCTGGGATTCGAGCCCCGAACCGAGCTACCAGCGTTCAGCGACTTTAACGCTCTGCCGCTGGTGGGCCTAATTATATAAAATAAAAAATCTGGATGTGTACACCTAATGACTACCTTGTACGGAATATTAAATTATAAGCATTTCTTCTTGACACTCTGTCACTAGGTTCACTTAAATGCGGTACATCTCATGCATTTTATAACTCAGAATGCACAGAAAATTATATCATCTGAAGAATTATTAACCGTTGCCACACGTTCTATTCAAATACTATAATAAACCGAAAAAGATGTATAAAAGAAATTAAACAAACAAAAAAAAACAGTTTTTACAGACGATTCACTATTTCAATTAATTCAGTTCTCACTTCGCAACATGGCAAAAATGCATAAAAACTCAATATATAAACACTTATTTTCTCGAACAATTCCAGAATGGATTAAGCATGATTTAATTTGCATTAATAAAAGAAGCCGTTGTCTTTGTTATTGCGAAGCTTAGTTTCTCTAGATTGGCAACAAATCCACTATTCTACTAAGCTTCAAATGCAAACAAATATGGCTGCGATGCTAAAAATACTTAACACTTAGCTGCACTTAAACAAGTTTTAAATTGTTGATAATTCTACAAATCTTGCATGCAGGTGTGCTAAAGGCATAAAAGCCTTAACCGGAAGATAAGAGCAACATAATTCAATCATTTTTTTAAATCCACAATTTACCAACATACAAGAATAAAAAAAAAATCTTAACCGGAAGCTAAGAATAACATAATTCAATCATTTTTAAAACAAAAAGTGCATAATTTACATATAAGAATAATGAAACTGAGCTCACTGAGCCGAGTAACAGAGTGGATATATATATACATAAATTTATATACTTTTGGTGCTGCCGATCGCAACCAAAATAGGAGGTGCACATCTAGATGTTATAGCAGTCCTACATAAAAAATTTCAACGTTCTAAGGCTACTCGTTTTTGAGTTATGCAAGATACATACATATATACATACGTACGTACGCAAAGACGCCACGAAAAAATCTCTTCAGAATCCATTTTTTAAATCAGTTTTATAATTTTTTTGGAAAAAAGAGTCTTTTATTCTGTCCTTAGGTTCAGATATCACGTGATAATATGATACTCGAAATTTTTCGTGATTACAATAGCTTTTTTTCTTCGTACAAGGAAGTGAAAAGGAAAAAGAAATAAATGATCATGAAGCAAAATAAACCCTGATAAATGGCAGCAATTGTGGGATGTTTGGCTTTATATTAAGTTGAGAATCATAAAACACAGAGAAGAGTACTGGAAGACTGCAAGAAAACGAAAGGAGGATGCTTTAGAATGAATTATTCTCGAATGACACATAATTACTCCTTAAAAGCGGAAAGAATCTGATCGTTCCAACTGTAATGCATTTCTGTCAGTGTATCATTTTTTATAGAGTGTCCATATTTTAAAAGACTTCAAATGAAGTATTTTAGCAAATATGATTTCTCTCTTGATCCCGTAATCAGGAAATAGATCAATACCAACTTATTTCAATAAAAAATGAGATATTTTTATTTATTCATTTTATTTAATCTGATTTTAAAGCAGTTTTCATCTCAATATTATGTATTTAAATGCATTTCAGTTTTACAATTTTACCTGGTTACTTTTTTTTCATTCTTCGTATTGCATGAATCTGTTTGTCTTAGCATTAACTGGTATTCATTAGTTTTCATAATATTTTTTAGTCCAAAGCACAATTTGCCCAGAAGGACTATTAATTTCGTTCTGGCATTTTGCGTTGATTTACTAAAATCTTTGTTTCATTTTTCAAATTGCTGCCAGCAAATATTATCGCCCTGTATTATATTTAAAGAAATTAAATAATGAAGAATTTGTATAAATGTATGTATGTTTCTCGCATTGTGATAAAACAACGGTACCTAGAGCCAACAAATTTTGAATAATGAACGTTTCTACCCGAATATGGACATCTAGAAGCTCTACCCGATTCATTTGAAATTTGTATTATTATCGATTTTATATTTTGTAAAGCTTTAACGAATTTTTGATTAACAAACTCAAGGATTTCAAAGCGAGCAATGGCAGCGTTGTACAGAAAAAACACTTTTTATCTCCAGCGCGTGAGACTGTGTATCGAAAATTCTAAAGATATGCTCGTTTTAAAATTATTTTGCGATATTTCTCTTGAACTAAATTCTATGGTTTAAGTGCGAAGAACATGAGATTTAATAAATAAAGGTATCACACAAAATGTTAAAAAACGCCCCTTTGGATGTAGTTTAAAATCTGAAACCTTTCAATTTTTTTTTAAACAAAATTGAATACATTTGACTTGTATTTGATGCATTATAGCCATTCTAAGTTTTGCATCGGTAATTTTACCAACCAACTAGCTTCGGGAAAACTGGGTCGGGTTCACGTTCCCAAGGGAATAAAATATGAAAAACAACCGTGCAGCCAACCCATTCACCTGAGTTCGAACCCGGTTTGAATTATCAGCATTCAGTCTTTAACTTAACTGCTCGACCATTGATGGTGTAGATCAGTATTCAAAGCAAAACGGATAGCTTTTGCTTTGAATACTACACCATCAATAATGCTTGTGAATAATGAAAGAATAAACATCATTATAAAGAAGAAACTAAATTACAAATGGTATTAAAAAAGTATTTACAAGAGAACTTGAACAGTGTTATTGAGTGATTGAGCGATTTGTGACAGTAATTTTCTAATGTTTCATGATAATCGTGTTTTTAATAATGCATATAACGCTACATCAGTGGCCGAATGGTATATGTATGTTGATTCCTGGAAGTTCGACCTAGGTTAGATACCAGTCCAACTAGGTTGGCTACATAGTTGGTTTTTTATGGTTTCCTTTATGTATAACATGAAAGGAACGAATTGCCCTTAGGAAGTCCTCCACGAAGTTATCCCTTCCATTAAGCAGATAGTCCTAACATATTTCGCCATGTTCTCATAATCTAACTGAAACCTTGAAGACACAGGGCCAGATTAATTCTATCTTGGCTTATCGGTAATCGACCGTACTTCAAAACGGACTCTCCCTGCACTCTTTTTTTTAACACAAAGTACTCATAATTAAAGAAATAAATAAAATAATTTGTTTTGCTAATTAATGTGTAGAAATATGGAAACTAATTCCCGACTTCATTCGAAAGCTGTTAGTATTCTTTGTGTAAGTTTGTACACCAGCAGTCGCTGAACGCTGGATCCGGGGTCCAAATCCCTGCATACGGGGTAGCTGCATGGGTATTTTCGCAGGTGTTCTTATGTGTAATGTGTATACAAGCCAGGTTAACGTAAAAGTCCTCCTTGAACGCAGTCTTTACATTAGGCAAATAACTCTCGAGTGCTTAGCCATAACTGAATAAACCAAACCATCTATGTGAAAGTTTACCTCTGTTAATCATAACAGTATCCCCTATGTGGATTTGACATGTGCTTAAAATGTCTCTTGTTGGAGCTTTTAATTCTTAAGAGTTTGTGTTTATGTTTTAAGTTCAGTACCAAATGATAAGTCAATATTTGGATAAACAATTCTAAATCACATGAATATGTAAAGTTTGTGACAACATGATATACACAATATATACTGTAAAACTAGTGTTCAAATCAATCGTAAATAGTGACCATGAGCTCCAACAGAATAATTAAAGTTGCGTTGTGTAAAAATACAGTCAGGTCCAGTGTTCTAAATTAAAAGTGAAACATTACAAGAAAGTTAAAATTAAATATGGAATTTATTAAGACATTACTGAATAATTACACTTAGTTACATTGGTGGCGGTGTGGAGGAATAAGTAAAATATTCATACCCTTCCAAACAGTGAAGTTAACATAGTAGATACATTGTAGGCTCAGACATCCGACAAGCGAACTTCGGCCACGTCACAGCGCAACCACAATTTAACGTTCCATACAGTGAAGTTAACATAGTAGATACATTGTAGGCTCAGACAATGGCAAGGTTACTTGTTACAGAAATCATGGCAGTAGACGTCAACATTTATGGTAGAGAGCCATTGCTTGCTTTCTATAAGGAGAGGAAAAAAGGAAGTAATTAGTTAAGAAAAAGTTTAGACATTTGCGTCGCCCTCCATAGTAGCCTTCTCTCATCCATTTCTTCCGACATCGTTGGTTCTATGATAACGCTGACAGCTACTCTTCAGATAGTATTTTTCATTGGTGTCTCGCTCTCCGCTCCGTCTCC
The DNA here is from genome assembly GCA_000611955.2 of Stegodyphus mimosarum. NCBI lineage: Eukaryota > Metazoa > Arthropoda > Arachnida > Araneae > Eresidae > Stegodyphus > Stegodyphus mimosarum. The sequence goes on from KK112090.1 coordinate 169,259, forward strand.
TTCCGTCTCTGCCTTCGTGTCTCCTTCCCTCCCCTCGTGTCTGGCTCCCAAGCTTTTTACTCCATTCGCCAAGACTGCTCGATTGGCGATTTTAGATGGTAGGAAAACCGCCAACAGCCCGGCAACCCCAGGGGAAAAACACGCAGGAAGGTGAAGCCCAAAGTAGAATGAGCTCCAGAAATTGGCGAATAATCGCTGATACACCAAGGTCACTCAACTCTAGCCTCGTCGAGGGGTTCCACTCCAGCATAGGAAAAGCCTGCGAGTAAGCAAAACACCCCCGTCCCCTTGACCTTGCTGCAGGGTTTGTAGTGTTGAAACTAGCCTCTTCCGCAGGGTGCAAACGTTACTAATGTTGACAGATGCTTCACAGACTACCGTCTAGCGGGCGAAGAAATCGAAAACAAGCACGTAAATTTATTTGGAAAGGCAACGGAAAAGTTTTTGAGGAATAGGTGTTAATTATTTATTTTACACACAAATTAACTTCAATGCTGATAAGTACTTAAATAAAAATATAATAATTACATAGATAATTTTCTTGGGTTTATTCCAACACCAAACACGACCACCATAGTAAGGAAATAAAAATTACTTCAGTTAAAATACAATAATGAAGTATGAAAATTTTTTTATATTCTCCACAACACCAAAACGACCACCATAGTCAGAAAATATGGATCCCAAATTTAGCAGAAAAGGGGGCACATTAAAACTTAAATTAAACTTTAAACACCAACTTGTGTAA
>KK112090.1:170438-182147 GCA_000611955.2 Stegodyphus mimosarum
CAATATTTAATACTTTTATTGTATATTTTTATAATATAAAAGGAGATAAATTTTTTCAAAGGTTTTTAAAGGGTATTTTATTTTGCTGTTGTTAAATTTAATATTTAATAATTTTTAAAATCTGCTTATCTAAATGATCGCCTAAAATAATGCAAATTATGTTTTGTTATTGGTTTTCTTATTGGTTAGTTTCCTTCTGGTCTTTGCTAGTTTTGAGAGTAATGATACTTAGATTTTAAGATGTGTTTTTATAAAATTTTATGATATAATGTTTCATGTATTATAAATTGTTTCATAACTGTAAATGAACCTACTATTTTTTGTAAATCAAATTTTTAATACTTAAACATAAAAAATTTCTATATGCTATTCTATAGTAGATTTCAACAAGATGAAACTAAAATGGCCGCGATATTTTCCAGGTTCTTAAAGTGTCTATATACAAGACACCAACTCTTTGTTTTGCTTTAGAGATACTTAAAATCTATACGTCAAATTTTGAAATTCTAGGAAAACCGTGACATAATATCAATATTTTATATAAAAGAACTATAAATTAGTCAAATGATCTATGAGATAAAATTTCATATACAGAAAAGTGTAAATAACATAATATTTTATAAATAATAAATTGTAAATCAGTGATCTGTTTATTCCTGAAATATTGGAAAAAATAATAAAGTTAATTATAGTGTATCCAAGATAACCAATTTTTAAAACAACAAGTGAACAAAAAACAGAATATCGTGTAATAAAAAAATTATAAATCAATTCCGTATTCGTTTCTGAGATACCGTAAAAAAGTAAGGGTGAAAACTGAAAATTTCGGCATATGGTGGATTCAAAATGCCTGCCAGTTTAAATATACTACAAAATGTCTTACCATTTGGGTTCCATCTATTTTGAAACTTTCAGCTTACTATTAGTTTAAAATCTAAAATTTCATAACAGACAAGCAAAGATGCAAAAGAAGTTGTGTAAAAGAGTTTAAAGATTAATCTTAAATATTAAAAAATTAAAGACAAAAATCATCCTATTGAAATTCTTTTTGGAACTTACTTCGGTTTTATGAAATAACCAGCAAAATACTTATTACACAGTTTTGATTTTCCCCCTTTTTCGTTTTTAGCTGAAGTACATATAACAGAATACATTTAAAGGAGTAGGAAATATCTGTTGCAATCGATTTGCATAACAGACATGAAAATATTCACATACGAGAAGAATTGCTCATCATCTGCCTAAGTATACCCATCTGCCGAACTATTCATTCGTCATGTTTCATTCATAAACTCTTCCAGATGCTGACAATAGCGGAAACATAAAATGTCAATGCCTGTGACTACCACTAAGACAGCTGTCTGCAGATTCTGAAGTCCTAGTAACCACCAACAATAGCGCTGTCAGCAGTATATTCTGAGAACTACATAAATCAGAAACATTTTAACTTGCCATTTAACTTTTTTTCTTTTGTAAATAAAATATCATTTATTTAGAACAATGGTAAAATTATAATAAAAACATTTCAAAATAGTTCTTATTAAAGAATTCGCATTGTAAAGGCCGCATGAATTATTAGTATCTTAACTTTCAAAAATCAATATTATATGAAGCACGTACTGCATTTTTATTATCTATTTTTACTTATAAAGACTTTTCGTGGCAAAATAATAAAAAATGTCATTTTAAATCGCAGTTTGTAAAAGTATGTATAAACAGAATAATCTGACAAATATACTCTCCACCTTCAAACTAAAGTAAGAAAAACTGATATTCTCCAATTGCAAACATGCATTGTCTGTTTTTAATATATTTATCTTAAATTAAATGGCTTTTAACTAATATTGAGATTTTGCTCATGGAATATCGGAGATGGGAATGAAATAATATAAAATATTGCCAAATGGTGCCACTGTATCAGTTAAATGTATTTTATGTGTTCATGTAAGGATTTGATTCCAGTTGATCAGAAGGGCAAAACATGAAAATGAAGTAAAAACGGATCTTTTTTAACGAGTTCAAAATTGAACACAGTGGAAAGGAGGCAGTCAGCAATATGATAAGAGCATTTTGTACTGAAAATTAATATGAAATCACCTTAAATTTATCTTTTGTGGAATGGCAACAAAATGTTTTGTCTACGTTGGAATTCTTCACGGGCAGTTGAGTAAAGATGTGAGTGTGTTATAGCTCCGTTTGCATATTTAATTTAACCTAGCACAGTAGTATGTAAAACCGGCGAACGGGAATTTTATTATTTTAGGGCCATTTTGAGAGTAAGACAAGTTAAGAAGAAACCTGCAGTGACGGTTAGAAAAATCCGAATTCGGCGATATGATTCTTGAAATTGAACATAGACACCTTTAGCAGTAACCATAACAATGACGAATTAATGACCAGCGCTTATGTGTCTGATCGTCTTTGTAGAGACCATGCAGAAAAATCGGATTTTTCCAGCATATCCCCACTTTTTGCATGCGATAGTTTCCGCTTTGCCGAAAAAGAAACGTTCCGTTTTTGATCAGAATAGACAAATGTGACGAAAAATTGTTAGACGGTAATCGTCGCTTACAGGTTCAAGATGTAGATTGATGCCTCAAATCACAAGCGAAACTTAATCTTCGTTTGAAAAAGACAATGGGATTGTCTGATGGTGTACAGCTTGTATCCAGTTCTTTAGAGTGTTTGTTCTTCTTTTCACTCACACTAGAAATTATGCTTTTTGTTCATAAATTTACGTTAATTTTTGTTAATAAGTTTTAATTAGTTTTAATTTCTTTTGTGATTTAAACAATATAAAATGACAATGCAATGCACTGATGTTTCCAAGATGTTCTTAAATTAATTTAAATAAACATGTACGGCGTGTATATTGGAAATATCCTATAACTTCATATGTTATAAGCATTATTGGGCTATATTAGGTCTGTTATTTTTGTTTACTGTTTGGACCACTTATACACCATTTCTAGTGTTTCTTTTCAGAAAATAGGCTAAACAAACTTGATGAAATCATGTTAATTTCCTTTTCACATAAGGAAATTTTTGCTTTCCATTATACAGTATAATTGCAGTCTATTTAAAAAAGGCATAAAAGTAAAATAATAAGTAAAACAAAATACACAGTCTAAAACTATGACTGCTGCTTCTTACGTGAACTATGATGAAAGGAAACTACTGAATTACAGTAAACCCCCTTAACATGACCTGGCTTAAAGTGAGCACTCGGTTAACGTTAACAAAATTTCGGTACCTTCAGCAATGTATATAATCTTATAAACTATACTGAAACTAAGCTCGGCGGCACAAACAGCACTCAGAGAGCCATGGCCGGCATTGCCCTAATATCTGGTTTCTAGATCGTGGGCTTCGGGGTGCTTGTGCATCTTTGCCTGTACAAGTGGTCAGCCTGTCGCAGGACCCCCAGTGTTTAGTCCCCAAACGAACTTGGTATTCATTTTATCGACCTCCTCAAGGGATGAAAGGCTAAGTCAATCTTGCCCAGTCCGAGGATATGATCTTACAGCAAGTTTTTATTGGTTAACGCGAATTTCACTTAGCCGAATTACGAACTGTTTCTTTGTCAGTTGCAGTATTACAGATTTTAATCTAACACGAACTTTGAAAGTTTTTCGTATTTTTTTCTCTCTTGTTTCTCTGCTAGGTTTGCGTTTAGAAATATTCCTTCCCGTTTCATTGAAAATCTCACGAAATACACTGTATTCTTCAAATATATAAACAGCATGAGTATCATTGTTGGACAATAGCGATCATCGCGTCAACAATGGGCTTCAATCATCAAATGCAGTTCTGGGATTCAGACGTGCTTTTTTATTCTTTAAAGTTTAGCTAGTACGACTAATGTTAAATTTTGAATAATTCCTAATTAATCAGGTAAAATTACTTACCTAGCTTCTTCTACTGGTCACCGGGGCGCGTTAGTATCTTCTCCTTTTCCTGAGATTTAATAGAACACAGAAGGAGGAACTGAATGAATAATTTCAACTAAAATTTAAATGAATTGCATTTAGAATGAAATATTTACATAAATAAACTAGACTCCAGTTTAATTATAGATGAATTTTCAGCGCACTTCAATGTTCTCCGAAAGTTCTAGCGGCACCGTTAGACAGACCTTCAGATGACACTTTGATAGCTTTCAGAACGCGACAACTGACGTTAAACTACAAGCAGTGAGAGATTGATTCATGGCCAAGAAGGAAGGAAACAGGCACAGTTCTGTAAACAAAACTGAAAATCCTAGGGGAAGAAGACCGTGATGCATTCAGAAAAGGGCAATTGCCGAAAAGTATGGAATTGCCAAATCTAATTCATCCAGGATACTTAAAGATCGTAAAAAATATTCTTAATGCTGCTACATCCAGTTCCAGGAGCAAATCTAAGCGATTTCGCAGTACTAAATTGAAACATTACTTCTGGAGTGGTTCAGTCAGAACGCGCTTCCGATATAACGTTAAACGGACTGTAATGCTTGTTTCGTAATTAAAGCAAACTCCGTTGGAACACAGCAAACTTTATTTAATAGATCAATTTCATAACTGCAACATATAATTCGAAGAAAGGGTAACATCAAAAATTAACAGCCAAAAACGTATTCTATCTCTTTTTAAATTAAAAATCATTATCTTACTTCGTGCGAGAACCGCACGCAGCTCTCGTGTTGGCGTTTCAAACATTGCCATTTATTAACAGATATATTTCAAATTCAACTATTTTAAAAGTTTAAGATTATTATTGCAACAATATCTAAAGCTGTTACAATCTCTCCCCCAACGGAGAAACTTTTCCGAAGAGAAAAGTTCTTGAACGCGACTTTCTCATTAATATTAAGAGAAGGCAAATTCTCGTTTACGTTGTAAACTCCTGGCCAAAATTTTAAGTTTTGAACATATATTCTAACAGCACATTTAAATAGGAAAAAATTGACAAAATTTAGAGTCATCAAATTAGAGTATATTAAATAATAAAGCAAAATAAAATATAACTTTGTTTACATACACTAAGAGACATAGTGCTACTTAATTCTACTCAGAACGTCAACATTTTTGTGCAAGGCTCCCTTTCGATGAACGACTTTAAAATTATACGATTGTAATGTGAGTGCCCAGCGCATCAATCTAGAATTACATTTGGCATTAGATTGTAGCCAGACTAAAGGGTTATGATCCGTTTGAATCAAAAACTCTTGCTGACCATCAAGATAAAAATGTAACTTTTTTACAGCATAGACGATGGCGGCGCACTCCTTCTCTGTAGTACAATAATTCTTTTCAACTTTGGTAAATTTCTTACTTATATACAAGACAGGATGCTCATTTTGATAATCATCTAATTGAGATAGTATAATTCCGATGCCATTGTCAGAGGCATCGGTTTGTATAATAAATTTCTTTTTAAAATCGGGAGCATAAAGAATGGGTTTTTTGCATAGCAATTCTTTTAACTTTTTAAAGGCTTGGTCACATTTTTCAGACCATTGTATGTTTCCCTTTTTTGTTGCCCCCTTCAAAGTGTCAGAGAGGGGCGAAGCAATTTCTGAAAAGTTTGCTATATATTGGCGATAATACCCCACTAGTCCCAAAAAAGCACGTACTTCTGTTTTGGTCTTAGGTGTAGGGTAATCTTTCACAGCTAAGATTTTGACTTCATCTGGGGTTCGTCGTCCTTGTCCCACAATATGGCCTAAATATCTCACTTGATCTTGTGCAAATTTACATTTTGATGGTTTTAGCCGTAAATTTGCTTTTTCTATCCTGTCTAATACAGCAGTTAAGTTTTTAAGGTGCTCTTCCCAGTTTTCTGAATAAATAGCAATGTCATCCAAATATGGTACAGCGAAATCTTCGCATCCCGCCAGAATTTTAGACATAACCTTGCTAAAAAAATACGGGGCATTCTTTAATCCGAAAGGCAAACGTAGAGGTTTGAAGCTTCCGAAACTAGTAACAAATGTTGCATATCTTTGGGCTCTTTCGGTTAATGGAATCTGCCAGTAGCCTCTAGATAAGTCTAACAGAGTAATATATTTTGCTTTTGCCACTGTTTCTATGCGTTCTTCAATATTAGGTAACGGATAGTATTCAGTTCGAGTAATAGCATTTAATTTGCGATAGTCGATACAGGGGCGAGGATCTTTTGATGAAGTTTCTATCAAAATCATGGGAGAGGTATAGTCCGACTCCCCAGGCTCTATAATTTTGAGATCAAGCATTTTCTGAATCTCCTTTTTCAGAATTTCAGTCTGCCGGGGTGACAGTTTATATGGCTTTGTTCGTACTGGTTCAGTTGTTAGAAGCTCAATATCGTGGCTGACTAAATTAGTCTGTCCAGGATTATTCGAAAAACAATCAGAATATTTCCATAACACCTTTCGTAAGTCTTCTATTTGCTCTGGTAGCAATCGTTTTTCGAGCTCATTCCCTTCTATGATATCCGAGAAATTTAATATATTTGGATTGGAAGGCAAATGAGGTATGTCCATTTCTAAATCACCTTCCACTTCAGTTATCATATTAATCATTTCTGGTCTTTTGTAATATGGTTTAAGCATATTAATGTGATATACTTGATTCGACTCATTTTGTCCCTCGAAACTTACGACATAATTGGTTTCGGATATTTTCTGCTCTATCTTTCCAGGGCCTTTCCATTGCACTTCTAGTTTATTTCTTCGATTTGTAGTCAAAACTAGAACTAAATCTCCTCTAGCAAATTCTCTTTTCACGGCGTTCCGATCGTACCATGTTTTTCTTCGTTGCTGAGCTTCTTTCATATTTTCAACGGCCAGTTCTTGACATTTCTTCATTCGGTTAATAAGTTCGAAAACATAACTTACAACATTGTTTCTTTCTTCAACTGGTTCTACCCACTGTTCATAAAGTAAAGTTACTGGCGTTCGTAGGTTTTTTCCATGAACCAGTTCTGCTGGTGTGAAACCAGTACTTTCGTGTGTTACTGTTCTAAGGGCAAAAAGAGCAGCCGGCAAAAATTTCTCCCAATCGGAAGTCGCTCCTATACATACAACTCTTAATATTTTTTTCAGCGTCCTGTGGAATCGCTCAACGGGGTTACTCTGCGGATGATAAACAGAGCTTCTCACATATTTTATACCGAAACGCTCCAAAAATTCCACCGTTAAAGCACTGACAAAGGAGGTCCCTTGATCTGTTTGGATCACCTTTGGGAAACCCATGCGACTGAAGAGTTGTAAGAAAGCATCAATCACAGATGGCGAAGAAATCTCTGTTACCGCAACAGCATCGGGATACTTAGAAGCCATACATAGCCCTGTGATAATATATTTTTTTCCAGTCCTTGAAGCAGGTAGAGGACCAACTACATCAACATTTATTTTAGTAAATATTTCAGAAATGACAGGTACTAAAGTCAGTGGAGCCTTCTTTTTGTCGTTTCCTTTCCCGGCGCGCTGACAAGCATCGCAGGTTTTTACAAATTCTTCGGTTTCCTTGTAACACCCCGTCCAATAAAAATGTCTGTTCAGCCTGTCTTTGGTCTTTTTGACACCCAAATGGCCAGAAGTTCCTTCATGGCACATCTTTATAATTGACGACTTCAGTTTTTCAGGTATAACTAAAAGTTCTCGTCCATAGCCCGTTTTATCTGTAGTTCTTTTAACTAGAAGATCTCTTTTTGTCAGACTATAATTCTCATTTTTGCAAGTACCTTCCTTAATTTCTTGGATGATTTTAGACAATTCCTTATCAGTATTTTGGAGTCGTACAACTTCTTTTGAGTCAAGCTTTACTAATTTCATAAGAGCTTCATCTTCTGTATTTAATTCGGGTAAGAATATTTCTTCTTCCTGAGCATTTCTTAATGGTTCAACTTCTTCCTTCTTCTGTTCCAGGTTCTTCTTTTTTTCGCGTTCAGCTATATCTCTTTTGGTTTGAGCTCTAGTAGTCACAGCATTAACCTGGTGAGAGTGATTTTCAGGTTCTTTTTTTTCATTCAGTAGTGCAGCAGTTCGGTTGCCTAATAAATACCTTCCTTTGTCGAGTTCGTTACCAATAATGGCAGCCTTGGTTATTACATGTCCGAGATCGCAGTTTAGTTCGACTTCAGCCAAGGGTAAACAGGTTGGATTTAAATCTAATGGTTGTTGCACCCACACTTTTTCACCTGTCAGCATTTCTGGCGTGATGTATTTACGACAAACTATATCAATACTAGCACCTGAATCTCTTAATATAGGAATTTTGTAGCCATTTACGTATCCAATACTAGTATAAGGTAACAGAAATTCATCGTCCGGTCTTGAACTAATTCTGTTTAGATTAGCAGAAGATTCAGTACTATTCTTAAGTTTTGGACACTGAGGTCTTAGATGCTGATAGGACCCACAGTGGTAACATTGCAGTGACTTTCGTTTTTCATATTTATCATCTGGACGTGGACTACTAGGTTGATAGATCTTGCTTCCCGAATTAAACTTTGAAGGCCATTTATTTTCAGCATTATTTTTATCATCGGAATTTGTTTTACTTTGAGTTTTTGGATTGTATTTCCCTTTCCGCCGATCGGCTGCAAGATTTTTTTGGAAGTTTCCACGGACGTTTTCGTAGGCATCAAGTTTTTCGGCTAATTTCTTGGACGAAATCATTTCTACCCATTCGTCAAGAAAATGATCTCGAATTTCAGGAGGGACTCGACGCTTAAGCTGATCAATCACCATCAAGTCCAACAACTGTTCAAAACTCTCAACTCCCAAACCAGTTACCCATTCCTTGCAATAATTTTCTAATTCATAGCTGAAATCCACCCATGTTGATTCGGTACTTTTTTGATGCTTCATGAATTTCTGCCTAAACCTTTCAGGACTTAATTTAAAACGCTTTAGCAATAAAGTCTTCACATGTTCATAATCTTTAGCTTTATCAGAGGGTTCTCTAGCTATTATTTGTGTTACTTCGTAAGGAAGTAGTCCTAGCAAATGAGATACAAATTCTTCTTTATCAATTTGAGCCCATTCTGCTTGCCTTTCAAACAGTGATAAATATAGACTGATATCTCCTTCTTTGTCGTCAAATTTCTGCATCAGATGTCGCAATTCCGTTTTCGCCCGGACCTGTCCGGTGGTTTGAGACTTTATCTCAGCTTCAAGTTTTAATCTCTCTAAATCATATTGTTCTTTCCTTCTTCGTTCCTCTACTTCTTCCTGTCTCCTACGTTCCTCTACTTCTTCCTGTCTCCTACGTTCCTGTACTTCTTCCTGTCTCCTACGTTCCTCTACTTCTTCCTGTCTTCTACGTTCCTCTACTTCCTGTCTCCTACGTTCCTCTTCCTGTCTCCTACGTTCCTCTTCCTGTCTCCTACGTTCCTCTTCCTGTCTCCTACGTTCCTCTCTTTCTTCCCTCTCTTTTCGGTCCTCTATTATCGTGTTTAAGACTTCTTTGACGAATACTTCGTCATAATCTCTGCTCTCAATAATTTTCTGTTTCAGATCAACTATTTTCAAATCAGCAGTCACCTGAACACCTAGTTCAGTTGCGAGATTCTGCAAATCCTCCTTACGAGCTCTTCCTAAGAAAGACATTTTTTTCTACTTCTTAAGTTTACGAACACCCTGTTCTTTACGCTTCCTCAAAATAGCTCAACTTAATTGCAATAAATAAATAAAGTGCTCTGGCAACAAGGAATTAAATGCACTTGTTTAAATGCTCAGAATAAGCAATACCACATTTATTCCGAACAACCTATGACTGTTACCATCAGTTGATATGCAGTGATGCACCATAAAATAACATACAATAATTTACGACTCAAATATATATGTAAAAATGCAAGATAAACTTGAGTATTAAAGTTCAATGATGAACACTTCAAACTATCGAAGTCCAATGATGGACACTTCAAACTAAGTCCAATGATGGACACTTCAGACTAAGTCCGATGATGGACACTTCAAACTAAGTCCAATGATGGACACTTCAAACTAAGTCCAATGATGGACACTTCAAACTAAGTCCAATGATGGACACTTCAAACTAAGTCCAATGATGGACACTTCAAACTAAGTCCAATGATGGACACTTCAAACTAAGTCCAATGATGGACACTTCAAACTAAGTCCAATGATGGACACTTCAAACTAAGTCCAATGATGGACACTTCAAACTAAGTCCAATGATGGACACTTCAAACTAAGTCCAATGATGGACACTTCAAACTAAGTCCAATGATGGACACTTCAAACTAAGTCCAATGATGGACACTTCAAACTAAGTCCAATGATGGACACTTCAAACTAAGTCCAATGATGGACACTTCAAACTAAGTCCAATGATGGACACTTCAAACTAAGTCCAATGATGGACACTTCAAACTAAGTCCAATGATGGACACTTCAAACTAAGTCCAATGATGGACACTTCAAACTAAGTCCAATGATGGACACTTCAAACTAAGTAAGGAATAGTAAACTGAGTTTAGAACACAGAAAACTTTTGCACAGTTATACTAAAATTTGCAACGATGCAAAACACATTTTCGTATGCTTTTCTGCAGTGTTTAAAATCAAAATTCGTTCAAATAACTTTATAATATCGTTTGAAATTGGGAATAAAGAAATGCTATACCTTGCTTTCCAGGAGATGTGCTTTCATTTCAAAAGCACGCACGATTATTCTATCTCGTCGGTGCCTCCAAAAATAATTAAGACTGTAATGCTTGTTTCGTAATTAAAGCAAACTCCATTGGAACACAGCAAACTTTATTTAATAGATCAATTTCATAACTGCAACATATAATTCGAAGAAAGGGTAACATCAAAAATTAACAGCCAAAAACGTATTCTATCTCTTTTTAAATTAAAAATCATTATCTTACTTCGTGCGAGAACCGCACGCAGCTCTCGTGTTGGCGTTTCAAACATTGCCATTTATTAACAGATATATTTCAAATTCAACTATTTTAAAAGTTTAAGATTATTATTGCAACAATATCTAAAGCTGTTACAGGACTTAATAGTTCAGTCAAAAGCAAACGAGATTACAAAAAAGTCAGACATTCTAGATTTCGATTGTTGCACTCATTGCTGTACCGGTTTCAAAAAAGACACTTGATTTCGTCCTTTAGTGAACAAAGCAAATAAAGTTGATGATGAAGGAGCAAACAACAGGTTGCATGAATTTGAGCAAGTGAGAAAAAAGTATGTCTCAAGTGATACCTACAATATGGACAAGACTAGACTTTTGTACAATTTTTAACAAGTCGCACCCTCGAAATAAAAGGTGACAATTTTCCATGGTGAAGCACGCAGTTGTGTTTGAGGTATAAGAAATGTAATCAGAAGAAAGTGAGGAGGATTATGCTATTTCGCCTACTTGCCAGGAAATGTTGCTCGGCTTGGACTCTTAAGAAAGTTTTGTTGCATCATCCTAATTGATTCCTTATTTAACTGAAGCCAGTTTCACGGCCATACAGTTGGCTGTAAAATTTTCAGGTATTTTCGTTCGTATCTGTGTCAGAGCAATATACAGGAATTTTTCACCAGAAAATGACATGTTAGTGGATTTTTGAAAGTTACATTTCAAGTTACAGTACAATGAGTAATGCAGTACTATAGTGTTTTCTACGCCGACACGCACAATATGTTGTAGTTCTTATGTAACTATATCCTGTAAATGGTTAATGTGTAAAGAAAACTATCCCAAAAATAAAATTGAGTCC
>KK112090.1:190997-246777 GCA_000611955.2 Stegodyphus mimosarum
AAATTAAATTCACATATTTTTTCTTGCATTTCATTTAAACTTATTGGATTGAATTAAATTTACTTCGTCGATAGCGCATAAACCACAATAAATTAAATGCACTCTTTAAAATTCACTATATTTGTTTACCATAGCGACACTCTGACGCTAGGTTCACTTAACATCGTTGCATCTCATTCATTTTATAACTCAGAATGCTAAAAAATAATATTATTTGAAGAAGTATCTAATCGTTGCTACATGTTCTATTCAAATACTGTAATAAATCTAAAACAATGTATATAAGAAATTAAATAAGAAAAAAAAAAGAAAGAAAAAAGAAAAAAAGAAACAACTTTTCGCAGATGATTCAGTATTTCTCATTCAATTAATTCAGTTCTTCACTTGGCAAAGGCAAAAATACATAACAACTCAAAATATCTATATTAAAAAATACGAAGTAAGTCTTAAACAGTTATTTCCTCGAATAAATTCCAGAATGGTTTAAGCATGATGTAATTCGCAATATTAAAAGAAGGCGTTATCTTTGTTGTTGGGAAGCTTAATTTCTCTAGATTGGCCACAAATCCACTATTCTGCTTAGTTTCAAATGTAAACACATATGGCCTCTATGGCCAAAATAATTAGGCTTAAACAATTTTTAAATTGTTGATAATTCTGCAATTATAACATGCAGGTTAACTAGAGGCATAAAAACCTTAATCGGAAGATAAGAACAACGTAATTTAGTCATCTTTAAAGCAAAAAATGCGGAATTTACTAACATATGAGGAAAAAAAACTGAGCTTAATGAGCCGAGTAACAAAGTGGGTATATATATACTTTTGCTGAGGCCGATTTCAACCAAAAAGGGAGTTGTACATCAACATGTTATAGCAGTCCTATACACAAAATTTCAACGTTCTGAGGCTACTCGTTTTTGAGTTATGCAAGACACATGCATACATACATAGGTACGTACAGACGCCATGACAAAAATTGCTTCTGAATCCATTTTAAATCAGTTTTATAATTTGTTTGGGAAAATAGAGTCCTTTATTCTATCCTTACGTACAGATGTCTCGCAAAAACATCGTTATATATCGTTATAGCGGTCAAAATGGATATTTTCGTTGAAATATGGTACCCAGAATTTTTCGTGATTACAGTACTTCTTTTACTTCGTACAAGAAAGTAAAAAAATCTGATGTGTTCACTACATGACTTTCTTGTACGGAATATTAAATGATTAGGCTTAGCAACACTTAAAAAACTTTTAAATTGTTAATAATTCTACAAATCTTGCATGCATATTTGCTAAAGGCATAAAAGCCTTAGCCGGAAGATAAGAACAACACAACCCAGTCATTTTTAAAGCAAAAAATGCACAATTTACAAGCATATACGAATAAAGAAACTGAGCTCACTGAGCCGAGTAACAGAGTGTGTATATATATATATATATATATTTATATACTTTTGATATGGCCGATAGCAACCAAAATATTAGCCTCACATCTACATGTTATAGCAGTCCTATATACAAAATTTCAACTTTGGGAGGCTACTCGTTTGTGAGTTATGCGAGATACGTACACACGCCACCAAAAAAATCTCTTCAGAATCCATTTTAAATCAGTTTTATAATTTTTTTGGGGGGGGGGGGAAAGATTCTTTCATTCTGTCCTTACGTACCGATGTCACGGGAAAACATCGTTAAATTGCATTCGATAGCTATCAAAATGCATATTTTCTTTGAAATATGATACCTGAAATTTTTTCGCGATTATAATACTTCCTTTTTTACTTCGTACAAGGAAGTAAAAATCCTGGCAATAATTCACGAACCCCAAGTTAGTTTTAGAAAAGGTTCTAATTTTTAATGAGAAAGCAAACGTTCCTGCAAAAGGGAAAAAATTAGTAAATAAAAGTACTGAAAGTTTTCTAACAAAATTAACAAATAACTGAAAGAAAAAATCACTCCATGCTCGTAGACATTCCTAATCTGTAGGAGCAAAAAATTATTCCCTTTTCTCTCTTGCAGTAAATTCTGAAGGTCTTCTTCTACTTTGTGAAGCTGCTTTCCTTCGGTGCCTTGTGCTCCTACGCTCCTACGCAACATTCGAGATTTAAAGATGAGAACGCATTCTTTCCATTCCACAGAACTTCAGTCCAGTAATAATTTCTATCTCGTGATTAAAGCTTTTGAAACTTCTTCAGAATGAAGCTGCTGATAAACTTCTTCAGAATTTGCTATCTCCAGAGACTCTTACAGCAGTTAATGAATAGCTCAACCATTAAATCGGTATCTACTATCATCATACGTTTCATCTTCTTTAGCATATTACCTCTGTCCTTATCGTATTCTTGCATGCGCACTGTTTCATAACAGACTGAACACACAAGACCGATAATAGATTAATAAATTTTATTCCTATCAAAAGAAATATATTAGATCTTTGGAATTTTCCTCAGATGTATTCGTACAAGTGTTCTCATTATCACCCAGTAATAATCAGTAGTTCTACTTCAGACTACTAAAAACGTTAAATATAACGCAATGCGAAGCACATCTAACGAGAAAGCTAACTCGGATTTCTCAGTTCACGCGTAAATAACAAGTCGCAACAACACTAACTGAGCAACTGGCTGAAACGCTGTCTTCCCGGCCTTTTATAGATTTCAACGGGTCACGAACGAGTCACGAGGTATTTCTAGCACTTTCTGCTTCTGGAAATTACTGGAAAGCAATAAGAGGACTGAATTACGGCACAGCTAACATAGTGGTTAATAATATTTATTCAATTTAAAAACAAATTACCGCGATATACGTTTACTCAACGTTAAATGGGCATGCCCCTGTATTTTTTACTTTTCGGCATAGCATTCTCTTAAAATTTGTCTCGCTTTGCATTTCACGGGGAAATACAACAATTTTAATTACAATTCTACTAAAATGAACTATCTAAATGCAAAATTCATAACACTGCCCCATCTCAAGGACTACAGGTCCCGGGCAGTACAGTGCCTGGACAGGAAGGTCATACTTATAACTAAAGCATTAATGCAATAATTAACATTACTATACTGTTGCGTGCGTGCGGCTTCGTAATAGATTTCTAAGGTTTATCCTAACTTTATTAACAGTTATTTTAAGTTTATGCACCTGTCCTATCTTTCTAGTTTCAGCTCACAATTTCCTACCAGAATGTAATTTCAGAAACTCAGTGAATGCAAATGTGTAAGAGTACTATTTAAGTCAATGTTTTACCGACTTCGAGAGACAGAGTTTCTGACTAGGGCGCGTTTGCCTTTTGGCTACGTCTCTCAGCTTTGCTACTCTTGGCCATACTTTAGGCCTTTGTTTGGCTTCGCCGATTTAATTAAGATTTAGGGGAAAACTACTTAGAATCGTGATAGGTTCTGCTGTATCTTTAGTTAAGCTTAGTTGAGTTGAGTTTCTTATTCCTTTAAGTTCAAGCCCAAGTGGAGGCTTTGCTGTACGTTCCGAGTTAGGAACTGATTGCATTTATTCTGAGAAATAAAGGGTAGTTAACCCTTCTTAAGTCTTACGTATTTGTTCACACATTAAAGCGATTATTCTCCTGTTAGTGTTTGTGGGGTTCCTAGGATTGAACATTGAATTAAATAAGTAAACCCCACATTTAGCGCCCGATTGTGTTCTTAACGAACCATGCCGCTAGGTAGCGAAGATTTCTCATTGACCCCTCCCACTTTTCAGTTTCCTCAGCCACAACCAAACCCCATGGAGGGATTCGGATTCATTTGGAAACTATGAGAGCGATAATGAAGCCAGCAGCTACGTCTTATAGAAGAGGATCCGTAATGACTTTCCTGGAGCAGATGGATTTACACTTCACATTATCACGTGTAAACCAGCCGCAGAGAATTATCATCGCTATAACGAACTTAAAAGGTCAAGACCTCAGCCGGTACAAGAATATTGGCAAGAGGTTGTTGGGGCATCTAAGATCCGAAACGTACGCGTACAAATTTTAAAAATTCGCTATTGAAAACATTCCCATTTGTGAGAGACCGCGCAAAATTAGAATCAGAATTATTTAGTAAGTATTAAACTAATTTCGGCGAATTAACAGATTTCATCTTAAGGAAGATCCACATTGTCAAATTATTATATGGAAACAGGTCCGACAAAGAAATTATCGAAATTATATTGCCGCGGTTACTTTCGTCAATCCAGGATTTTCCTAAAGTTGGAAATCTGCAAACCCCGAAAAACTTATTTGAACTAGCTGTGAATTTCAGAGTAGGCGAACGACAGAAAAAGCGCGTGCAAACAGTTCTAGGCAGTATTCAAGGTTTCACGCTCAAACCAAACCCCAAGGTCAGCAAAATTCGTATCGGTAAGAAGGGAAGGTTGCAAAGCCAGATAAGAAAAAAACTGGTCAAACCAAATCGTGGGGAAATAAAAAGCAGCTGGATCAAGGCACAGAGAAAAAATTTAAAGTACTCACGGCTATCAGAAGGAGGGTCAGGTCACCGTTTGGAAAGGAAAACCCTCAGAAATCAAACTGAATACGGTAGTCGTACAAAATTTGGCCTTGCCAGAGATCCATATATTACAAAACGACGTCCCTACTACCGCCCTACTGGATACCGGGGTTCAATGCAGCTTCCTGTCGCAGGACTTCTTTAAAGAACATTTTAGTCTTTATAGATTGTTTAAGACAACAGGGCAACGAGTGATTGCTGCCCAAGGCAAACAGTGTGTCTGCTTGGAAAAAGTGGGACTGTATGTTCAAATAAAAAACGAGTTGCAAAAAATAAATTTCTTAGTGGTAAAGAATTTGTTAACCGCAGTTATATTGGACTTTGATTTCTTACTCGCAGCTAGCTCCAAAATTAATTTCAAAGATTCTACTTTACAGTCAATATGGACAAAATTGAAGAAGAAAAAGCCGGAATCCCGGATTTGGAGTTGAATCATCTCGAAAAAGAAGAAAGAGAGAAGTTGGAAAAACTGGTAGGTGGGTTTTCTCAGTTATTCGATGAGAAACCTGGCTTCTGCTAGGTTGTGTCTCACAGTATTGATACTGGTAGTGAGCTCCCAGTTCGGTCTAAACCATATAGGTATGACCGTGTGAAGGAAGAAATTCTCGAGCAACACATTAAGAAAATGCTTAAGAACAAGATAATTACGACAAGTACTAGCCAGTATGCTAATCCAGTTGTTTTATGCGGAAAGAAGAATGGACTGCCACCCGCAGATCTGAACGCGTGCAGATTCTCAGTTGATTGCCATAAATTAAATAGCGTAACGAAATACCCCACATATACCTTTCAGTTAATAGATGAATTTATAAGAAAGATTCGGTCTACTAAATGTATGTCTACTTTAGACTTGAAGTCAGGCTATTTTCAAATTCTATTAAAACCTGAGGATGTCACAAAAACAGCTTTTATTACGAAGTCATGCGTGTATGCCTTTTTGAGAATGCCGTTTGGCATAAGCGGAGCTCCGGCTACATTTCAAAAAGTTATGGATATTGTTTTAAGGCCAGTTTTCGGAAAAAAAGTACTGTCATTTATCTCGATGATATTACTGTAACAAGCGAAACCCTAGAAGAGCACATTAAACATTTAGAGGAAGTATTTAGATTATTACATGAAGTGGGCCTCAAAGTTAATAATAAAAAGCGCAAATTTACCGCCAAGGAATTGAGGTACCTCGGCTATAAAATCTCGAAAAACGGTACTGAAACTGACAATTCGAAAATTTTAGCGATCAAAATTTATCCACCGCCAAATACGGCTAAGAAGTTATTGTCCTTCCTGGGGATGTGTTCCTATTATAGAGTATTCATTAAAGATTTTGCTAAAATAGTTGAACCTTTGTTGGTGCTTAAACGAAAAACGACTAGGTTCATATGGAGAGCATAGGCTAACGCGGCGTTTGAAGAATTGAAACATGCCTTAATTAACGCCCCTGTTCTTAAATTCCCGGAAGGGGATCAAAATTTAGAAATTGCAGGAGACGCGTCAGACTACGCAGCTGGCGCAGCTCTTTCCCAAAATGGGCAGCCAATAGCCTATTTAGCAAGACGCTGAATCAAACTCAAAGAACTCAAACTCAATCAAATTTATCACCCAGATTAATAAGGTGGGCACTTAAATTACAAGAATATAATCTAGTAATTAAACACACGCCGGGAAAGGAAAATGTTGTGGCAGATGCTTTAACCAGAATTAATTTGGATGAAAATGGGAATACGGTCAGAATAGCCATGCTGACATCCATATTAGATTCTCGTGAAACAGTAATAGCCGAACTCGGAAAAGATCCGGAGTTCAAAAATATATACAATTATTTGGCCGACCCTGAGAATTTCAGTCATCCGGATATTGTGCCGATAAGAAATAAGGCCGCAAATTACGAAATAATTGATGGACTTTTTTATACGAAAACGACTAATGAAAACACGAGTTTAGACGGGTTATCCCAGCTAGCATTAGATTGAATGTATTAGAGGAGTTGCACGATTCGGCCATTTCGGGCCATTTGGGCATACGAAAAACTGTCCAAAGAGTTCGCGAGGCAGTTTTCTTTCCAGAACTGCAAACGTTTACTAGGGCTTATGTCCAGTCGTGCCCAACATGACAATTTAATAATTATGTTAATTTCCGCCCTGCCGGGTTCCTAAATAGTGTTAAATCAGAATTCCCAAATCAAATAATAGGCATTGATTTATTGGGACCTTATCCTAGAAGTAAAGTTAACAAAAGCCGATATCTTTTAGTTATAGTGAACCAGTTAAGCAAATGGTTAGAGTTCATTCCGTTAAAACGCGCGTCTGCAAAAATTGTAGTAGATTCAATTTTAAATAAATATATTCTAAAATACGGGGCGCCCCTAAAAGTTATTTCCGACAATGGTTCCCAATTTGTTAGTAATATTTTTGAGGAAATGTGTGCAAAACTGGGCATACGTCACCTAAAGATGGTCCCGTATCGTCCGCAGTCAAACATAGCGGAATTTGCATTGGCCCTTAGAACTGCCAAACACGATACAACACAAAAAACACCGGCTGAACTGTTTCTTGGAAGAAAGATTTTGACACCGCTAGACAAACTTTTCTTTGTCCAGGATAGGGCAGAAGAATTTAAAATGAAGGATATTCAAAACTTGATACGGGAAGCGACAGGAAATGTGGAAATGGCCCAGAGGAAACAGAAATTGTACTACGATAAAAAGAGAAGAGAGGTGAAGTACAATGTCGGAGATGAAGTTTTGAAAATAAAAACGCTTTATCAAATGCCCCAGAAGGAAAGGTGGGGAAATTTTTTCCGCGTTTTGAAGGCCCTTTCATTATCGAGAAAATCACCCATACTATCCTAGTATTAAGGAGGAACAACGGCGAGAAAATTACTGCTAATGTGGACCAAATTAAGCCGTATTATGACCGTAATAAAATGGAAATGTTTAAAGATTTTTTCCAGGATCCGTGGAGACGCACTTCCACGGAAGATGTACCTCAGCGGCAACAACAGGAACCAGCAACAATGGCAACGAAAGGCCAGAAACTAAAAGCCTCCCATCAACAAAGTAGAAGAAAGAAGAAACGGAAAATCACCAGAGGAGGTGGATTCAAAAGAAAGAACTCTGATAATACAAGTGCAACAATTAACAAAAGACCAAAGCACAATGGACAAGGCCAAACCAAAGTAGCCAAGAGGACAGCAGAAACATCGGAGAGGAGCCTAAGAAGCAAGCAGCCGCGGTTGCAGCCTGAGAATCAACGTCCGGAATACAGCAGGAGCCCGGAGCAGCGGCGAACAAGGGCCCAGGAACAGAGGACCCAGCCGAATAAACGTCGAGCGGATCACCTCCTTCCCCAGCGCAAGTTTCCCAGAATGGAAAGAAGGACACATAAAAGAAAGGCGGAGGAACAACAAGAGGGCAACGTTCAGCAACCAAAGTCAAGGAGACTGGTACAAGCTACAATCTACCCAACCTTCAAGGATTGGGCCAAGAAAAGAATGGCTGACTACAACAAGATGAGTAGTATTTCATATTCCAACGTTTAGTTAATTTTTGAGTGTTACCGCAAGTTGCAGGGTCTTTTTTTACCTCAAGCGAGATTGATTTTTACGCCAAGTGGGCGATAAATGATTACTTATCTTGAAAGATGCTTTTATCTAAAATTGTAATTCTGCAAAGATTTAAAATTACTTAATGTTTGTAAAGTAGATTCTGAAGCATTGTGAATATATTAGCCTTGTAAAAGCAGTGAATTGCTGCGAGAATGTTAACTAAATGTTTTTTTGTCGAAAGACCTGTAAAATTCTAGAATGAAAAGTCGGTAGAAGGAAAAACACGATTTAGTCTACAGACTATTATTTCAGTGTAGTGCGATGTTTCAGAAAAGAACTTTGAAAAATAGTATGTGAAGCACTTGCTGTAAACTTAGAAATTTAACGTACTAATTGTATCTTGTGATTTGTAGGCAATTGCTAAGTTTCATAAAATGTAACAAAAATGGATTTAGAGCATCAATGCACGTTAGGTGCAAAGTTAATTTTGAATGAAGCATTCTTTGTGCAAACTACGTATTGTATACATGAAAAGGCGAGATAGAATTAAAAGAATGCAAGTATTAGTAGGCTCTCCACCAAATACACTTAAAGTGATAGACATGAAGTTAGTTAGAACCTCATGTTTAGCTGGTTATAGGGCGTCTTTTGAGGTCTTGATATGTCAAGTTCTAACTAATGTTAGTCGATCGTAGGTGGAAGATTTGAACACCCCCGAACACAGAAAACCAGCAATGGCTGTTTGCTTTGCATCCAACACCGGTGAGAGAGCATTGGGGGGAAGAATTTAATTGTGCTTGAATGATAATGTGTGTGTGCGAATTTACACGGGTAAGAATAAGGAATTGTACCTAGAAATTACTGTTATTATGTTGTACTAAAATTCCTTTCCTTCCAGATTTTGCTGGAAGGAGTAAGACTTAGATGAAAACAAATGTTGAAGACTGTTGTTCAAGAAAATTTCGTCTGTAAATTTGTTTCACAAGCAGATATTGCCTTGTAAGAGTTGGCCTAAGTTTAGAAGAGTTAAATTTTGACTATTTGTTTAGAATTGCGAGTTTCAACATGGTCCGTTTGGACCACAGTTGTTCAACTTTTGCCAATTCTGGCTGGAAGTATGTAAGGTTTTAGTTAAACTAACAAAGTTTTATTTTAATTTGCCTTTTTCTATCTGTTCTTATTTCAACTTCCCGTTAGAATAAGCGCACGTTTCAGCTTTATGCTAATTTGAAGTGGAGCCAAGTTTATATTTAAACGGTAGGTAGGAACCTCTCAGTGTGAGAGAGCTTTTAGTCTCAGACCACTGTTACTCTGTTCGATGTTTGTCTGACCAGCTAGTATTTAAATTCTAAGCCGTAGCGCTGTTACGCTATTACTTATTGAAGTAATTCTAAGTGCGTTAGTATTAGTTAAATCTTGCTACGCACCATTTAGCATAGAAGCCAACCTCGCGTTCATAGCTCTGTGAGCACCGACGAATTAATTTCTATTTAATTTTAGTTTAAATTATTTGATTGTTCAGTCTAGACCCAAATGCGGTCATTATTTTCTGTATCCCCCCCCCGAGTTGGGAAGTGGCTGTATATAATTGTGGAGAATTTTAAATCCTTCTGAAGTGCAGTTCTTCTACCACTTAACCACAGTTTTCTACCACAGAACATAGCTGCATTCAGCTCCCTGTTCAAGATCAGGACTCAGTTTAATTCACGAATATGTTCGCCAAGAATATGCACCAAACACTCAATCCTGACAGTATGAACTGTTTCATTTCTCTGTCATTTAGCAAAAAAATCTTTTAATTAAAATATTCATCCTTTGGACTTTTTTATAGTTAAAATGCCTAGAAAATGAAAAGCTGCTTTCAGGTGAAGCGCAACTGATGTAATTGATGTTTTAAAAAATTTGACAAGAATTCAAAATTTATGGAAATGTAACAACCGAAAAATCTTAATTTTCCTGTGTGAGCACTGAAAATAAATGTAGAAGGAAAGAAGAAAATTAGGAAGAAAAGTAAGAACAAATTTGAAGGGGAATTTGGCTGTCAAAAATACTAAGATGTTTCGAAAAATTGGATGCTTTTGAATATACTTTCAGAATACTTCAAGGAATTTGGGTGTTCAAAGAGAAAACACTCGGACGTATAACATCAGCAAATACCATCAATTGAGCTTGTGCTGACGGAAAAGACAAAAACGATATCATTGCAGATTAACGCGAAGAGCGACTGGTTTTCGACTATATGGTTGGTATAAATTTAAATTATGTCATAAAACATCATATCGTATCATAAACGGAGAATCCCATGATTTCTCCGTCGAATTATTTGAAGATTCGGGAATTTATCCTATGATGTATATGGATGTCATCTAAAGACGTTTTCCCTCTTGATGAAACCAGTCTTTTCCTTCATCTCATATCTTCAAAATGTCTAGCCTCTAAACAATGAGAAAGGCTCAGACCAAATACTGATGAAATTGATTCAACTTGATTATTAAGTTACGACAATACAGGGCTATCTGCCTAAGAGGAGGGATGCCTTCGTGAAGAACTTTCTACGGGAAACCTGCTCGTATGCATGTTACATATGAGAAAAACCACGGAAACGCCTATGCAATCAGCCCGTTCGCCGGGATACGAACCCTGGAGCGAACTGCCAGTGTTCAGCGACTTTGCCGCTCGACCGTTTGGGGGCTCTTATGAAATGGAAAGTGATAACTTTATTAAAATGAATGTCAAACTACCAAGATGTTTCGAAAAGTTGGATGCTTTTTAATATGCTTGCAGGATGCCTGAAGAAAAAGAGCAAGCTATTAAGGAAAAAAAAATAAATTTTGCATAAAATTTAGTATTTTTTTTTAATTTAAAACTTTTTTAATCTTATGGTATTTGATTCTTGCGATTCCAAAAATAAAATATTTGACTAAAATATGAATAACATTTTAAGAAACTAAATGTGAGATGATAAAATTGTGTAAAGGAATGGGCACAATGATAAAACTGTTCAACGCAATGTAAGAATGTCATCCTAAGTTAAAATGTCGGTTATATTTATTTATTTATTTATTATTATTCCGCCTGCTTCGCCTGTCAATGGGCATTACAGGTCAGTCATGTTATCCTGATCGTTGAACTAGCAACCTGAGTCAGTTATATATCTCTCTTATTTATACACAGTCCAGTCACATTAATGTGACCACCACGTACTTTCCATGTCAGAGTTAAATAACCAATCACAGAAGGCAGGTGGCAGCACAGTGCAGTTGAGCGTATATAAAGGGTGTGTGAGGGCTTCGCAAAACATTTCAATCGTTGGCGTAATGCAGAAACGAAGCGATTTATCCGACTTCCAAAAGGGCATGATCATTGGCTTTCGGGCCAAGGGTGGAAGCATTTCCGAAACGGCTGAGTTTGTGAACTGTTCGCGTGCCGCCGTGGTAAAAGTGTACCGTGCATGGCAAAATGGGACTGTCCAAAATCAGCGACGTGGCAAATGTGGTGCACCACGGGCCATAGATGACAGAGGCGAACGACGGTTGCGGAGATGCGTTCGGGCAGATAGACGGGCTACCGTTGAGCAACTGACCACCAAAATGAACCAAGGGGCTACCAAAAGTGTCTCCCAAAGTACTATTCAGCGAACATTGCTGCGTCTGGGCCTCCGAAGCAGACGCCTGGTTCGTGCACCTATGCTGACTGCTGTTCATCGACGGCGAAGGCTAGAATTTGCACGCCAGTACAGCAGCTGGACGTCCACTGAGTGGCGACAGGTTGCGTTTTCGGATGAATCGCGTTTTATGCTCCATCGGACAGATGGACGTTGGCGTATAAGGCGTGAAACCTCTGAAAGGAACCACCCTGCAACCATTGCCGGAACGGTCCAAGCTGGAGGCGGGAGCATTATGGTCTGGGGAATGTTTTCCTGGCATTCTCTAGGTTCACTGATCATTGTGGAAGGCACAATGGATCAATACAAGTACGCATCTGTCCTTGCGGACCATGTTCACCCCTACATGCGCATTGTTTTTCCTCAGGATGATGGCATCTTCCAGCAGGACAATGCGAGGTGCCATACAGCTGCCAGTGTACGTGCGTGGTTCGAAGAGCACCAGGATGAGTTTACCGTCCTCCCCTGGCCAGCAAACTCACCTGACTTAAACCCAATCGAGCATCTGTGGGACCATCTCGATCGCGTTGTTCGCGCCATGGATCCTCAACCGCGTAATCTAGCGCAGCTGGCCACGGCATTAGAGTCGGCATGGCTCAACATCCCAGAGAACACCTTCAGGGACCTATGTGACTCTCTTCCTGCACGTCTCGCAGCAGTCCGCTCTGCGAAAGGTGGTTATTCTGGCTTTTGACAGATGGTCACATTAATGTGACTGGACTGTGTATATCTTTATATTCGCAGGAGGATTACGTTACTCAAAATGTGATGGCTCTAGGTACCGTTGTTTTATCCCAATGCGAGAAACATACATACATTTATGCAGATTTTTCATTATTTAATTATTTTAAATATAATACAGGGCGATAATATTTGGTGGCAACAATTTGAAAAGTGAAACAACGCTTTTAGTGAATCAACACAAAATGTCAAAACGAAATTAATAGTCCTTCTGCGCAAACTGCCCCTTTGGACTAAAAAAACAGGGACAGGTCTACATCTCCTGTTCCACTGGGCCGATTGACGAAATTCAAATTGCGTTTTTCGTGTCTTGAAAGCACGACTTAGTATATATATTATATTTATATATATTGTTTTAATATAGATATTTTGACACAAAAGCGGACTTTTCCTGAAATTACAAGCCAATGTTTTTCCATATTTCGATTCTATGAAGCAAATTATGCTTAAACATCAAATTTTGTAAAGTTTGGTGCCAAATTTATGGAGAAATTTAAAAATTTATCTTCGCGCATTTTTTTCAGTTTGCGCCAAGAATAATGCTCTTGCCTTTTTTAATTTATAGCAACCTATTTTTCTTTCCTTTTTTTCATTGAGCACGAGCGGGAAAAAGATCACGTTCATTATTTTCAAATAACTTAACAAAGTGCGTAAACTACCTTTGGCGTTATTATCAATTGTAACGAATATGCCAAATTTCAAAACACTCCAATATATAAATTACCGTATATCATAGGAAATTTGGAATAAAAAACTAGAAATACGTCTACTTTGAGACGATATTAAATATTTTAGAGGTTATAAAACAAAAAAAAATTTCGAAAAATTTATAAAAAATATTTTAAAATACAAATTAAAAAAATAAATCATGAAAATTGTGCGAAGTAGATTTGGATTAATCTTAAATTTTGATTTCTGGAAGAAGGAATCAAGTTAGCTAAACTTGGCAGTTTGGCACAATTTGAGTCGTAGAATCGGAATATGGAAAATAATTGGCACCCCATTTCAGAAAAAATCCGATTTTGTGTAAAAATACCTATATTTGAACAGTGCTGTATGTAAATCTAATACATATCCTAAGTCGCGCTTTCGAGACATAAAAAATGCAAGTTGAATTTCGTCAATCGGCGGAGGAGAACAGGAGATATTGAAAACTGTCGCCTCCAATATTAGTCCAAAAGGGCTTTGTCCCTGAGGACTATTGTTTTCGTTTTGCGATTTTGCGTCGAATCACTCTGAATGTCCGTTTCACTTTTCCAATTGTTGCCACCAAATACTATTGCCCTGTATTATATGTGAAGAAACTAAATAATGAAGAATCTGTATAAATATATGCATTTTAATAAAACAACCGTACTTAGAGCCATCAAATTTTGAAAGATGTAATCCTACTGCGAGTATGGGCATCTAGAAGTCCAAATTTGAAGTTTGAAATTTGTTTTATTATCGATTTCCTATTTTGTAAAACTTTAACGAATTTTTAATTAGAAAACTCAAGGATTTCAAAGCGAGCAGTGGCAACTTTGTACAGAAAAAACATTTTTATCTCCAGCGCCTGAGACAGTGTATAGGAAATTCTAAAGTTAAAAAGTATTTTGCGATATTGTTTTTTAACTGAATTTTATGGATTAAGTGAGACGAACATGATGTTTAATGAACAAAGGTAACACATAAAATGTTTAAAAAAAGCGCCCCTTTGGATGTAATTTAAAATCTGAAACCATTCAGATATTCTTTTATTTATTTATTTATTTATTTATTCGCAGTGTACACCTTGCAGGAAAAAAGGGGGCAATTCTATATATCCCTTTCTACTGGACCGATTGTCGAAATCTGACTTACATTTTCCATGTCTCGAAAGCGCGATTTAGGATACATATTACATTTATATATAGATTTGTTCTAACAGAGGAATTTTAACAGAAAATTGGACTTTTTCTGAAATAGCATGCGAATTTTTTTCCATATTTCGATTCCATGACTGAAATGAAGTGATAAATTTCGTAAAAATCGTATTGGTAAGCTCTCAAAATTTTAGCTCCATGTTATTGAATTGGGTTTGATTCTTCTTTTTAAATTTCGAAATTTAGGTTCATTCGAAATAAAATTTGCCCATTTTTTATGATTTATTTTTAGTCCAAAGGGATTTAGTCCCGAAAGACTATTACTTTCGTTTGGGCGTTTTGCGCACTTTCACAAAAATGTCCGATTCACTTTTCAATTCAGTGCTAATGTTTCTTTGTTGGTAAATGAAGTTGCATTAAGTTGGCTATTGGAATTTTTGGAATTCTATTATGTTGGTTTTCGGGTCTGTACTGGATGGATTAATGGAATTGTATTGGGTTCACTATTGGAATTATATTGGGTTTGTTTTTGTGTACGTATTAGGTTTAGTATAATGTTTGTTTCGTTCGGCAAGTTTTCATATTATTAAGCAAGATCCCTTTAGACGTAATCTAAAATCTGAATCCTTTCAGATTTTTTTAAATTTGTATTTTAATATAATTTTTAGAAACTTTTCGAAATATTTTGAATCATAATCTATAAAATTTTTACCGCCATCTTAAAGTTGATGTATTTCTAAGCATACCTGCAAAAAATTATATTTTTTTTATTCAAAATTTCCTAAGATATACTTGAATTTACATATTGGCGCGTTTTGAAATTTGGCATATTTGTTATAAGCGGTAATAACGCCAAATGAGGTTTACGCACTTTGTTAAAATTGTTTGAAAGTATGAATGATGATCTTTTTTTCCGTTCATGTACAATGAAAAGAAAAGAAAGGAAAATAGTTTGCTATAAATTAAGAACTTCGTTAAGTGAATTATTCTTGGCGCAAACTGAAAAAAATGTGCAAAGATAAATTTTAAAATTTCTTTATGAATTTCTCACCAAAATTACAAAATTTAATATCCAGACATAATTTGAGTCGTAAAATCGAAATATCGGGAAAAAAAAACTGGTATGTTTTTTGAGAAAAAGTAGAAAAGATCCGATTTTGTGTCAAAATACTTATGTTAAAACAATTCTGTATGTAAATCTAATAAATATCCCGTACTTTTGCGAGGTCGATGCTATTCCCACGACCGGTGCGATTAGCCTCTTCAGGCTATTCGCACCAACATTAACCACGCATGCGCATTGGGTTGTCAGTTTCAGATCCGTCATTTGAACTGAATCGAAAAGAACGAATCCTAAGTGCGCGAACTGCCCACATATCCTTTATTTATTTATATATAAAAAAGGGCAGATTTTTATATTCGCAATGTTTATCGTTTTCCTGAAAGGTTGGAATAGTTTAAATGACTGGTTTGGGGGGGGGCTAAGACCTTGTTTACATTTTTTATACTTCTTATGATACATTTAGATTCAAAGATGTGTTTTGCACAATCAAGATTTTAACTTATTCCTCTTTGAAATTTTTCGTAAAAAAATATATTAAAAATTAGACCGAGTATTCCTGCGTAGAAAATTTAGACGTGAAGTAAGTTAAAAGCGATAAAATCAACTATTAAATGAACAATTAATCATATAATACTGGTTATGAACAATTTTGCATGCTTGTTTAATTTTTCTATGGAAATACTCGTCTTCAAAGAACTTTGAACTTTGTTTGTACTAATATTTCAAAGAACTTTTAACTTTGTTTGTATTAATATTTCAAAGAACTTTTAACTTTGTTTGTACTAATATTTCAAAGAACTTTGATATATTAGTACAAACATATTAATAAATTAAATTTAAATAAATAATGGGCTGTAATTTAAAAGGCAAAAATAATTTAATATAAGAGATTTAGATTGAAAAATTTGCACACACAAATGAATTATCAGATTTTATAAGGTTTTATTTCATAAATAACTTTGATTTTGAAATAATGCATTTGAACCTATAAACATGTGTGGACACCGAAATATTGATGCATATATAAGAACATTATAATTTTCAATAAGTTTTCCTATTGAATAATAAATTTTGATAGTTCTGTGCTATAAGAGTAGTGTCTAAGTTTGCATAAAAATTCCTCTGTTAAATGAAAAAAATTAAGTAATTTTTGCAGCCTTCTTGGCAATACATTAAAGATTTTTTAACTAATTACACGTTCTCACTTGCTATTAGAATTTGATCTATTATTGCTATTAGCTTATTTGATATTATCTTTTTCTGAACATAATAATGTGTATAGATTGACCTCGTCTTTGTAACTGATAATTATTTCTTGCATATTATTCTCTTATATATTCACTATACATATTTTGGTGAATATTTATTAGTGACACCATGCGTTTTGTACTTCATTAGCTAATTATTTTATTTCTTATAGATTATACTACTTCATTTTATGGTAGAATGCTACCTATTTGATTACATTACATTATATTTTGTTATCTAGCATCACTATCTATAATAATTGCATTGTGATCTAGCATATTTACTGTCACATATTTCTTTATTGCTACATTGTATATATTATTACTACATTGTATTTATTGTTGTATCATAATTATATTATTGACTAGCTGACCTGTGCGATTGATATAAATAATGTGTAATCATTATGATTTAAATTAGTTATGCATGGTTAAAACAATATGTAATAATTAAATATCATATATTTGTAAAATCATTATATGCAACACATTTGTTGAACACAAACAGTTAATCAGTTTTATGTCAATAGTTTGTGTTATAAATCAGTGCTTAGAAAATTTGACTGTTATTTATTGCTTTAAAAGAAATTTGGATTTTCTTTGAATGTCAACGTTCCCATTAACACACATTATTTTTAAATAATTAAATTAAAAATACGAAATAGAACTCTACAGACTCTACTACTCTATAGACAATACATTCTACAAATTAAATCATTTTTAATTAAGTAATAAAAAGATTTCAAATAAATATAATTTGTAACAAATGATAGGTATCTACATTTTGGATAAAACCAATATTTGAATGGTACATAAATTACAATATTTTGACAAGTCTAGTTATACCAATTAAGACACAAATCAGACTGAATACAGTTATATTCTAAATCTTCTAAACAGTCACAGCATTCCCCCCCATGCAAATGATTGCATTTTTTAATTGCTGAATTATCAGGAAAGCATCTGGTTGAAAACACTTTACAATAGATTGAACGTTTACTATTTTATCTCTCATACGTTGCATAGGTATAATTTATGGAGTTATAGATATTTCACCCTCTTCGATTAATTTGTCAGGAGCTGCTCTGCTAGTTTGGCAACTCTTTAATCCATAAAATTTATTTCAATCTCATGTAATAATAAATGAGAATAATTTAGTTCAATCTCAAGTTTTTACTTATCCGTTTCGTTTTTAAATGTATCATCTCGCACACGCACAATTTAAGGTTTCTTTTTTATCTGCCGTCGGTTCACACCAATAACAGTTTCAGTAACAATAACTCGTAAATTTCAGTAACAATAACTAAAATTTAATTAACAAAGAAATCGCATATAAGAAAGATAAGCAAAAACTTGTAAGATGATTGAAACTTGTAAGATCATTGAACCAAAAAAGCTGTGCGATGCACCTGCCTTACGGCAAATCGGCATAAAATGCTTGCACCTGGACTGATTGTGTGCATGCTCTAACGTAGGTCGTGCGATTAGCCACTGTGCTTTTGCGACACGGAAAAATGTTAAACTTCGACAATCGATCCATTAGAAAGGGAAATAGTAGAACTGTCGCTTTATTTACTTATTTTTAAAAAATTTTCTTTTTATTTATTTATTTATTTATTTTTGTGCGTGGTGTACCTAAGACAGCGTTCATTACAATGTCCGGTATCTACGTTTTCTTAAGAATGCCGTTTGAATTGTGTGGGGCACTTGCCACTCTTCAAATTGCTATGGATATACTCTTGCGAACAGCCTCGGAAAAAAACACTTTTATTTATTTAGATAACATAATTATAACAAGTGAAACCATTGACCGACATGTTAAGGAATTACACGAAGTATTTTCAATCCTAAATGAAGCCGAACTAAAAATAAATGTCGCCAAATGTAAGTTCGCTGCTCCAGAACTTCGGTACTTAGGATATAGAGTATCCTTTAAAGGCATACAAACAAAATATTAAAAAATAATTGCGATTAGAAACTACCCTCCGTCAAGTATAGTAAAGAAATTATCTTCATTCTTAGGTGCATGTTCATATTAACACTTCTCTCAAATAGCCGAACCGTTGTTACAACTAAACGCAAGGGGAAAAAAAGCCCTGTGTTCGCTTGCTTTAAATACCAATACAGCGATTGA
The DNA here is from genome assembly GCA_000611955.2 of Stegodyphus mimosarum. NCBI lineage: Eukaryota > Metazoa > Arthropoda > Arachnida > Araneae > Eresidae > Stegodyphus > Stegodyphus mimosarum. Next base: position 209,743 of record KK112090.1, read on the forward strand.
AAAGGCCTTCATGGAAATTCCGTTCTAAAATTCCTGGAAGGCGAGGAAGACTTCGAAATTTCTGTAGATACTTTAGATTATGCAGTGGGAGTTCTAAAATTCTTGGAAGGCGAGGAAGACTTCAAAATTTCTGTAGATACTTTACATTATGCAGTGGCAGAGATCCTCATGCGGTAAACTAACCGGGAGAAACTACAATGCTATCGAGCAAAGTTCTGAGTGTATTTTGGGAAATCGCCGATTACAGTTTATTTAGATCATGCGGTCGTAGGATGTTTATACTCAGAAAATAATTTTCCTCCAAGATTGGCCTGTTGGGCACTTAAACTTCAAGAGCTTAAGAATTATTTATAATAATGAGTCGTAATAAAGGTAATAACATAGTGAAACATAATAAACATGAATAACGCATGAGTATATTCGAGTTGGAGAAGCAGGTGAGCATAGTCCTTCTATGGTATCACCATATGAAGAGTTAGTCAAGGTTAATCAACATATGTTAATACCACTATATGTTCTTCACACAATGAATCTGAAGAGTTATTCAAGGTAAATCGTGGCTGTTTTGAAAAGTGTAAGAAGCGAGCTGGCATTCACTGCGTCATTAGTGATGGTGAAGCAATTCGTTCAGACATGAAGTCACCAGAGGAGTTCCGCGAAACATTTGCGGCACTAATAGAAGCCGGTGGCTACATCCCCACTATTCTTATATTCGCCTTCATATACTTTATTTTTAAAATCTTTTATAAGGTTTTCGTTGATTTTCTATAAGATACAGCTCATTTATTTTTATGATTATTTTAAGAACATCATAACAAAACATTGAGGTGATTATTTGGGGAGATGGAATTAATTATTGATATTTGAATGCATGTCTCTGAGAAAAATTGTTTCAGGAATTAGATCAGGATTATGACACGGAACGAATTAAATTCACATCTTGAGCTGCCAATGTACTTATGTTTGCGTTTTCAAAATGACTGAAGAAAAATAATAGACTGAGAAAGGAAATTGGATTATCATTCTAGGTTGGGCCCATTTAGAAGAAACGGGTGTTTTTGGGACAATGCATTAGGAGATCTCAAAGCTCATTTTCCAAGTATTTGTAAGTACCAAAGGAATTAGTATCTAGTCTTGAATTCCTTTGATTTATTTTCAACTGCAAAACTTGTTCTGCCATTTAGAACTCATCTAATTTTCTGTATATTATAATGAAATTAATTTTATTTGTATGAAAGGGGAAATTTGACATATTTTTAGAAATGCTTGGGGGACTCTAATAAAAACAGAGGCCTGTTGACTTGTACGCTAACTAGACGTTTTCTCTGTGCTTCAGCAACATGTGATCATGAGACAACGAAATTGGGATTTAAATTTGAGGCTATTCCACGGAGTATAATCGGCTATTCTCATAGATTTTTTTTACGTAGCCACAGCGTACAGTAACAGTAGAAGTGCTTGCTTAAAAGTCACTGCTCTTGTTTTTCGGTATACCTGCTGTCCGAATTGAGTCATCGCTGTTGTTGCTGATCTTGTGATTAGATTAATGGATTTTATTTTTTATTTTCTGCGGAGTGGTACTATACTTTAAAGAAATTCTGGCAGTAATATAAGTTGAATTCGGAGGTAAGAATTTAATGAAAAGTAATAAATATGTCGTGTTTTAACAGGAAAATATTTATTTTGTTTTTCCTATTAGTGGCGAACTCATGCTTGTTTTTAATTTAAACTTAAGTCATTAGATTTTCCATTATTTTATTTAATTTTTTGTTACTTGAGTTATTTCTGTAAATTCATGTCTAAATTTGATGGAAATTTTAATGCAGTTTTTCTAGCTTTCTGTCTTTATTTTATTTGTTATTGTATTTGATGCTAAGTTCTAAATGATGAAGTATAATAATAAGATGTTGTTGGACCAAAGTTAATACTGAATACGCAGTACTGAAGTTCTTTTAAACATTGTTTATAGGAGATAATCTGAAGAGAGCAGTTGAATATGGCTAATATTTTTCCTTGGTCTTCAACAGCATTTGATAAGTTGTTTGGTATGTATCTATTTGATAACTTCGTGTATTTACGCACTTTTTCTTTCTTTCACTGCATTTTTATTGTAAAGTTTTGCTTTGGTAGAAGTGAAATTCACGTGAACCAATTTTAAGTATGCATAATTCTTGTATCTTTCTCGAATTAAGACTCCCCCCTTTTTTTAAAGCTTATTTAGAAGTTGGGAAAAAATTGTGGGGATACTTAATTGAAATAAGTCTCATTACATTTCAAGACACAATCTGATCTCTTTTTAGATCAGGAGCAAGTGTTATAGAACAGATTTAATCATTTTGACATTGTTGTGTTTCTCCTGTATTTATTATTTTGAATTTATATTTCTTGTAAAAGAAATGTGTACCTTTATTTTAAAATGCGTATTATTATGTGTTTCTTCCAGATATTTTTTCATTGTATTATTTTACAGTGCGAAATTTGAAAGGTAAATGTTTACAATTGGGTGCCTCTTGTTTTTTGGCGATTCTGTTTTGACAGCGCCAATAAAACACAATTTCAAGATGGCCGCTACACAAAACCAAAACAATAAGTCAAAGAATTTCACAAACTCTGTGTCCATGTACACATCAACCTATTTTCATTTAAAAAAAATCGGAGAATTTCACAAACTAGTCATTGCACCTTGCCTTCACTTTGTCCGTGTGCACATTGATTTATTTTTAATTAAATAAATCAAGAAGCTAAAACCGTGTTAAAACTCTCATAGTAACCAGAAATGAGGTTTCATCGCCAAAACTGAACAAAATTTTTCGTCAATCGAAAGGGCACCCAATTCTACACTAGAGCCATTTGAAATTTCGAAGTGTGTTTTCATTTATGAAGTGTCTTTTACTATCATAACTAGGCAGTGTGTCTTTCACTGCCTAGTTATGCTATTTAGCATAGAGATATATAGTAGTTAGTAACTCTGACTATCGTAACGGAGGACCCAAGCTCCAGGCATAGATATTGTATATTGTCTTTGCAGCTCTCTAAATATATAGCAAGCCGAAAGTCCTTTTGTGTGATTCGATAGGAGAGGTGTGGGAGGTGGATTTGTTGCATGCGGTGCTGTCTCATAAAACTGGGATTGAAATAAGTAGAAGTTGTGTTTTCACCTGTATGGTGCTCAAGGCTCATGCCAAATGACAAGCACAAAACTTATACTTCTTGCAGTGATAATATTTGTGGGTTTGTTTTGAATATGTGAGACAAATGAGATACAACAATAGCAGTACTTAAATATGTATTAATAAGCATATTTTGTAACTACTTTATTTAATTCCAAAAATTTAAAAAATTGAAATGTTCTTTCAAAATATATTTTAATACAAAATTGAGAAAGAATATAGGATTTTAAAATGATCTGTTATCCCTTCAAAAGCCTATCTAGAAGCATGTAGCTTCTTAGAAACAATATGAATTTTCACATCTGCATATATTTTTGCTGTTCCAAAACGTGATTATTAAAATGCTTTGACCAGAAATCTTATGATAATATATAGAGTACATTAGCTTAGGTTTTTAAGCTGTAGTGCTGTATTCTTGCAATAAAAGAAGTTAAAAGAATCGCTTTTAAGAGAGAAAAATCACAGGAAAAAAACTGAGTTCTTTTCCTCATTCATCAGTATATCTTAACTTTAGGTTTTCTGTCTGTAGAATGTATAACCTGTCTTTCAGTACATTCATCAGCAGTCTTTGTTCTTCAATGGTTAGCATGCATTTGTGTTAAGATTTAGAATTCTAAAAACTATATGTTAAGAGGAGGGATACCTTTCTAAGAGAAATTGGCTGATGTACCCATTACCCATGAAAAAAATCACAAAAAGCTGGTATAACCAGTCTATTCACTGCCATTTGAACCCATTTCAAACTATCATTATTCAGCAGCTGCTTGGTCACTCATGAGCCGTGTTTCATATTTGGAGACATGTTTGTAAGAAGGAGACGTGATAAAGTTGAGAACATCCAATGCCAGATGGTATAGTACTTAGTGTTGCTGATTGTCATACTGAAGGGCCCAGGTTTGTGTCCTGGAGAAGGCATGGATATTTTTAAGTAACTGTGCAGAAAGGGGGCACTTGAAATACATAGTAAGCTGAAATCTTCACGAGATATCAGTATTGAGAGAAGAGAGGTGAGGAAATCCTTGTATCTGACCTCAAGATATTCAAGCTTGGAATTCTATCTGAGACAGAAGTTTAACAGTTAGCAAAACCCTACAATACCTGATATATGCCTACTTGGACGCACAAATAAGCATATATCAGGTTGCCTTGCTTCAAACCTGTATATGTATAATTTGCCAGCCACCTATAAAGGAAGCAGTTTGTTTAAGTAAAATAGTAATGTTATAATTTTGTTTCAGGAAAATTCTTTATATAGTTTCCTGTAATATTTTGTCAAACCTTTTTGAAGATAGCAGAAAAAATTTTGAGCTAATGAGATTTTGTGATGAATTGTACTTAAGCTAGATATATATGTATGAATGCATATGTAGATATAGATAGATGTATCAGTCTCTGTAATGTTTTAAATGCTTAGATGAAGGAATCTGGTACTTTTTAGCATGTTTTGATTTTTCTCATGACTGAGAAGACAGCAGTGGCTGTAGATAGGGCTGAGTGGAAAGGCATGATGACTCATGTAACACAGTTGAGCTGGAAGTATCACAATCTTTATTTTTATGCATATTAAATCATCCTTTTGCAGACAACATATTTTTTAATCATAGTTGAATACAATAATTTCCATGTGCACAGGTTTTAAAGTATGGCATCATCATCTTAAGCAAATAAGCAGCAGCAGCATGGATGAGAAGTATCTTGACAGGATGAAAGCTTATGCAAAAGAGAATGAAGCAGTCCAAGTGAAGAAGGGAGGGAATCGATAGTTTCAGTTTGCATTAGAAAAGTTTTCGTTTACAGTTATTTGATTGGGCAAGAGGTATCTGCATTAAACGTTACGTAACATGTAAAGATCTCGAATTTGCAAGAACAGATGAATTTAGAATGATAGCAAAAAATCTAGAATCATTAATTTTGAGGTTGCCAATCATATTTTGTTATATCTTACATATTATTGTAGACCCTTTAAAAATGTGATATTTTTACTGTGTAGTTGGAATACAGGTATTTTAAAAGTTGGTAGTCGTGATGGCAAAGTGAACAGATGATGCTGACACGAATGAATTTTGAAGAAGTCCCAATTTTTATTTCATGCATATAAAACCATCTTAGTAGATACTTATCCAATCATAATGAAACACAGTAAATCCTATATATACTGATTTTGAAAGTAAGACGTAGGCATCTGCGAAGCAGTGCGGGAATGGGAGAGCAGCACTTGGGAAAGGAATGAACTGATGTAGTTTATTGTGCCAACAGTATTTATACTAAGTCTGATGTAATTTTAGAGGCAAGCTATGACTGGTTAATTTGAAGTTATTATACAACATAGAAGGATCTCGAATTTGGGAGAACAGCTGAAATAAAAAAAAATTTAAAGGCATTCAAATAAAGCTATTAAATTTTTATTGCCTTTTTGCACAACGTACTTGTATGAACAATGATTTTCTTCCATGTTATATTTCAAAAATAAAACACAACAAAATTAAAATTAGGTCCTTATTAACTAATGAATTAAAACTAAATGAAATAAGACCAGAAATAAAGAGATTAATCTCTCTTAAACAGACCCAAATTTAGCACTGAATTTTAGAATTCAAGTATTATAATTTAAATTTTGATTACTAAATTGTAACTAATTTTTAATCTAATATTTCTTTTTATGTCTGCGTATTTAATACAAATAGGCAAAAGGTTGTGCAAATGCCAAAATATTTTTTTTTTTATCTTTCTATAGAGGAATTGAAAAATAATCATTGTAAAATATAGTGGTACTGAAGTTTTTCAATTTTTATTTAGCTGGTATGCTTTAGTCAAAAGGTTGAGAATCGCTGCCATAGACACATGATTGAACTATAAACCGCAGGAAAAACTCCTTTCTTAATGCTGTACTTACAGACATTCTTGAAACTTAGCAATATTATGCACTTACAAAAGCAATTAATCTATGTTATGGTGCCAAAGTTGGCAACTGTTCACTTTTTTTGTGGCAGATTGTGGCTTTTCTGTGCTAACAGGAAAGTACAGAAAACTGACCCATACGGAGTCATGAGATTTAGTAGTTTGTCCTTTTTAATATAATGTTTTTAATGAAAAGTAGAAATTATATGTGATCGATTATTAGTTTAATGTTAATACTAATTAATATGTTCAAATTCTTATTACACTCTAAATGGTTTGAATATCCTTTGTAACTTTTATGAAATACGTGCTGACGTTAATTATGAAAATACTGTATGGTAAATTATCTATGTATGGAAGCTGAAATGTAAAGTTATAGTTTATAAATCTCTTATTTATAAAACATTTCTTCACAGAAAAAGCAACGAGTCATTTATTATTAGAACCAGATTGGGAAAGCATTCTGCAAATCTGTGACAGTATACGTCAAGGTGATGTCCAGTAAGTTGCCATTTGTAATTATTTTTCATGTGGGCTTCATTGAATAAAAATTCATTTTGTGCAGTTAAATGTGAAATATTATAAAGTTATTCTGTTGGAATGTCACTGGGTAAGTTGATAAGTTATTTTTATTCAAAGTAAATTGATATTTAAAGCACTTAAATAAGATGTTGATATTGGTCATATCTGAGCAATTGATTTTTCCCCCATTAAAAAGTATTGGTTACTTTCTGACTATCAGCATTCCCACTGAAAATTCACAAAAAATGTGTATATGAGGCAAAGCAGGATGTCACCAAAATAGTTATGTGACAACCCATGATGTTACCAAAAGGTATTTATGTGGCAGCCCAGATAAGTGCATGGAATGCCCGTTAATGGCAGTGCACAATGCAAAGTTGAATTGATGCTGAATTTGTGCAATTCTCTAATTTTTTTAACATATTCTATACCAAAACTGAAACAGTGATTCCATTCATATGGGCCAAGATCCTGTCTGTGTTTTTATGCGTTTAAATTATTTTCTGTTGTTTTAATATAGATATGTCAGATTAATTTTACCAGTAAATAAGTTCACATAAGTATACTTATAGCCGGTGTTTGATATAATGTTTTGCTCACTGTGCCAACTGCGAGATAAGTCAGGACTAGATAAATCACACTCGCCCATTCTGCTTATTCACACAACTCCTGCGTGGGCAATACGTTATTTTCCATTATTCTACACGAGTCACTGAACAAGAATTTGAGCATAGTATTTACAAGATTTCCAAAGTATGTTAAGATCCCCCTTTAATAAATGGATTTGAGTTTTAAATATTTAGTTACTATATCTAGGTTTTCAGAAATAAATGATTTATTACAATTCGCCGAGTATATTATTTAGTTTCTTCCTGTATGCTAAACCTGCATGCATTTGCTGTGATATCACATTCAGTGATTCTAGGTGAGGCAATAACAAATTATCTCGTAGCTGACGAGTAAACTCAGTTTGCTAACTATGGGTATTTTTGTAGTTGGCAGTGAACATGTTAAGCAAACACAGATCTCTTGAGTACATGGAGAGAACAGCAGCACAAAATAAATTCAGAAGAATTTCTTGAAAAAATAAGAATTTTATTATTGATTTTTAATTGCATTGATTGACTACTGTTTAATGAAAATCTTAGTGCACCCCATTTTTAAAATGGTTGGTGTCTTTCACATACTACCTTTGTGAAAAATTAGTCACCACTTGAGTTCACATATACTCTTCAAAGTTGGCAATGCATTTGGAACTTTCTGGTGGGGGGTATGGATACATCAAAGTATTAGGTATTGTGCCATAATTGGATCTACTAAATAGCAGTGTAACAAGGAATTATTAAATATCTTGTTATTAAATGCTGCTAACAGAGCAAAAATGCCATTACATTATCATCAATAGTTGATGGTACTTTTTTATTTTTAAAAGCTGTATTATTTCATTATCTGTGTAATATCCGTGTAAAGTTGTTACCAAAATCCATTAAAAAAATATTTGCTGAGATTTAATGATTCCCTTTTAATTCTTGCGCTAAAATATTTTATCATAATATTTAGGAAACTGGTATCGTAAAGTGCCTAAAAATGTATTTTTTTTTCCTTCCCTAATTCTTGCATGCAAAGCTTGAAGTCTTACATATGGGAAGATTAACTATATTTTGCAAATGCATTCTCTCTCACCCTGCTTGGTAGTTTCAGATTTTATATGGTTATTGTGTGAAGCCATGTGTAAATTCTTGTTTCGGAATAATGTACCAAGCAAAGAAATAAAATTTCTTTAAAAAATTGAAGTTCTTAAAAGATCAGTTCTCAGGAAGAAGAACAAGCTGCTAGGAAACACTTTTTAAGAATTAGTAAAACTGTACTCTTCTATCTCATCTACATTTATCTCTTTCATACTTGTTATTTTTCTTCTGTCTTGATTTTAGTTTTATACCTTCCCTTCAATAGGTGATCATTGTTTGTTTTATTTTTTTAAGTATGTTATACTTTGATAAATAATGCATGTATATAAGAATAGAAAAAATTCTAGTTTAAATAAAGCAAACAAGAAACCCGGAAGTAATTAATTAAGTGAAAAGTTAGTTTCTGAAGGCTGAACTTACATGGCAGTTGAAGATGACAAAGGATCTCAATTAAAATATTTTGTATTAGCTGGTGAAAAGAAAAATGGCACATTCAAGCAAACAGATATTGGAAACTATGGCTGCAAAAATGCAGTGGCTATAAATTCAAAAAGTGAAATCTAATAAAATTATATAATCTCTAATTAATTAAAAGGTATAATTTTTCCAAAATTATGAAGGCCAGATAACAGTCGGCATTTTTTGAACAAAAGTCATAACACGATATATATTGCTTTGCAAAATAAACGAGTTAAAGGCACCTTGTCACATGGTATCAAGTTGAATATTGCCTTCTATAAGAATTGATTCCAAGTGACGTCAAATAAATGGCACTTTTGTGTCATTTGCTTTAGACCTCTAACTGTAAAGGAACACTAAAATGTTATATAAATAAATATACGGTATATTTCTGAATATAAACTAATCTGTGTATAAACTGAGAGTACAATAACTTTAAAGGACCAGTAAAATGTTATGTAAATATATATAGTATATATTTCTGAATATGAGCCAATCTTTGTATGAGCTGAGAGTACATTTTTTCATAAAAAAATTACTCGAATTTCTGTGTAATGTTCAAACATATTATGAGGGCAAAATGTTGCTAAGCAGGTTAAAGAAGTGGAATGTTATCGAATTGAATCATTCTAAATGCCAAATGCCAATGATGATGTTTTAACTCTGCTACTACATCTGAAGCTATCACATGTTTCCCATTCATTTGTTGTCTTGTATATGAATTGGGGTATCTGTGCCATTTTATTTTTTGTCTGAAGGATGAGCAGGAAGAAAAGTGCTTATATAAGAAATTTGAAATTACAGATGAGTAAACTACAATTCTGAATCAACTCGTAACTCGAGTAAAACTCAACTGTATAGCTTTTGACTATTGGGCTTAGTTAAACTTTTTAAAATTTGACTATTTAGTTTCATTGCCATAAGTGGTATTTGATCTTGTGAAGCACGATGAAGGCATTTATGTTCAAATTCTGATAAATAAAAAGTTTTTTAACTTTCTTAAATCTCTGTAATTCATTTCAGGTCAAGTGATAATTCGCTCTAGCAAGTCAGACTCTATACAGTTGAAGACCTCTTTATTGCTTGTTTGGAAAAGAGGCCAATGTTAATTTGTCTCTATGCTTGAAAGAGATTTAATTTTATAATCTAATTTGAATTATTTTATACTTGTAGCTGTTTAAAAGATGTACTAAATATTTTAATGTGTTATATATTTTCATTTCACTTGATTTTATAGTTCCATTCATTTATTATGTTTCATTCATTTGTTTACTAGTCCACTATAATATAACCATGAGAATGTTCTTAAATTGCTTTTATATCATATGTCTGTCTGTACTTTAAATGGGCATATTCCCATTTGTCTGAGGCATAAACCTTTAAATTTATGGTCCATAAAATTTACAATCAACCAAAAGCAGAACATTGACGGCATTGCCAGATGTAAAGTGATTAAAAAAGTTTTATATTTTGTTTTGCCTCAGCATTAAATCTGTGGTACTGTTCTGTTATTTGGACCAAATTCAGAAATGTATATATGTATGTGCGTATATGTGTGTGTATATATATATATATATATACATGCAACATAAACACATACATTCATACGTTACTGAATCTCGTTCTGATAACAGAACGGTACCAAATCTGCTGTAATAATAGAAACCATATTCAAATTTTAAAAAGTAAAATTTCTTTCAAGAAGAAAATGTATTTGTGATTTTTTTCCCCCTAAATGATTTTTTACTCTTATAAGATTATGTAAAATTGTTGCATATTATTTATTACACAGTAAATAAAAACTGCTTGAGATTGGGAAAAGTGTTTTTTTCCCTGAAATAGAACATTTGAAATGATAAAATTACTTGTAAGGTTCTATTTAAAATGTATGACATATAAAATGTTTGTTTTATTTAATAAATTTGAAAAAAATTTTAATGGTGTATTTTTAGAGTTCATGGTGGATTGTTTTATGAAATATCTAATTTGTTTTTAAAATACTTATCTGACATTTAATTTGCCACATTTTTGCCATGAATATGACAGATTTTAGTAAAGTTGTTTATTTTATCTTTAATTGTGAGATTCAGAAGAATTTTGTTTTATTTTTAGTACTAAACAGTAACAAATTTGAACAGTTGACATTTTAATGCATTTAAAATGTGTACACTTTACCGCATTAATAAATAATAATGAAAAGTATGCAAATTGTGATAGTTATTGTTTTCAGAGTATATTGCTGGAAATGTGAATTAATTACTTATATTATATAGGATAATTTGTAGAATTTAGGATGACTTGTTGCTTAAAATTCTTTGTGTAATTTTCATAAATAAGTTGTCATATGTTCTAATCATGATTTAGCTTTAGCCATAAATATAATGCTTCATTAACCAGTAATATAGTTAATTTTTTTTTTAATTCTTGCAGACCAAAATATGTTGTTTCTTGCATAAAGAAAAAGCTGTCTGCTCAAAATCCTCATGTAGTTCTGTATACTTTGCAGGTATGGAATTGTTATATTTTGATATTTTATTTGCCAAAGGAAGCAGTTTTTTTTTTCTCTTTGTTTATGAATAGCTCAGTTCTGGCCACAGTTGAGCTCTTAATAATAAAGCAAATAAATAGAAATTATCCATAATACAAAGGATGTTGTTCTGCTTTTTGTAACAGTTATATTGTTAACTTTTAAAGTAAGTCACCAATTTATGCAAAATTGTAGTTCTTTCAAATAAGGCATATCTCATATATATATATTGATTGATTGTTACATGCATACAGGTTCGTAATAGATTGAATGCACATAGTTTTGATGATAGGTTAATAGAATTTATTTTATCAAAAGAAACACTTCAAAATTCACAGACTACAGTCAGTAGTTACGTTTCAAACTGCTAAGAAAGTTAAATACAACACAATGCAAAGCACATCTAAAGAGGAAGCTAACCCGGAGATATCTCAGCTCTCTGGTCTCATGCTGAACTAACAAATTGCAGCAATAACAATAAAACTGAGAGCAGATGCTCTTTCCGGCCTTATTTAGTTTTCGTCTAGCTGCTGAGATATTTCTAGTGCTTTCTGCGTCTTAAAATTACTGTAAGGCAATAAGAAGGTCCCGTTATGGTTATAGCTAATTTAGTGATCAATCATATTTATTCAGTTAGAATGCTTATAATATATATCAAATTCAATTAACACTGAGGAGCTAAAATTGTGAGAGCTAATTTTTAAAAAACTACTCATGTGATTTTTACAAAACATGGCAGTTTGGCATAATTTGAGTTGTAGAATTGAAATATGGGAAGAAAATTGGCATGTCATTTCAGAAAAAGTCCAATTTTGTGTCAAAGTACCTATATTAGAACAATGCTACATATCAGTGTTTCCCAAGTGTGGGATACGACCCGGCAGTGGGTCGCAGAAAAATTCAGCTGGGTCATGGCAAAAATTGTAAAAACATAAAAAATCTGTAACATTTTGCTTTAAATTTAATATTTTTCGAAACTTTTTCAAGTACTGCAGGTGACAACCCTTTACCACTGTTTTTTATCGAACCGTTTAAATTCGAATGATCTCATTGGCTGATTTCAATTCATCATTTATTGCCTTCTCCTTTACATGCTCCATAAACTCACGTGTATCAAAACAAGGTTATGTTTGAATTTTTGTTACCTTTTTTATATGACAATAGTTATTACCTATTATTAATAGTAACTTCATATTGGTAAGTAATAAAAATACTTTTTCTTATAAATCATTAATGAACAAATTCTTTTTATTAAAGCTTTCAACTTTTTTTAAAATGGATAAATGGTTAATCAAGAAAACCACAGATTTAAATAATGATGAGCAACCAAGGACAAGCAAAGCTGAACATCATGATCGTGAAGAAACTGTGCCTGAAGCACCTAAAGCAGATGTACAGCGCCAAAATAACTAACGTAAAGCTAGTTGGACTCTCAACTATTGTGACGAATATTTATGATTTGGGTTCATTGCCGACGGAAGTCAAAATAATTTGCAATGAGCAACTTCTTTCAAATGAAAGTATGAAGCCATCAAAGTTGAAACGGCATTTAAACACACTCCATTCTCAGTACTCTGATAAGCCAATTAACTTTTTTACTGATAAGAAAAATGAATTGATTGCTGTTAAAAAAAATGAAAAATACACTCTTACCTCACCAGTCAAATAAAAACCTCACTTCGACATCTTTTGAAATTTCCAAATTAATAGCTGAAACTGGATATCCTCATAGTGCTGGAGAAAAATTAATACTTCCCGCTTTGAAAATTGTCGCAAATAATTTATGCGGAATAAAGGGAAAATGTTTATTTTCAGCTATACCATTATCAAATAATACAGTTAAACGGAGAATTGATGATTGCATGAAACATTTAGAAGAAGAATTAGTTGCTCAAGTAAAAAAGAGCAAGTGTTTTTCCTTGCAAATAGATGAAAGCACAGATATCGAGGGTAATGCAAATCTAACATGTTTTATCAGATATATTGATGGAGACACCATGCAAGAAAATTTTTTGTTTTGTAAAAGGCTACCGACAAGAACGACCTCAGATGAAATTTTTAAGGCCACCAATGGTTTTGTCACTAGTCATGGTATTGATTGGATGAACTGTGTTGGGCTAAGTAGCGACAGAGCACCTGCAATGGCAGGCTGTCATAAAGGTTTGCTTAAACAAATTCAAGAATTAGCAATTGTGTATGGGTGCACTGTAGTATCCATAAACAAGCATTGGCGGTAAAATGGATGCCTTTAAATTTAAACATGACTTTGGAAGAATGTGCCAAGTTTGTAAACTGCATAAAGTTTCGTCCATTAAATAGCAGACTTTTTATTGAATTATGCAAGGAAATGGGGAGTGATCATAAACACCTCCTTTTGTATCGTAATTCACGATGGCTTTCAAAAGGAAACATTTTAAAACGTCTCTTTGAGCTAAAAGACGAAGCCTTGGTATTTCTGAATGAACACCCACCATCTTAAAAAAGATGCTATTTTTCCATTTAAGGATAGATTGCACGATTTCGAGTGGTTAATAAAAGTAGCTTATTTGTGCGATATATTTGCTACATTCAACGAATTTAATTTAAATTTGCAAAGCTTTGGTTTAAATATTTTCAAAGTATCGGAAAAAGTCGCTGCAACAAATAAAAAAATGACTGTGAAAACAACGACTTTCAAAAGAAAATTTTAAATCTTTTGAAACATTGCATAAATTTATTGAAACCCATTCAAACTACAACGAAGATGATTTACATCTTGAAACACTATCAGTTTCAATTCAAGAACATCTTTCGGAGCTAATAAATAGTTTTAAAGATTACTTTTCGGATATTCCTTCAAAGAATATGTGGATTAAAGATCCTTTTTCTGTCGATATTGAAAAGGAAGAAATGCTTAATTTTAGTGAACAAGAAGTTGATAATATAATTGAAGTTTCATGCGACACCGATCTTAAAAAAGTGTTTGAAACTATACCACTAATTAATTTTTGGTTGCGCTGTCAAAAGGAATATCCAAGCATAAGCAAAAAAGCGATATAATTTTTAATGCCTTTTGTCACAACTTATATGTGTGAAACTGCATTTTGAGCCTTGGTGTACTTAAAGAATAAGTATCGAAAAGACGGGATGTTGAACCTAATTTGAGAATAAAATTAACATCATTAAGTCCCAATTTGAAATTACTGTGTGATGAAGAACAACATCCTTCTTCGCACTAAGGTCAAAATATGTAAAACAAAATTTACTTTAAGTTTTAAATGAAGATAACGGATTGTCTTTAATTACTTATGTTTTTGTTATATAATTATTTTGCAATTTTTGTGTATGAAATAAACAAACAAATAACTTGCCTTTTGATTTTTATTAAAAAATAAATTTTTTTTTTGTAAATAAATGTTTTTTTTAATAAGGTGGGTTGCGAAAAAATTTAAAATCTCGTACTGGACAATGGTAAAAAAAGTTTGGGAAACGCTGCTATATATCAATCTAATACATATCCTAAGTTGCACTTTCGAGACATGAAAAACACCAGTTGAATTTCGTCAAATGGCCCAGTAGAACGGGCGATATAAAAGTGTTTCTTGTTTTTTTTTTTTTTTTTTTTATTTTTTTTTTTTTTTTTTTTTTTATGCAGAATATAGAATGCATAATGTAGAATACAAATAAAGAGTTAAATAGAAAATTTTGATTATATATATAGTAAATAATATAGGATTTTGATGATATGTTGAAATATAATAATAGTTCTCAGTCCATAAATAGTTCAGAATTCATGATAGTTCACAGTTCATAAGTCTGTTAAAAGTTTATTTCTCTGATAAAGTTAATAGTTAGTCTGATAAAAATCTGATAAAGTTTATAGTTTGTCTGCAGTAAGTTCAGTATTTGTAGACTGAAGTTATGCTGTCTTGAGATGATAATGATTATGTTTAGGTAATGCTGGTGTGGAATTATGATGCCTTAATTTATGCTACATTTAGATTACCGCAATTTTCAATGAGATATTCTATTAAATTTTAAAGTTTTTTCGAAGAGGTTTACTTTAATTAGTTGTTTGGACCATCTTTGGGCATTTCGTATGTGAAAGAATGAAAGTGGAGGTCTTTAATGATTTGCATATTCAAACAGGTAATGATCTGTTGTTCCTATTGATATGCATATGCAGTTGTCTGTGTGTAAATAAAAACAACTAAATATGTGGGTAAAAATATATTTCAGGGTACACTTTCGCAAAAATTGGTGATTTTTTTGGTGCCTTCCTCTTTGCGTCCAATGCCATCCCCAGTGTCCAAAACATAATTAAAACAAAAAATATATGATCTCAATAAACTGCATTTTAAATCAAACAGGAGATAACGTAAGAATGGAAACATATGTTATATAATCTATACAATACAAAAAGGAAATATTGATTTACCTTATTTAAAAATTTCTCTTTCTTCAGTATGTGAGACACACAGACTTACTTAACAGCATCCAAAAACTATTTAAAGTTATCAAAACTAGAATCTGTATACCGCCGCCAGCACATAAATTCACAAAAGTAACAATGACAAATATTCTCCGAACTGTCAATGGCATTTCTTTCGAAAACCTCTTTTTATTTACACCCACATACCTTTCTTAGTGTTGATATGAGCTCCTGTTTTTAAATCTTATTGTTACTAAAAGTTGAACGAAGCCATTTAAGTCTTCATTTATATGCCAGTCAATCAATGTTTTCTTTCCCAATCAAAGTGTACAGAAACTTCAGCTTAATCATACCACCAGCAAGCATTTTACAGCGTAAAGCACAAAATACGTAACGTACTTCCTAACCAACATCCAACACATAAATAAGTCCTTGCAAGTATTGTCCCATCAGTTAAATAATTCACCACAATCATGCAATCAATTGCGTCATAATAGGGTTTCCATGGCATTCAACTACTCAGGTTACTTAAATGAAACAACAACTTGGTGATAATCTAAGGGGTACCCTAAAATATAGACTAAGCATCTGTATGATACAAGCCGAAATGAAAACAATATGAAATGAGGGATCCATGTGCTGTTAGAAGACATGTTATTGCATTATTTGTTGTAACTACATTTCGTGTTGGTTTTGGTAGGAACATAAAAGTTCGTCTGCCCATATAATCTTGTGACCACATGAATTTCCATTGAGAAATTAAATCTTGTTTAAATTTTGATTTTAAAAGGGATATTGGATTTGTACTATTTTCTGCCTCTTTTGCCGAACTATCTGCCATTTCGTTGCTTAGTGTTTCTGTATGGGCACATGTCCAATGTAGTTTAGGTTTTTGTCCTGTTGGAAAATATGTGAGTAAATATTGTACATTTGAACCAAAGGAGCGCGGCTATGACTAGCTATTACTTGAATGCTTGTGGCACTGTCAAATATTATAGCACTGGTTATTGAGAATTGCTTTGCATATGTTATTGCTTTTCTTATAAGCAATAGTTCTGCTTAACACAGTAAGAACTTCCTAACTCTGTTTTTGATCCATCTGTAAAAATTTGAGCTTGGAAATGATCTATTTTTTAATTTACTATTGGATTTTCGGAATATAATTGATTTGAATGCAAGTTTATATTTTGTTTGAGTTCTTCATATTCTGTTGGATGATAGATGTTAAAATTATAGGTACTTGTCTGTCGTAGGCGTGCAACTTTTGTTTTAATGGCTTCTTTATGTAAGGTCAGAGTTATTGGTGGATTATTTGAAATGATTTGTAGACAACTGGTATGTGTTGTTCTATATGTTTTTATTATTGATAGTAGAAAAATCCGTTTTATTGAAGTTGTCTTTTTGCATGTTGATTCAGATCTGTGCCCAAGCAGAAGCTGCATGTAGAAGAATCTTTTCTTTCACTGTTGTATACAAAATTTTGTAATATTGAGAAGAAATTCCCCAGATTCTTGCTGCGGTTATTTGTATTGAATAATATAAGAAGTTTATTTTTGATATGCACTCATTGCCATAAAAATTTGCGCACCAAGAAAGAGTTGTCAGAATGAAACGAACATTTTACATACGTAAGTACTACTTTGATATAAATAAGTGATTAGGAAATCAAAGAAAAAAAGGATCAGTTATTGCAGAAAAAAGTACACATGAGCAGAAGCTTTAGTACTCTGTCACCACCTGTAGCACGAATGCATGATGCGATACGAGCGGACATTGAGGCATAGAAGTTCCGTATGATGTCTTGAGACATCTCATTTCACAGTTGCTGTAAACATGCCTCTAGTTTGGCCAGTCTCATAGGTTGTGCAATTTGCCGTCCCAAACGATCCCAGATATGCTCGATTGGGGACAAATCTGGGCAGGCCAGGTAAGGGTGTTAATGTGGCGGAGGCAGTTTTGTGAGATCCGTGCTGTGTGTGGCTGAGCATTGTTTTGTTGAAAACAGGCTACTGGGAGCCCTGCCATGAGTGAACACATGAGGCTGAGGGATGTCACGGGCGTACTGGCCTGTCATTGTGCCATGGATCAATATTAGCAGTGACCGTGTATCGTAAGCAGTGCACCCCATACCATCACACTAACTGTGGAAACGGTGTGTCGTTCTGAAATGAAGGCAGAATTGAGGCACTCATCAAGGGGCATTTACACACAGACACGATTATCATCACTGGTCAAAATGAATCTAGATTCGTTGCTGAAGATGACCTGGTTCCATTCCGTTCAAGTCTAATCCTGTCGTGCGTGACACCACTCCAAACGGAGGCTTCGGTGGGTGGATGTCATTTTCAGCACACATAATGGGTGCTGCGATACCAGATGTCCTTCAACCAGGTGCCTTACGATGGTTCGGGAAGACACAGGGGCCCGTAATGAAGCTGCTGCCTGTGTCTGGATAGCAGCCAATTAGGCAGTTGGCTCTATGCGCATATGGTGTATGATGTGACATTCTTCTCAACGACTGGTCTGTCGAGGGCGTCCTGAGCCTGGTTGCCATGTAAATGGCATCTCTTCTGTCCACTGGTTTCAACACCTCCTCACAGTAAAATCAGAATGCATACCTACGAGCTACTCGCCGAGCTTACCACCCAACTTCCATCATCCCGATGATTCTTCCCCTCTTGAACTCTGACAGCTGCTGATATTGGCTTATGGCGTAATGGCATATCTGCCTCAGCGTTTCCTTAACAAAAGGATTAAGTACACTCAAGCAAGCTCTGCTTACCTGTTTTATACTCCAAGAAGAACGAAGTTCAACACCCTCTAGTGGCATTACACAGTGCACAGTCACGCTGCATTTCTAATCATTTGCATATCTACCCAACATGTACCTTCATGCCAAGTTTTGTTGCAGTCCCACAATTATTTCTTGGTGCACAAATTTTTATGGCAATGAATGTATTTGATATGTTGATGCCATGCAAGTCTATTATCAAGCATATGATATCTTGGTAAAGTAATGATGTTACTGTTTCTGTTGTATCATATGCTTGTGTATGCAAATGAGGGAAATTTTGAAAATTCAGTATTTGATTTGCTATTAAATTCCAAATAACTTGGCCCAAACAAGATCCTTGGGAGCATCCTCTTGTAATTTCGTATAGTTTGATGTATATTGTAAAGATCTGTTGTAGAAGTAATCGTTTAATAATAGGAATATCTTATTTGGACAATGGATTAATTTAAGGATTTATGTTGCATCTGTCTAACATATAGTGTCAAAAGCTGCTTGAATGTCTAACAGTATTATTAAAGAATGTTTATTTTGATTTATAGTTATTTCTAGTCATAATATGTGATGTAATTTCTGGAAAGCATGGTCTACTGATGTATTAATATAATTGACTACTATGTTAATGAAGTCAAACTGATGTGGATGAATGATTTTGTTAATATGGAGATGATATTGTAGTCTTGATTGTATTAGTTTTTGCAGAAGCTTTTAAAAAGGAGGCAGCTATGATTGGTCGATACGACTGAGGATTTTCCAGAGGTTTTTTTTTTTTTTTTTTTTTTTAAAATTTTTTTTAAAGCTATTTCGGCTTGTTTTAGTGTAGTAGGAAAAGTGGCATTTTCCCCAAAACTGATTAAAGATTTTAGGATATTAGTATTGGTTTTCAAAATTTGCTTTAAAATTATATTGTCTATGCCATCAGATCCAGGAGCGTTTTGGGGATTTAAGACTCTAATTATATTTTCTATTTCCATCAGAGTTGGAGAGATATTGCATGATGTTTGTTCAAAATTTTCTGTATTATTGGAAGCTTTTGAATTTAAACTTCGTTGTGCTATTTCTTCATCTTAGGGAAGTAATTGTGTTAGTATTTGGATGATAACATAATTTGAAGTTTCTGGCCCTGTGAATCGTAACACAGATAGGTGAGGTGGGATGAAGACTATTGTGGGTTATCTTGAATGCTGTACTAAAGAATTTTGAGGTGTTTATACAGAAGTTTTTCCAGCTTGTTATTTTTCCTTGTCTGATATTTCTTTTATATATTGCTCTTGGTTTATTAAATTCTTGTTTCCATTTTGATTTTTCTTCTGGGAATTTGTTTCCTTTGTATCTTCTCTTTAGGGCTCTGACCTTGCTCTTTCTATTGATAGTTCTTGATTCCACCAATTTAAAAGTTTTGGAAGTAGATCTTTGTTTATATGAGGTATTGCAGATGTCTGTTATTGTGCTGATAAGATATTCTGTTGCTACATTTATTTCTTTTTTTGTTTTTGATGAATATAGAGATTAATGAATATAGATTGATTTAAACCTGGGACTTTGCATCTAATTTTGTTTTAAATGAGCTATGGCCTCCATATGAAGTTTTGAATCTTCTTTTAATAGTGTAATATATTTCTAATTCTATTTGAAAAGGTATATGTTGATGATCATGTAATGAATGATTTTTGATCAAGGATTTTCAAGTTTGTGATTTTTGGTGCTAATTCAGGAGTTATTAATTAAAATCTGTCCAACTTTGACCTTGTAAGAGTGAAGAAAGTGGATGGACTGTCTGGATTATTTATTATTGCAAGTTGATTTTCTTGAATAAATTCTAATAATATTGAACCTCTGTTATTTTCTGTACTTGATCCTGATTCTGATACTGGACTATGGGCATTGAAATCTGATATTAGATGATGACATTTGTATGGAAGAGGTATTAAGCTTAATTCTTCCAAGATTTCTTGGAGGTTTAGGGATAGTGGAGAATATAAAGAAGTGCAATATAGTGATAGATTTGATGTTTCCAGTTCAAAAGTGGCTGTATGCAGTGGGGATATGAACTGATATAGACATTAATGATCCAAGAACAGATTATTAAAGATTTCGTTGAATGTTATAGCAAGGTAAAGAGCCCTGATGGCAGTTCTAGTTTTCTTGAGGTTGGAACATAAGATTCTTGAGCTAATATTAAATCTGATGTTACGTGCATAATAGATTGAATGCACAAGTCTGATAAAAGGTTAATAAAATTTATTCTTATCACAAGAAATATAACAAAATGCTGAAATATTCCTCCGAGATTTCGTACGATATTGTGCAATATAATTGGTAGTTATCCTTTAAACTACTAAAAACATTAGAATGCAATGCAATGTAAGGAGAAGCTAATTCGATCTCACTGCAATGCAAAAAAATTAACAGCAACTAATAAACAACTACTAAGCTGAGATGTCTCTCTCCGGCTTTGTAAAGCACGAGGTCACGAGAAATTAATCGGTCACGAGAAAGTTCTGGTAATTTCTGTTTTCTCAAGATTTCTGGAAAGCAAAAGAGTGTAATTATGGTTACAGCTAACATAGTAGCCAATTATAGTTATTCAAATTAAATATAAATTACTGAGATAAACTTTTATTCAATGTTAAATGCACATGCTCCTGTATTTTTTTTTCTGACGTAGCTTTCTCTTAAAATATGACTTGTGCTGCATTGCTTCGAGATATAAAACAATTGTAATTATAATTCTACTAAAGATAGCTAACTAATGCAAAATCTGTAGCACAGCCTTCTTCCCAAGGACTGTACATCCCGGGCAGTACCCTTAGGACTGTATATGAACCATCCAAAGGTGACTGTAGTTTAGGACAAAGACCTTTCTCTCTAGTCGGATTCCACAACCACACCTTGTCTCCTTCATTGAATCAATGTTCAGTAGCTGCCGTGTTGTGTGCTCTGGTGTAGTATTGGATCTTCATCTTCACCGTCACCAAGTTGACTGATTCTCGTGCATCACTTCAAAACGAGCCTGGAGATCTTCGATGTATTACTTAAGCCTTGAGGGTGCATCCAGTGGGTGACCAAACAAGAGATGACAAGGAAGACAGAGGCCACGACTGAAGAACATTTGAGATGGGGAATAGCCGGTAGTCTCATGGATAACACTGCAGTAAGTCAGTAAAACAGTGGTGACTTATTGTCCCAGTTGGTTTCTGGAAACCACCAATGAGTGGTTATTAAAGATGGCTCAATTAAATCTCTCTACCATGCTGTCTGACTGGAGATGTAAAGGTGTTCTTTGGGTTTTGTAAATGGTAAGTAGCTTGCAGAGTTCTTTGGTTACAGCCGACGTAAAATCACTTCCCTGTTCGGAATATAACTGAAGTGGCACTCCGAACCTGGAAATCTAGTGCTGTATCATTACATCTGCTACTGTGATAGTCTCTTTATCAGGAACAGGATATGTTTTAGGCCATTTGGTGAAGTAATCAATGATAACGAGGATGTATTTGTTGTCATCAGAAGATCATGGCAGAGGTACCAAGATGTCAAAGCAATACGTTCAAAATGCACTCCTACATTGTAATGTTGCAGCTTGCCTCAGCTTCATTTCTTTGGTACTATCTGACCCACATGGGCATCGCAAGATCAGCACCACTTTTGCACCTCATCCTTTGCATTACTCCAGTAAAAGCATTCATGAACTCTCTTCAAAGTCTTCATTGTTACGAAGTAGCCTCCTGTAGGGCTGTAAGTAGTTCTTTAAGGACTACTTAATGTAATGTAGTTCTTTAAGGACGTTTGGGATCTGTGGTCTTGGAAGTATCAGCTGCCGTTGGAACACCTTTCCATCATCTGATTTTAATTTCTGGTATAAGAGGCTGTGTCGAATGGGGAGTAAGCCCCATAGACCCCAGTATTGCTTTTGTTGTCAGACTATAGATTGAATTTGAGGCTTCCATTCAGTCAATTATGTTGTTAATAGTATGTAGTAATGTCGCCGTCTCCCAGCCTGTCTTTCCTGACTTCTTTGTCATCCCATGGGACTCGATCAGTCAATGTTGATGCTATAATTTGTCATGCAACCAGATTAAGCTGTTCTTATTTCGCTTCGACCCTGGAACAATATTGACAGCTCTCTGAGCAAAATCTTCAAGACAGCTCGTCGGCGTTCCTGTGTGATGACCTTTTCCATGACGGATAGTGATATCATCTGGCATTAGACAGGCTTCGTATATTAGACAGGCTTCGTAGGAAAGACCTTTCATAACAGTCTTCAGAGGCATTTGAATATTGCCGTTGCATTGCAGAATCCAAACGGCATCACCTTGAACTGCCAAAGTCCTTGTCTCATAGTGAATGGCGTCTTTTCTCGGTCATTAGGATGTATTTGTACTTGCTAATATCCATTCTAGATCAAGGGTCAAAACCACTTGCTTCCAGAAAGAGTGGCCAGAATGTCATCAATTCTAGAAAGAGAATAGCTGTCTTTCTTTGTAACCTCGTTTATCTGGTAGTCAATGCAGAATCTAGTTGAATTGTATTTCTTTCTGACGAGAACGATGGCAGATGACCATGGACTTGCTGAAGGCTCGATGACATCGCTTTCCTGCATGTCTTTTAGAAGTTTTCCTTCCTCTTTAGCAATTGGTAGATGTCTTTGCTTAATTGGGGGATGATCGGCGGTATCGATTTTATATTATGTCAAACTGGTTTGACCCACATCAGAAGATGAGTGGGAAAAACCATCTTGAAATTCTTGAATGACATTCGGCAGCATTTCTGTCTTCATTGCTTAATTGTGCATTCTACAATAACTCCAATGTAATGCTGTTTGAAGACATGGATTCTGAAGTGTTATTGTTTCGTGTAACGCTGGTTACTGGAGTGCATGCTGCAACCACTTCATCTTTCTTAATAACTCTTGCCTTCTCAGTTACATTGGCAACTCTCACTTACATTGGCAACTCTCACTGGGATAACGGTCCTCGATAGGTCAATGAATGCTGAGGCTAGTAGTACTCCTTTCGGGCTGTTGCAGTTCTTGGGATATTCTACGATGCCGTATCGAAAGTTTGTTTTCGGGTATGGATCCAGGAAGTAAAAATTCCATTCTTGCTGATATTATGATATCGTTTTGAGTTATAATTTTATGGACAGATTTAACTTCTTCATCATTTTGTCCGAATAGCGCTATGTTCTGAGAGGTGAAATGTAATTCGTTATTTTTAATCGCCAAGAAAAAATTGTATTTCCATAGAAAGTCCAATCTGAGTATTCAAGGATCTGTAACATATGTCGTGTGGTGGTAGGCAGCACTTCCAAACGTGATGTTAGCGTTTAATTTTCCATCGAGGTCAATCTTCTGACCGTGCACAGTTTGGAGGGTAACACAGGGTGGCATCTGGATAAGTTTACCTTCAAGTTGTTGAGCCAAATCATTTCGGATGTTGGTAACATTGGCTCCCGTGTTGATCATCATATTGCAGGGAACTCCATTGTCATGTCCCATTATGAAAAGTCCATTACTGCTGCCACTCATTTCAGAAATCTGAAGTGCTTTAAACTGGGGCTTTTCACTATTTGGCAACCTCCACCCCGTAAGATGGCCACGAATTAGTTTCCTTCCTACTTGATAGGCGCAACTTAACTTCTGCAGCATGGGCTGTTCTGCAGTTTCTTTGTATGTGGCCTCCAGCACCACACTTCCAGCACTTAAGGTTTGGCTTCTTGTCACTCTTATTCCATCTCAACGCATTGACTTGTCTTGTTGAATTATCTAGGCAAGCAGCAATTTTATCAACTGGTTCTTGGACTTGCGCAGCTCATATTGGGTGTTGATCTCTACAAGTTGCTTGCTGCGTTGCCTCGAATTTCATAGACTACACACTAGTGCACTTTTTAAATCCTTGACATCCGCCATTCTGTATTTCAGGATCCTGTGTTTCATTGATAAAGTACTGCAGGGACAGGATTTCCCTTGTTTCTGTCTTTCATTTTGAAAAGGCAAGACGAGAAAGCCTTTCAACATCCATGGCAAGTTCCTGGAGAGTATGCATGGTTTCTGTTGACGGAAATTTAATTGAAGCCTGCTGTAATCTTTGAAACATTTCTCGCCAGCGTGCAGTCCGATGTGCCGGATAGAACTTCAAAACTCTAGTTTTGTGGCAGAGTTTAAAGAATATCTGCAGTGTCTGCTCTCAGAAAAGTGGTGGTATGACAGGCCTTAACTTGGGAATCCCATCCTTTCGCATCTGTCGCTATAGAAAATTGTGTCTTATGTACTTGCTGGGAGGTCTTCTCATCATATGTGGATAGCTTCAGAGAGGGACAAGCAGGCATGAGTAAAAGTTTAAAACCACCGGTGTTGCTCCCTGCTGTCGATATGAATTTCTTCAACGTATCAACTTCTTTCATGACCGTAGAAACCCTGTCATCAGTTCGTTCAATTAATTGTATGATGACAGAAACTCTTCTTTCGATTTGTTGTTCCACCGCAAAAACTTTCCCTTCTATGTGTCCAACTTTATTTTCAACAACATCTATTCTGCCTTCCATAGCCTAAAATTTGTTTTCTGTTATACAGGTAATTTCTCTTTTCATTTCCTCTTGACCTGCTTCAATCTTTTCTTGAACAGCTTTCATCTCTTCTTTAACGGATTCTTGACCGGTTTCCATCTTTTCCTTAACGGATTCTTGACCCGCTTTCATTTCTTCTTCAATGGCTTTCATCTTTTCTTCAACCGATTCTTGACCAGCTTCTCTCTTTTCTTGGAATGCAGCAAAATGCAATTATCAACTGCTTTAATTGTTCTTCTATTGCTCTTGTTATTGGCATTCAATCCTACTTCTGATACCAAAAAGTATTGTGTGTGTATGGCTCCATAATAGATTGAATGCACAAGTCCGATAAAAGGTTAATAAAATTTATTCTTATGGTAAGAAATATAACAAAACGCTGGAATATTCCTCAGAGGTATTTGTTCAATATCGCACAACTACTAAAAATGTTAGAATACAACACAATGCAAAGCTAATCTGATCTCGCCGCTAATTCACAAAACAAATAACAACAGCTAATAAACCACTACTGAGCTGAGAAAATTCTCTCTCTCCGGCTTTTAAAGCTTTTTAATCGGTCATGAGAAAGTTCTGGTAATTTCTGTTTTCTCGATTTCTGAAAAGCAAAAGAGTAGAATTACGGTTACAGCTAGTCAGTTACATTTGTTCAAATTAAATATAAATTATGGAGATAAACTTTTACTCAACATTAAATGCATGTGCTGCTGTATTTTTCTTTTCTGGCATAGCTTTTTCTTGAAATATGTCTCGTGTTGCATTGCACGGGGACATAAAACAATTTTAATTATAATTCTACTAGAAATAGCTAATTAAATACAAAATTTCTAGCACTATTTTTTCTTTTTGTCTATTTTAAGTGTATGTGGCAATGTTGTTTTTATTCCCTAAATATTAATCTGTAGTGGTGGTGAATGGTTAAGAGGATTGTTATCTATGTATTGAAAAGGAGCATTTGTTGGTAATCTTGATTTACTAAAAAGAGTTTTTTATATTATTTTTTATGCTTTTGTTTGCACATTGGGCAGTTGATATCATTTGGCTGCATGATAGATATAATTGTTTGTGTTATTAAATTTATTATTAGCTATGCCATTAATACAGGAGAGGCAGTTTGCTCAGGATTCTGAGATACGATGGTTTTTTCCACAGTAAAAGGCAGTGTGTCTCGAAATTGCAATTTATTTTTGCATGTGGAAAAATCTTGACAGTTACTACATCTTTTGACTCCAAAATATTCAGATACACAAGTCAATCTACATCCCATTGATATGTGTTTTTTATTGATAAGATATTCAAAGTCTGGTGGTGCACATTCAATTATCCATTTTTTGTTCTGCTTGTTTCTGCATTTTTAAAGAGAGGTCTGAAAGATTGATCTGGAAAACTGGTTGTCAAATATAAAATATTTAGGATGTCCTCTTCAAGTGTAGTTGGATGGAACAGTATTGAGATTACATTTTGGTAGTCTTGGAGTAGAGATTTTAATGTCTATATTTTTTATTGGACTAGTAATGAATTCTTGTATTAAAAAAATTTCGGCTGTATTGTTGCATTCAGTAACAATACCTCCTCATTTGAGCCTCACTATTTTCTTGATTTTGATGGGCAGTTTAAGTGGAATATGTTTGTCCAGATCACCAGATTTGTTCATTAGTATTATGCCCTTTCATGAACATTAAAAATGCTGTTAGGGTCTTCTTCCTTTATTATTATTTTCAGTGATTGATTCTGATCTTATGCTAATTATTATCGAAATGAATTCTGAAGAACAATTTTTAGTTGTCTTAGCTGTCTGATTGTGTTGTGGCTTCAGAGTTGATGAACTGTTCAATGAATGATAAGCAGGAGAAACTGCAGTATTGCTTTGTTCCAAAATACTATGAGAAAAATCCACAATGACTTGGTATATACTTTCTTGCAAGTTGTTGAACTGAAGAAATCTATCTATTGTGTTTTCTTTTTCAAATTGGGTGTGTGCATTTTTAGAAGTTATTGAAATTTGTTCAGATTTATCTTCTTTCTGTATGGGGATTAAGTTTTTAAGTGCTGCATTTCTAAGATTATATAGAATTATTTTGAATTTTTCTAGCATTTTAGGTGGTAATATGTTATTTCTGTTTTTTCTGTACTTTATTGAGTCTGTTTGCAAATTGATTATTCATGTATTCTTTGTTATTAATTACAAAGTGTGTTTCAATTTGGAAACTTTTATTTAAGAACCTGAAGTGAAATTCTGATATTGTGTCAGATAGAGTGACTCTCAATTACAGTATGAATAATGAATGATATGTTTTAAATTAATCTTATATTAAATTTATGAATCTTTGATACAGATAAACAAAAACTTATAAGCAAAAATATAAAGATAAGATGGATAAATAAAATTACATGCTACATACATCCATTCATAAAATTTTGGGATGCATATTTTGGCAATATTGCCTGGTATCTTGTCAACATTTGGTTAGATAATGCAATGCAGTAATATGAAAAATTTTAATAGGGCTCTAAAAATTGTATTTATTTTCAAAATATAACTTATGCAACCTATTTGCAGTTGATCGTATGAAATATAAATTTTCTCACGATTCTCTAAAGTGAAACTAATTAATTAGTGCTATATTTTAGTGCATTTTCATGAAAGCTTTCATATGATACAAGAAAGATTTCAAAGTAAAGTACATTTATACAGTAATTCCAAGTTTAAACTATGGAGAAGAATGTGGTATGAAAAGCTAGTCTCCATGTAAGTGATTGTTACAACCCTGTATAAGATTCCTTTGAAGCTCTTTTATCATAATGTGTTGATCAAAATATATTAATTATTAGCTTATTAGCTAATCACAGCTTTGGTCTTTTATAAAATTTCCAGCTTTTTAATTTTTTTTGTCCCATTTTACCATATAAAACTCCATAAGGAACAACAAGCATTTATATAAAAATATGCATGAAAAAGCTAGTTGTAGCAGAATTTCTGAAAACTTTTCAGATTTTTCACATATTTAAAATAATCAAATTGCGTAGTTTGGAAAACCCAGGCGGGGGAGATCACTAACCACTTTCCCACCTAGTGATTCTGACTGCTGTATCGAAGAGCCTGGCTTCGAATCTCAGAAAAGGCATGGATGTAATTTGTCTGTCTCTTCATACGAAGCAGCGGTAGCTCACTTACTGTGTGTCTCCATAATAAAGTGACCACTGCTTCTGCCCTCAGTAGTGGTCAATGCCTATAAACAGCAAGAACCTGGCACTGGGGGGGAGTTATTTAGAAACAAAATGAATAACATTTGATGGAATTTATCATCATATTTGCAAGTGTAAATGATTTGGTTTTTATTGCAAGTTATATTTTTATGCTATAATTAGTTTTAAGCTACAATTTTTTAATATTATGATCTGGTATTTAGTGCTGAATTATGTGAATGGTTTGTTAATGTTATTTTATAATAGAATTTACCCAGATTTAATTTAGAATTTTTTCCCTTGATTTTTAGGTTTTGGAATCTTGCATGAAAAACTGTGGAAGTCCTTTCCATGTAGAAGTAGCAACTCGACCATTTATGGAAGAGTTGAAAGATTTAGTAAAGGTAAACTGAAGATGGTTTTCTTTTGTTCTTTAAAATGCATTATTTATGGCAGTATAACAATAAAAGCATGTTGTCTGTATAACAAATTATTTCTTTTTTAGATTTTCCCCATCTTTTGCACTTGAAACTGTTATAAATTTGCTAAAAATTCAAAATTTTCTTTTTGTTTGGATGTGTCTTTGATAGTTAAAGCTGTTAAAAGTGAATTATATTATTTGGTGTGCTTAATATTCTAAAATAGCATTTCGTTTGATAAGATCATAATGTAAGACATTAATAAGGTACAGCATCAGTACTTCTTTGCTAATGAAGCTGCCATGTTTAATCGCTAAAATTGGAAAGTTTCATTGCCGAGTTTGTAACAGGAAAATTCTGAAATGCTGTCAAAAGCTTATGCTGTAGCTACTTTTAACAAGAATGTATCACTGCATTCACTCATCTTCTGTTTTTATATATTTTATGCTTTAATGCCCCTTCCCCCCAAATAAAGTATTCATGAGGCAGTGCATTATTTTACCACAATGCTTATATCATGAGCTATGACACATCCAAATTTATTTATGTGGCAACCCAGGTAGCGTAATGGCAGATCTCATATTCAATTGATCATGTTAAACGATTTACGCACACTGTGCATGGCCAGAAGAGAATTTGGCACAATTACGACTTTGGTGTAATTTTAAAAGAAGATAAATATGGTATATAGTTGATATTCTATTATCTGGACGTAAACAGTTCGGGGTTTTAAAACTTGTTAGGTTGTATGTTGCTTCATGACTTAAGAGTGTAAATGTTAATTGTAAACTCCCCAAATTTTTGTTTAAGAAGGATTACAAAACAGGAAACATTACATGATGTTGTTTATTGATTGTACTTCTGAGGAATAAAAGCAATTGATTATTTACCATGCATTCCATTCATAAATACTTTAACAACTTAAGGAATATATCTAGTTTAAATTACTGAATTAAAGCCAAAGAAAGTATTACAAATAACTGATATTAAATGTAATGTTTATGAACAAAATAAACCAAAATGAAATGAAAAAAAAGCAAGTGCAATAAGCACACAAAAAAAAGTGTCCATAGTATTGCAATCGTAATGCAATACTATGGATCTAAGGCTTACGTGACGAACGAATCTAAGGCTTACGTGATGAACAGGCTTGTGTAGGGTTGTTTATTTTTATTCCCCAGTATTTTCTACCATGCCAATGGTACACTATTGAGCATGCGCAGTAAGCGAAATTCAGTAACCTTGATCAACTCAATGTGTGGTTTGCCATTATGCACCCAAGGTATGCACATGCATGCAAAAGACGTGTTTCAGTACATGTAGAATTCCACTTTCAAATTTTAAGTCATTTCTCTGATTAGTGTTTTCTCTGCATGAAATACATTTTTTTTTTCTTGCAATGACTTTTAATGGGATTATGGTGTTTGCGGCTGATAAAAAAAAAAAAAAAAAAAAAAAAAAAAAAAAATTGGAATATTTTAAGGGGGGTGGTAAAAAAAAAAAAAAAAAGTTTTGCATTTCTTCAGAAATATAGCATTGCCGAACAGATGAAAATGCAAAAATTTGCATTTAGTAGGGTTTATTTTATATTAATATTATTTTATATTTATTTTATTTTATATTTCGTGAGATCATGCTGTTGACATGTTTCCCCTTGCATGATATATGTTTATGATCATCATCTTCTGCATCCGAAATGATGTGAAAGCCTTGCAGAACTATCATCTGTACAACTCATGTTAAAAGGTTATTTTTTCAATAAGTAATAAAACAGTTAATTTTAAACCACATACATTTACAACTAATATATAATACCACCATACTTACTCAAAATGTAACGGTGATTGAACTGGAGAATAAACAATGAGGACCAGCTTTTCCCCATGCCTACCTATGATTGGTCTCTTCAGCGATAATGCATAATACCACAACACACACCAGCACATGGTTGGCAGTGAGAAGGCATTTCAACCTTTAATTAGTAACTAATGAACTCTGCAGATTTGTTATAAGAAATGCTAAACTGCGGTTTACAGATTCTTCAGGCCATTGAGCATCAAGCTTTCATTTGCATTAAGCTGAACTAATTTTGAATTAATCTTTGAATACCATGGTAATTTTATAATTTATTACCTAAACAGAAATTTTTTGTGGATTATATTATTACTAATTAATTTACTTATATAAGAAATATGTGTATCAGATCAATAACCAGTTGACATACATATGTATATTATGATGTAGTTTTTGCAGATGGTGAAACCACTGCAACACTCTATAGTCATGGTCAAGAAAACTGCTGTGTAGATGATTGAAAGAAAATTAAAGGTGGCTTAATCATTAAAACATCATTTTTATTTTAAACAAAGAAAATTCTTAAGAAATACATTTTTGTTTAAATTGGTATCTCACTAGGGATGCTAAACACACCTCACAATTTCTGTATATGGAGTTTTTATTGTACTTAATAGAGGAAGAAGCTAATACAGAAATGAGAGACATAGTTTATTCAAGCAGCAGCAGGCAAGAAAAAGTGATGCATACTAACTGCAGTCATATTTATAAGTTGGAAAGTCTTTGTTTTAATCCTGAGCAGTGATTGGGTTAAAGATTTTTGCAGTGCAGAGAAATTATGTAGAAAGAGTGGCATAATATGCTGTAGAGTGAGGCAA
Organism: Stegodyphus mimosarum; assembly: GCA_000611955.2. Taxonomy (NCBI): domain Eukaryota; kingdom Metazoa; phylum Arthropoda; class Arachnida; order Araneae; family Eresidae; genus Stegodyphus; species Stegodyphus mimosarum. The sequence goes on from KK112090.1 coordinate 241,050, forward strand.
AATAGTGCAAAGTGTACCCATAAGCAGGTGTGTGCATATTGAAAATTTATAAATTTAAAGGTCTACTGCCAGTTGGTTAAGTTTAATAATTTTATATCATATTTTAAATTTTACATATTTATATTTCTGATAGTTTTCTAAAAAATAGAAGTATTTATGCATATTGGTTATACAAGATTAAAAGTCAGCTGAATATTATATTTTTGATGTCAACTTTTTATGTATTCTGGCTTTCTCTCAAAAATCACAATATGAAGAAAGTTATTGTTAAAAATATAAATACCTGATTATTGATTCTAATTATTATTTTCTCTTGGGTTTTCCTTTGTATCTTTTACCTCATAGTAATGTGTATTACATTAAAGTTTTATATATATATTTTAATGTTATAGTAACACGTAATTATTTTTTTTTATGTAGACTACTGTTAATGAGAATGTACGGAATAGAGTTTTAGAACTAATACAGATTTGGGCTCATGCATTCCGCAATGAACCAAAATATCGGGCTGTACAGGACATATTTAACATGTTAAAAATGGAAGGTAATTATAACTGTATTAGTAACAAATAAAAATTCTAACCTTTTTTGCTTCTGATTATTTGCATAGTGTGTTTGTGTATGGGTATAAGAGGTAGTGAGGCATTTCTGTAGTTCATGCTTGTTTAAAAGGATAAAACTTATTATTTATTTTGCTGTGTGTAATTTAACAACTAGATTTAGTAGGAAATTAAATATATATATATATATATATATATATATATATATATATATTATTAATGTTTTTGCATTATCCTATTTCTTAAAGGTTTCAAATTACAAGTCCTGAAAGAAAGTGATGCAATGTTTATTGCTGATACTGCTCCTGACTGGGCAGATGGTGATTGTTGTCATCGTTGTAGAACACAGTTCTCTGCATTTAACAGAAAGGTATTCTAAATTTTGTTTGCGAAAATAACTTGCTGCTTTTAATAAGCTTTTGTTTAGCTCACTAATGGTGCCTGTTGTTATAGTCAAAAAATTCTTAAACTACTTCCTGATAAGCAATCAAGCTTCAATTTTGCAAATACTCTGGAGATGGCAGTGTAATGTGGTGAAGCTGATTTTTTTCAGATTGTTTTTAGACTTTTTAAAATTTAATGTTATATTAATTTCTTGCACATATCTTTATATAACAAACAAACTAAAAATATATAAACTTTATTGCTTTCTTCATTATATAGAGCAGAAAGAAATCTTCTAAATGAAAATTATATGCAATTTTGATATAATTTCTGAATTTTCTTTCTTTCTTCCCTTTTGAGGGGGTATTGTCTAGGGATGGTCAAAATTTCGAAAATCTTTCAATTTTTCACATATTTGGCATTTATTATATTAAAATTTCAGCATCTAAAAATGTATCTCTTATTAAGTTTTGAAATTTTCACAAATTACAAAACAAACCCTCTACCCTCTTCTAAAATAAAAATGAAAAATGATTAAAGGATATTAATTTGGCAATTTTCTGTATTATTGTAAAAAAAAATATGCTACAGACTGAAGCAGAAAGGGAATATCAGTTTTTTCTTGGGCTTAGAAACTATAGCTGTCTAGCTCAAATTTTGCATGCACACGTATTGTAAATGACAGTGTACATCTGTGAAATAATTTTTTCCTTCAAAATTCAATTTAGATTTTTTAAAAATTTAATGTTGAAACAATTTTTACTCATATCTTTCTCTAACAAATAAATTAAAACTCCGAATTTTAATGTTTGAGGGGGGAATCTTATAAATGAAATTTATATGGAATTTTTAACATAATTTCTGATTTTTTGGAAATTTTTCTTAAAATCACCAATTTTCTCAACCATTTGATATAACAGAATTGATTATTCATTGTTGAAAAATGATTTTTCCATTCAATAATTTAATTCATGATGGATTATTGAGACGGAAAAGGTGTAAAAAAATAAAGTTTTATAAAATAAATTTTTATTTAAGCATCGTAAAATAATTAATGAACTAAAAGGAGAAAAATAATTGAATATGTAAGTTTAATGGGAACAAAATGGTAAATAATTCTCCTTGCAGAATTCACATACAATTTTTTATTACAAATATATGTGCATAGTATATGTGTCTAAATATAAAAATCTGTTAATTAAATTACATTGTCAGAAGTAGAAGCCATTATCTTTATAAATTTATCAAGGTATATATTTATTATGCATTATATATGTTGATAAATTTATAAAGATTATGGTTTATATTTGTGATAATATATAATGCTTATGCTCATGCTTTTATTATTGATAAAATAAATTTGTAGATGAACTTTATAATGATAATTATTAAATACTTTTTTCCTATTAAACTATGTAACAAATTATTTGTATCCCTTTTAGCCCATTAATTATTTTATAAGTTTTAAAGAAAAGCTTATTTTATAAACATTAAATTTTTTTATCGTAATGTTGTGTACATACGGGTTCATAATAGATTGAATGCACACAGAAACAATAGTAGCTTGTTGGAATTTATTTTATCAAAATACTTTGCAGTTCTGGATCTTTCCTTAAAAAATGCACGTACAGCTCTTCACAGTGTGAAAAAGCACAAGTAGTTACTGCTTCAAACTACTAAGAATGTTAAATACAATACAATGCCAAGCATTCTCACAATCTGTCAATATTCCAAAGTCAGCTGTGAACTAAAAACTGAGACCTGATGCTCTCTCCAGGCTTATGTAATTCCACCCACCCGGTCATCAAGAAATCTCTAGTACCTTCTATTTCTCGAAATTACTGGAAAGCATATATTGTTAAAGTTACATATAAGGGCTATATATGGTTACAGTTACTCTAGGTATCAATTACCAATTGGTTTCCAAGTTTTATGACAAAAATTAGTCGCCAAAACTATTCAAGCTTGGTGATATCTTGCCAGTTTAGTGAGATAACCATTTACCTGCTAAGTAGACTTCCTGCTGTAATTTTATTTTTATGGCAGAGCTTTGTCTCTTCATATTTTTTGTTACATTTTATAAAAGATACTACAATTTCACTAAAGTTTATTTAGATATATACAGTAATAATTATAATATAAATTCGTAACAATAACATAATTATAATATTCATTTTTACTTTTTATGATATAAAAGTGATGTGCGAAATAAAAAGCTCCATTTATGAAAGCAGGTATTTTAATTCTGCTTTTTTCTTGTTAAACTTAATTTGTGTGAAAACCACTTAAATAAGTCATAATTGAAACTTAAATGAGTTTTTTTCAGGGGATTAGATGTTATCTGCAGACAAGTTCATTTTAATTTTTTATTTATTTATAAATTGTTTTTTTTGCTAAATTCCAACTTAAATTTTTTGTGATTGATTGTTTAACCTGAATTCTTTGTTGTGAGTTTATTTTGTCTTTGTTCACATTTTAAATATGAATAAGCTACAGATTGACTGTAGAATTATTTCTGGCTTATTGCTTAAAATATTAAGATTTTTTTCTTTCTCTTCTTACTAGTTATTTTATTTGTAAGATAAATATCTTACAAATAAAATTGTATTTATAATTCAATAATTTCTCATTAAAACCTCTGACTCTCATTGCAATTCATGTTCCTGCTTAAGAAAACGTTTAGGTACATGAAGTAAGAAATCTGAAATATTAACTTTCAACATAAGTTAATGCAATATGTTAGATTAAGAGATTGATTTGAGAACCCCAAACAGTTTTTTCATGATTGTAATATGCAGATTCTTCACTCCATTTTACATCTGAAGTTATTTGAAGCTTTTAGTTGTTGGGCACATTTTTACACAGATGATATTCTACTATACTGGGAAACAGTTATTTAAAATTGTGTTTGATATAATCTTTATTTTCATTTTTAACTTCCTGATACTAATATGTTCTTAAGTATACTATACAATCCTTGACTTTGTTAAATAAGATTTTTTTTTTCTTTTTTTTTTTAACTTAGCATCATTGTCGAAACTGTGGACAAATATTTTGCGGTAAGTGCTCTTCTCGTACTTGTCCGATTCCTCGTTTTGGTATTGAAAAAGATGTAAGAGTGTGTGAAGCTTGTTGGGAAAAATTAAACAAGTAAGTTTCATATTTTATGTACTTTAAATTCTTCATAAAAATTATGTATGTGAAAAGATTGAAAATTCATATTGAATTTTTGTGATTAAACCAGAAATTTTTATAATGAGTTTTATTGCTTAAATTTTAGTACATTTGTTATCTTAGAAGACGAACAGGAGATAATTTAATGTCTTTTCTTTTTAATCATGGTAGTGAAAGTGAACCTAGCATCAACAGACTGAAAGTTAAATATTAGTAATATTTTATGTATGGCTGCTGTTGTTGATTAATGTTATCATAATATTCTGTATATGAACACTGATGTCTTTTCCCTCCTTTTTTAAGACCATCTACTATTCCAAAGTCAGTGTCTCCAAATCCAGAGCTGTCTCCTCAGTCAAATTCTCAAGTATGTGGAAAACTGCACCCACTCTTTTAATTATTTTAAATCTGTTTTTTTTTTCATAATTTTGCATATAAAATTTCTATATTGAATTTTAGGAAACAACGCCTGCAAATCGTAAGAGTGAACAAGAATTAAAAGAAGAAGAAGATCTACAATTAGCTCTTGCTTTATCCCAAAGTGAAGCTGAAAGTAAAGAGGTATGCATTAAGTATCTATTAATCAAGCACAGGCTTATAATATGACATTTTCTGAATTGCAAGTTATTTTATGATCTGGTTTATGGAAAGTGATAAAATTTATTAATATTGCTGTCCAATATTAATAAATGAATGAAGAGAATCAATATATTGCTATCAGTTAAGGTGTGACTTTCTTGAGTATTATGTTTTCCATTCTTAGACTTTGTATGGGAAATTTTTTTTTTTGCTTGTCACTAGGAAGTCCGGATGTTAGATCAATCTGTATATTGGCCATCCAGGTTTCAGACTATATATTAGGGATGGCCAAACTTCAAGATGATGGGAGCCTCATGATTGATTTTATGAATATTCAAGAGTCGCAAGTCCAATTTTATATAGTTTCAAAAATAATGAGATAGGTTTTGAATATAAAGAAACTTCTAAAGAAAATTAATGCATATGTGATTAACATGATTACATATAAATATGAATAAATACATTTTATATTTACTGTTTTGTGTTGAGAAAATTTAAGCTCTAAGAAAATAAAAATTTGTAACCCCTTGTACTGAGCAGCTAAACATTTTTTATTCAGGTAGAGAAATAAATTTTTATCTGATTTCCTTTATAGCTCTCTGTTTATAATTATTGTTGTTTTATCTTAATAGAAATAAAAGGAATCGGGAGCATATTCATTGGTCTACAATTACATCAAAAGTGTTATTTGAGTAAATTACAAATCATTACTTAAAAGAAAACTGAGTGATTTTTTTAAAAATAATTTATGAGCACTCTTTTAGAAAGTGTAAATTAAATGATACTCATCAACGTGCACTGCATAGAAACTGTTGTTCGAGAAAAAATATTAATTAAAAATAAGATATTAACTTGTTTATGCTTTTGCTTAAAAATTAATTTTGATTTTCCTCACAATTAACATAAGGACCAAAATACTGAGATCATTCGAATTTTTGGAACCTAACCTAAGAAACTGTTAAACACTTTTCCCCCAAAACTTTGGAATAACTACTTTTACTGATGTCCGGTACATAAGAATTCACTATAAA
>KK112090.1:246802-320232 GCA_000611955.2 Stegodyphus mimosarum
ACACACACACCAAAATTATTACAATTTCAGTAGTATTTGAATAATCAGTATCTTTCATGACAGCCCTGACTGACACAATATTTCAGCATGTTATCTAATGGAATTTGGCAGAATTTTTTAGTAATTGTTACAGTGTGCATCATTGAAAATTCTCAAAACTATCTCCCAAATTGTCTTTATAATTTTGAAATAGATAACAAAATTCATCCTCATCATTGAAAATTAAAAAAAAAAACATCTCTTGAATCATTATGATAATTTTGGACATACATAATGCATTGCTAATAAATCTAGTAGTTCATGCCGGGGTATATAAACACTTCATCGAGCACATATTCCATCTGTCTATTAGCCAAACTCTTCAACCTAGCTGTTTAATTTTGAGCTGTTTTACGAATACACGACTATTTATTTTACGAATGTAGATGTAATATGAATGCGTAACTCCTCACATTTCTATGGACATGCACAGATGTTCATTGTGGAGGCCTTTCGTAACACGGCAGATGTCTGCACAATAATTTAGTTCCAAAGCTCTTGCCAAATAGGTGTATGGATCCATCATATTCTAAATGTTGGACTCATAAAAGTGGTCAAATGACTTACATCTCATCTTGAATTTCTAAGTAAATTAACTCAAAAGAAAGTTTAAAATAAATTATTGTCAGCCGAACAGTTACATAGTACAACTTTCCATTGATGCTACCTAACCTGTGTACAAAAAATAAATCTCAAATTGAGTTTGAAATGGAGCCTGTAAGCAGAAGATATTTTAGGAAAAAAAGGGAAAACAAGATAAAATTTTTAAAATAGACGTTTACGGGAGCAAAATTTTACAACTTTGTACAACTGCTTGATCCAACTTTTGGTCATTTTCTCATTTGGCTACTAAGTTTTCATGAAGGACGTGTCAGATGTACATGACCAAAAATTAGAAGACAAAAAATATCAACATATTAAAAGAAGTGTACTGGCATCAGAGCCTGCGCAGCTGACGAACGGCAATACTAAAGGGTGAAAATTTTTAGATATGCTAGGCAGCAAAATGCCTTTAACCTAGTGCGAGGTAGAAAGAAGGAAATCATCAAAGAAATCGAAAATTGCAAGGAAATATCACAAGCTAAAAGAGATTTCATCAATGTCAGTAAGCCGATTTTGACAGAAACTTTGGAAAAGAGAGATGTTTGTGTTCTGTTGAACAATAACAATATTTAATAAAATGGGAATTAAATATTTTGACTAAAATTTAAATCGTTGTCAAACCAGTGATTCTTCCCACGACTCCAGATATTTCAGTATGCACAACCATTGGTGAAATAAATTATAATCCTTGCCTAGGATTATGAAGGAATTATTACGAAAGATAGTTTCATGTGCAAAAAGTGTTCATTAAGCATATTATTGTTAATGGTTGCGAAATCTGTGAAACAATTGCATAAAAATGCCTGACTTGCTTAGGGATAGGAAATTAATTTTGAAGAAGTTTGCCAGAAAATTGAGACAACCAAGTAAGAGGCTGAAGGTTCATGCCACCAAAAATAAAATCCTCGTAAAATTCTTCCACAAATTAAAAGCGCTCTGTATGGATTGCAAGACGACACAGGTTTCTTCAGCAGTTACTCACGCCATTCAAGGACTGAATAAAAGTAGTACCCTACAACGAATAGAAAATCTTCCAGGTGGATCGCAACTGTTGTGTACAATGGGATCATATAGAAATGTAAGAAGATACTGCCTGAAGTAAAATTAACTTGAGAGAAAAAATACTAAGGAGAATAATTAAATAAAAATATTAGCATTCAGTTTTAGATTAACTTCATATGTATTCCGATGACCATTACCTTTTCAAAAAGTAACATAACTGGAATAGTAATTGTCAGAAATGGAATTATTTTATAATTTTAGGTATTTGTTGCTCTGGCAATAAGCCAGCAGTGGACAGTTTGAAATTTATTCAGATTTTTACATACATAATATCAAAAATTAAATTAGCGATAAATAAAGAAACGCGGCACTGCATGATTTCTATTTCAAATTCCATTCGCATTATAAAATTAAACTATGATTATACAAAATCAGTCATATTTCAGATGACGTAGGATTGCAAGTAGCTTGTGAGCTGCAGTTAAGGTGTCAGAGAGCCACAGTTTGGCCATGTGTTCTATATACAAAACTGGAAGTCAACCCTTGTCAGCATTACATTTGGGAAATCAGATGACTCGCCTTTGAAAATTTACGAAGATCAAAAGCTGTACGTCTTAAACGACAGATGGACTAAATCTTCACAATCAGTTAGAAATTGAAAGAGGAAAGAAATATGCATGAAACTCATAAAGAGCAATAGTAGAAGCCATTAGATGTTTTTATTTTGGAGCAAGAAATATGAAAAATGTGTAGTGCTGTTACCGAGATTTGAACTCTAGTCCTTCTGATTACTAGCCAGCCATGCTTTCTAATTATACCATGGAATCATGCAGTAAAGAGGGAGAAAATACCTTATGTACTTCCCCCTCTTAAAAGGTGATTGAAGAACAGAGAACCAAGTCTTCAAATCCTGATGATGACAAATTATTGTGCAGCATATTTTATTTTGACTGCCACTGTAGGACCATTAGGCATTTTATTTTTGAACAAGAGATGTGAAAAACGTGCAGTGCCCTTGAATGAGTTCAAGCTTCTAACCTTCCAGTTGCTAGCTGGATGTGCACCACAAATGCATGCAGTGCATAACAGTGTAAGATTTATTTGAGTTAAATAATCATAGAGACTGAGAAAGCTTTTGCCTTAAATACTTTGCAAATTAATGCAGGAGGTGAACATGTACCTTCCAGAGAATAAAATAACCTTTGACAGGCAGATAAATCCAAGTTTGAATTTGTAGATGCTAAAAGCTAGTATATTTTAGATGGAAATCAAAAGAAAGATTAAGTGAAGAATGCATAGTCCCCTTATGAAGTCTTAGTGGCATTATTATTATTGAGGCTTCTTATTCTTTTATGGTCTTGATACCTAAAATAATATTTGTAAGAGATCTGCATACAGCTGATGAAAGAATAGATATATCATCAGGTCCTTATTCTTTATGTAGTAGGTCTAGTAGGCTTCATCTTTTTACTCAAGGATTTTATTATCTATAATGTGCCAGTGACCCAAAACATGGAAGAAGTCTATAAAATATTTCTAACCCCCTCCCTCTAAAAAAAGGCAAGCTGGAGTGTTTTAATTTCTGCCTTAGTGACCACAAAGACTTCAATCTCATTGAACACATCTGAGATTATGTAGACAAAAAGCTTGAAAACCTCAGAATTACTGAAAAAAAGATACTGTTTGGGAGCATAATACAGCAAAATTAAGTAATGTTTCTAAAGAATCTTTTTAAATGATTTTATTATCGAGCAAGAAAAATTAAAAATTACAACTATAGCAAAATTATTTCATACAAAGAATTTATTTTTGTACCAATTTCTACTAATTACTTGTTTTGGGCTGATAGTGCAATATAAATAACGTTGTTTAATAAAAAATTTTATGTTTTGCTTGTGATTGTATGGGTTTCTAATTATTTTTTATATTATTGCAAGAAAGGGGGGAAAACTGGCTTTGCTCTAATATTTTTTCACATTACTGCATATGTAAATATTTAAATTAATTTTTACAAATAAATATCTGAAACTAACTATCGTTACATTAGCCTATTTCATGAAAAAATTATTCACATGCAATATTATGGTCTTATTTAAAATTATTGCATGTTACTTTATCAGAAATTATGATTATAGTTTTTAGGAAAAATTAAATAATAATAATGATTTCTCAAATGTGGCATGTGTCAGTTTTGTTTACATTATATGTTTGTGATCTGCAGGGTACTACAATCTGATACTGTAGTATACTGATGTTGCAATCAAATTGAATTTTTTAAATTAATAACTCTTAATTTTAATTGTTACCTTTTCCTATATCTATTTTTACATTAAATGTTATTGCTAAAATAATTATTTAATTTATGAAGTTTTGAGAATTTACTATTAAATGGGTGTTCTGCTCTTTTATGAAATATTAAAATTTTACTATCGAATGGGTGTTTGAAATGCATGCTTTATCATGCTGTTGAAATCATGATATTTAATGAAATCAGCTTAGATTTCTATTAGCACTTTGATAATTTTCTTTTTTTTTTCCAGTTTATTTGGCAATAAACAATAATTAATTTCTTTTTAAGTTTAAATATTTCATTTTCAATTCATATAAAATCAATAATATGTTTTCACCATTGTTAGTAATTTTAAAAGGCCATAATGCTTAAAAAAGTATTAAATTTTCTATAATCCTGTTGTTTGATAAATTGAATTATAACTATAAAATATTCTGTTGACATTTAATTCATGAAAATGGGAAGGAAATCAAATATGTCATTCTGAAGTGCAACTAATCCCAATATAATAAAAGAATATATTGCTTTTCTTACAGAATAAGGATTTTTTTTTAATTAGGCAAATATTACTGCTTTTAATTCTTTAGTTAAATATTTCTTTACTCATGCATAAATTATTCTGCTCTTAGTTATAAAGAATTGCCATTTGCAATTAAAAGGTGTATTGTATTAACTATTACTAAAAATTAAAAATGGTAGAGAAATATATAAATAATGATTGAAGAATTTGTCTAAAACTGACAAGACATAAAGACATTTTAAGAGTCTAGTATAATTTCCATAAGTTCAAAGATAGCCTTAGATATGATTTTTTCTAGATATAGGTAAAGAAAAATGGATCAGAGGAGATGTGGTTTTTTCGTGCATTAATGTTAACAGCCAGCTTCTTGAAAAATAAAGTGTTTTTAAAAGTCAACACATATTCTTGTGGCATTACTTAATTAAAAACTAAGCATAGTATAAATTCTAATTCAAACTGAGGAATTGATTTAGATGATTTTCTTTGCTCCTGAATCTAGTTATTTAATCTTGCTATTACCAGTTCAGGAAGATCCAACCTTATTTCTTGAGTCTAGACTTTAAATACACTGTAACCATAGTAGTATTTTCTTTTTTAAATGGAGCTCAGCAGCAGATTAGCAATTCTGACTTTTTACTAACTACTGCATTCTAATGCCTGTGATAGTTAAAACCAGATTTTTTTTTCTTTTTATATTAACTTTCCTATGGTAGAAAGTTTTAAGTAAAAATAAACACTTGTTAAAAATATAGGGATAAGCTAAACATCAAAATCATTAATTCAGACAATGAGTTTATAAAATTTGCTCTAGAACAGTATATTTGAAGCTGTAATTTATTTTGGGAGGTATCACCATTAGAAATTTATATATTTTTGGATCTTAGAAACATTTATAGTCAGGTCTTTCCATTTTTTCCTTCATATTATCTTCACTTTACATTACACTAATCAGGCAGTAATTTTTGTTGGTACTTTTTGATTATCTGCCCTCCCCCCCACAGTTTTAATATGCAATAAAACTATGATGTTTTGGGGATATTTATGAGTATACACACAACAGTAGCCAATTCGTTTGCATGCACATACAACACATGTGTTTGAATGCATGTATATTTATATCATTTGCATTTAACTGTCATTTTACTGAACAGTATTCGCTAGCTATGATAGTGTAAGGATTGGCACAATAGATTTCCCCCTTCTCATAAGCTCATTATCATTTCTTGTTTCTTAGAAAATGCTTATTTTTATTTTTACTTCTGAGCAGATGGGTGCTTGTAAGCCATAAAGGATAACCAAATAAACATTTTTTGACAATTCGCAAAGTCGGCAATAAGTTACCTACTTTTCGAAGGGGTGTAGATAATCAGAAAGTTCCTATAAAATATATGGCATTTGATATGCCTGGAAAATGTTGCCATTTCAATTCATATAAAATCATTATCTGCAAGGGTTAATAATTACCAGTTTTGTGAAGTTTCACCATTCCATGCAGTGCAAGGTCTTTTATTTTTCAAATTAATATAGAACATTCTGTAACAAAAATCGTCAGTTTTAAAAGCAGAATACCATGTTTCTTAATAATTTGCCCTTTTTTTAAATAATATATCCGAATGGTATAATTTATAGAAGAAAGTAATATCACTGATTATTTTTATACATTATCGTTACACCATTAATATAATTAATACACAATGTGATAACCACGTATTGAGCACTTTGGCTCCATAACAGTTTTTTCTGTTTTATGCCATAGTTTAGTAGTTATTAATAATAATAATATTTTAATTGGTAGTAATAAGTTTCCATTATAAAAGCATGTTCATAATCTTTAACAAAGTGACTATTTGAAATTAATTTGATGGAACTTTCAAGTCAGTGCTATAATTTAATCACTGGAATTTTATAAATTCATTATTTGGTGATACAGGTTTACTGGTGCAAAATCTTGACAATTTAATTTGGATAGGAATAATTACAGCCTTTAAATTGATATTAAAATAACAAAGAAAAAATTTTTGCTTGGAAAATAATGTATCGTATCAGAGTAATGACTATGTAGTTCAGGTAAAGAATGTAACAGATTATCTGCAAAACATTTAAAGTAACGGTATTTTACTATCCATTTAAAACAATTGTGGCCATTTAGGGAAAAGAAATTTTATTATTAGTGTCAGAAATTATGAATAAGCACTGATAAGCGTGATAGCGTACTTGTAGATCTCAGCGCTAAAAATAGTATTTAATCCCTTGAGGACCAACGTGTGGAGAATGAAGTGCAGCCACGGGTCCGAACCTCAGAAATGGAACGTCGCCACCGGCCCACGCATTTTCAGCAATTAAGCCTACTTTTACAAAAAAAAATTTATATAAAATCAGCATTTTAATGTAATGACTTCAATTTCTGAAGTTACATACTTAATATACTAATTATTAATATGTATTAATATAAAGAATATTTATTACATTAATAGAAATAAATGAAACATGCGAAATAATAAAATTATAACTATGAGCATGAAAACAAATACTATACACATCAAAACAAAATTACAAATACGAAATGTTTAAGTAATAATTATGTGTAGGTAATTAAATTCCAATTTAATAATTCTGCTGTGTGTGGAATAATTCAAAACGAGAATCGACACACAGGACAATGACTGCTTTTTTTGCCGAGCAAGTGAAATGCATCACGCATCATGAAAGTTGATATCCTTCTGTAATAATACTGTAAAGTTGCTTTTCAGTTAACCAAGAAAGTCTGTGTTAAGTTTGAAAATAAATATAAAAAAGGATAACTGGGCTGAGGTTTTCCATTATGGAAGTTCGGCCATATTACCCGCTATAGTCAGGTAGATGCATTTTCTCACATTCTCCTAAGAACAACAACAAAAAAAAAAAAAAAAAACCTAGCTGGATGCATTTCCACGAAAAATGCAAAGAATAAAAATGAAGACAACGAAATTTCTAACGAAATTAACAAACACACTAGTGTCTCTTAGTCTCTCAACTTAAAGAGCTGCAATATCCAGTTTGTTTACATTAATAAATCTATTGAAACCAGAAACACAGAACAGGAACTGATGCTCATACATGAAAGTCAAAAGCCACATGACTTAACTGATGTGAAAACCATTGCCATTTAGTACCATCTACTGGTATTTACAAAAAAAAAAAAAAAGTTCTGTTTTCAATTTACGTTTACGCGACACTGGGCTTTGAAAAGATCAATCGGAGCTCTTCGCATATACGTGATGCTGGGCTGGTAAGAGTGGAATCATTGTGTCGTGCATGCGCAACGCTGGAACTGAACAGGCTAATGAAAGTGGCAAAATAAAAAGGCGAGAAATATTTGGGAGTTATATAAAAATATTAAATGAAAGGATTTTATATTGATACTGAAAAACTGTGTTAAGGTATTTTGCAGCAAACTTTAATGTCAAATTGTTTATCTGATACTTTTATTTAAACATTCTTAAATGAATTTTTTTTTCCTTTTACAGAAACAAAAACTATCTAAATCATCATCCTATGCTCCTTTTGCAACACCCGAGGTAATATTAAAAGCAGCATTGTTTAATTTAGTTGCTAGTTTTCTTTCTTGTTAATATCGTGATTTACTTATTTATTTATTAAAGTTATTTTAAAAATTTTTTTAACCTGAATGATGGTTCACCAAGATAATTTTAATGGTTACCTTACTAACTGAGGTAATCATGCTAATTAAGAGGTCTGCCATACATACTCTCTAAATTTTTGGTGTAATGGATACTGCCTGTATTGTCTTCAATATGTATTCAGAGCAACAACTAGAACACTAACAATAAATAAATCATATATAACTTCCAGTTTACTGTTTGGTAAATTTTAGAGATCTATAAAAAATATAAAACAGAATGAAAAATGTAGAACTGAATTTGTCATGAAAAGCATGCTTAAGATTAAGGGCATAGTTGCAACAGGAAGCAGAAATTTATTAAACAAGTTATTATTTTTTATATATCTAATAACTTGTAGTCCGAGATTTGTACAAATACTATTATTTCTTTTTAAGAGTCATGTAATTTTTGACAGAATTTAAAATTTCTTTTATTGAAAATTAACTGTGTGCGAGAGATGAATATGACACTTTAAACATGTATTCATGTGTTTTAAATAGGAAACTGTTACTTCTGAGAAAAAAACCTCTCCAGTTGATACTGAACTCGATCGGTATTTAAATCGTTCTTACTGGGAACAGCGACAACAGCAGCAACAGCAAACAAAGGATGAAACTGTTACATCTCCAACTGAAACAAGAACCAGTCCTACTCCAAGTGCACCTGTCTCAAATTCAGTGCCTTCAAATCGAATAAATGAGGTATTTCATCATTTTTGTATTTTTTTAAGATGTAAATGTATGTGTTTGAAATTTATCTGTGATTTTAGTAGGCAATGATTTTGAGCATGAAAGTGATTCCCTTCAGACTGGCACAAAATTAAAAATACTGAACATTTGAACGTTATCTTCATTGTAATTCTAAGAGTACTTTACAGCTTTCGGGAATTAACGTCTTCTGTATATGGTAAGATGTTCATCTGTACTGCCAAATTTTATGTATTATATGTAAATTGCATTACTATTTTGGAAATAGGCAACAGTTTTAAAACAAAATAACCAATATTTATTTTCTTAAATTTATTTTTAAATGTTCATATTTAATATTATTATAAATCAGAATTTATTAAGAAAATGCTAAAAATCTTAACTTTATTGTCTTTAGGTTGCATATATCAAATACTATTATGAGAGAAATAGTAGAACTACATATTTGACTTTTATCTTTTTTTTTTTTTTTAAATTGCACTGGTTGAAAATGTTATTGTGGATCTGAAAATATCTCATAATTTAAGTAATTGCTAAAACTGGGAAAGAAATTTACTTATTCTGAATTCAAAGAGTATATATTAAGAATTAATTCAATTTTAGTGCCCTTTGACCTATGCTGAGATATTTTTCATTCATGTGAAGTGTGTAATTACTGTCTTGGAGCATATAAATAAATTTGCTATGCACTTTGTGAGAATTCTAAGTTTTATTTTCAAGCATTCGAAGGAAAGCTGCCTTAAAGAATGCACTTGTATATATTTAAAAAAAAAAAAAAAAAAAAAAAAAAAAAAAGTTAATGCATAAATGCAGAAGGGAACTGCTTTGAAGGAAATGAAAATCAAATTTAACTTGAATGAATGTTTTAAATATGGTATAATTTATTTTTGGTTAGCATACTATTGATTCATATTATAAAGGTCTTACATTATGTTGTTGGTCATTAGTGATTAACCAATTAGTCTATTCTTACTCAGCATATAAAAACAGAGGCATGAGAGAGTGTTTAGTCTGGTGAGTAAACTGATAGTGAAAGGAAAATTGACAGCTAAAATAAATTAAAACAACTTTAATTGTTCAACATTAATAAGTTTTTTTTTTTAAATTTAAGAAAATCTTTTTATATAAAACCAGTTATAATTAATTAGTTATTTCATAGGGGGTGTCACTATAATGCAATTTTTAAATTAAAATTTGTGAGATAAAATGGTGGGAAAAAGAAGTGGCTAAGACAACATTCAATCTTAGTCTTGCCATCCAAAAAAAAAAAAAGAATTAAAAGCAGTAAATTGCATACTACATCATTACAAACTTTCTGATATAAATACAAGACCATATTATATAAATACAAGACCATATGAATACAAGATCAGGTTTCATATGGGAAGTCAAAGGTGAAAATGGTTAGTTCATTTGTATTGAAGACTCTTTTAATTGAGCTAAATTTAAAGTTAAGAAAATTAACTTGTTAAACCCTCAGAGGTTTTTTAGAGCTAACTAAAGTACTTATCTTGATTTTGTTAATGATTTACTTTACTGTTTTATACACTATCATAGGGGTCCCCAACCTGTTTGTTCCTAAGAGCACATTTTAGAATATCTGTTGGATGGCAGGCACCATTTACTTTTCAAACGTGAATTTATAGTTGGGTAGAGTTAATAATGCATGTGTATAAAAAAGACATCAGTCGCATTTCGCTTTGTGGTGGTATCTGTGTTGGACGTAATTTCTATTTCATTAAAAATGAGAAAACTTTCACATAGAAATTTATTGAAAACTAAAACATTTTTATTGTGATCGTACAGCTGCAGGTACACATTAAACAATAGGTGGGCACCATAATGCCTGCAGGCATAGGGTTGAAAATCCTTGTGACATGAGAATCATTAAAGAAGATGAGAGAAAAATTCAAATGAATAAATAAATTAAAAATGAGGTAATGTATGTAAAGTGAAAATAAGTGGAGGGTTAATTATTGAAAGATTAACTATGTAAAAACATAGAATATTCACTAATTGAAAACTAATTTTTGTTGTTAAGGAAATGAAATATTTTTGTGTATTTTTATGCAAAATGTAAAGTTATTGATTACCTGTAAGTAGCATATCACTGCATGTTGTAAGTTATATTGCATGCAGTGATAATGATGCAGGTGTGATACCAATTTTCCAAATTAGCAAGTATGTCTTTACTTGCATCCATAATTTAAAATTCATTTAGAAGAAAAAGGTGTTGCATTGTACTAATACTGACAATTACGTTTTGAGCATATTTTTAAAAAGACGTCTTTAGACATCTCTGAATACATTGTCATCATTTGCTAGTTTTTTTTAATGTTTTGTACATTACTGGATATTGTATAAAAGGCTTGTGTGTCTTTTGTAATACTTAAGGTTTTTAAAAATGGTATTTTGTTTATCGTACCTTTTTATTTGCTTTAGAAATATCAAAATGGAGATGTGGATGAGCTCGCAGATTTCTTAGCAAATCTACGAACAACTGTTGAAATCTTCGTCAATCGGATGAAAAGCAACTCTAGCAGAGGAAGACCCATAGCTAACGATACTCATGTGCAGGCACTTTTCATGAATATAACTAACATGCATTCCCAGCTTTTGAAATATGTTCAAGAGCAGGATGATTTAAGAGGTTGTTCAGTTATATATGATTTTGATGCAATACATATATGTAAATTCAATTTAATAATTTAAATGTGATAATTTTTTATGACTTATAAATTTTATATAACAACACTGATAATAAGATTTTGGCAGCTGTCCAGTAAGATTTACTGTGAATTTTTATTTATGTAATTTTTTCTGAAATTAATTGAAGGTAATATATTTACTAAAGGAAGAGTCGTATATTAATTTATTTTCTTAAAGAAAAGCATGCATTTTTTGTAACATGTAGACTTGAAAGTTATCCAGTTTTATAGTCATTTTCTGCGGGATTTTGTGCAGGTTCGAAATGTTAATAACATTGAGAACTCTGTGTAGAGCTTAAAGAATCAGCTCTCTAATCCAATGGAAAAATATTTAAAACTGAGACAAAATCATTTGTAATCTCCTCCTCCTCAATTTTTTTCAGTACTGATTTTATTTACAAATTATATGAAATATTTGAAGAGATAGTAAGTAATTATTTTTTTCCCATTTAAGCATTTTAATGAAAAATAATTTTTCATTTTTTATGCTTCATTTTATTATTTCATTATGTTGTGTGTTGTACAAAATGTAAAGAGAGAGAGAAGAAACTTAAAGAATTATTACTACAAATCCTATTCAAATTGATGTATTAGACCAAATTAATAGTTTTTTTAGTTTAAATAAAATGTAGAATTACATTTTTCCCCCTGCTATTCTTTTGCCAGCTTTTTCTGTTATGAAGAGAAATTTGCCATACTTGGTTTAAAAATTGTAAAAATATGTGGTAATTTTGAGAATAGGGGACCAGGCAAAGTGTTGGATTTTTTAAGAAAGACTCAGGGGAACTAAAATATGAAGTTAAAACATTTTTTCTTGTTCCTAATTTTATGTTTTTTTAGGATTGAAAAAGATACACAACATTTTGTATATTTTGAGCATTACAGGAAGAAATAGAAGTCCAAGGCACGTATCCCTTTTTGCCTTTGCATAGATCGGACTGTGTGTAAGCTTGAAAGGAAATCACATTCTCTTGGAGCTGTTTTTATGGTGTAAAATGTTATCACATTGAGCTACTGGAAGATCATGGTTCTATCTCAATGCATGTGCAAGTGATTTTTCAAGTTTTCTGCACCAAAAAGTATAACAAACTCTATGCTCACAGTGTAGTTGATAGTAACTTGTCACCACCTAGAGTCATGCTTTTGGTCAATTACCCTTTCAGTGAGGAAGACTGTAAAGAATTATTACGTTTCTCAATATATCTTTCTTTCTTGTGGTGCAAGTGGTCATTACATCTAGCTAACAGTTGGAATATCCTTAGTTGGCATCCTAATGAGAAATTTTTCATATTTAAATATCCTTAATTAATAAATATTAATAATCCTTAATTTTTTATATACAGTACATAGTTTGAGATCCGGACTTGTCGGGTGATTTGGGATTTTTCCGGATATTAGATCATCAATTTAAATCAAGTAAGATAGCATGCAGAAATTATACAATTAAAATTATGAAATAAAGAGCATTTATGATCTAAATGGTAGCAAAATTTACAAAAAAGAAATGCTTAATATTTATTTGTTTATTTTATTAAAACATTTCTTTCAATGTAAGTTGTTTAAGTTGCTTTGTTTTTTGTGATAATGTTTTCTCTTTAATTCTATAAATAGACATAATTCTTGTTCAGTTACAAAGTTCCACTGTTCAAATCCTGTAATTGCTTCGTCGAGAATTCCGACTAACTTGTCAATCGAAATTTTTTCATTTTCAATAACCTTTCTGTCACTTTTTTCACTATTGGTAGCGGTATTTTCTGGATTTAGAACCATAACTACAGATTTTGTTGTCCATTAATTAATTGACGAACGTACAATTTGGAGGAAAGAATAGTATGAATACATTATCTTTCAGTAAAACGTTAAGTAAAATATGACCCGAACAGTTGTCTACAATCAGGAGTATTTTTGCATCATCAGGTAAGCCAACCGAATTCAAATGTGCCCGAGCCTTAGGTATAAAATGATTTTCAAACCAATCATTTATTAACACTTGTGTCATCCGTGCTGTTTTATTTGCACGATATATAACAGGGAAAAACAATTACTCCTTTAAATGCTCGAGGTCGTATATGTTTTCCGATTACGAAAAATGCACGCTTAAAATTATTAGTCTCACTTTGGAATCTTTGACACCAGTTGAAGCCTTTTCTGTAGAGCCAAGGTATTTCATGGTATATATTGTCAGAAAAGACCAGTTTCATGAGCGTTGTAAATTTGTTCTGGAGATAATTTTTTAGTAGTAAGGAGTTCAATGAAATCATGTGCAAATAGTTCAGCAGCTTTAGTATCAGCTGAAGCTTTTTCACCTGAAATTTTTAATTGACTTATACTATAGTGATTTTTAAATTTGGTTAACCAACCTGTCGAATATATGGACTCTGTTTTTAAGTTCATTTCTTCATGAAATATTTTGGTTTGAGCCATTAGCATTGGACCTGTCAATGGCACGCCCTCACTACAATGCTGTCTGACCCATTCAATCATCACTTTGTCATGATTGTCACTTATAGAATTCCAAAAAAATTTTCCGTTATTCATTGTGAGTGGGGTGTCAATCTGCAAAAATTAAAAAAAAAAGTTCCTTTTTCTTTTTATGTTATATACATTTGACTTTCCAATGCCATACTCCTTGCATAATTTTGAGACAAATATGCCTTTATTCATTATTTACGGCATTTCCACTTTTTGTTTAATGGACACCAAAACATGCTTTCGCTTCGATGTCCGGATTTTAGATCATTCCGGATATTGGACATCAGGATCTCGGACTTTGTACTGTATCATATTCCAAAAAATCGAAGTTTGCTGTAAATATCTGTAAGATCTTAATAAAAATATTAGCCATTTTCATTCAGACTTTATGCAAATGCATAATTTTTTAAATCCCTCATGTTTCAACCAGCAAGAGGCTTAAAATTATTGCTACATACCACCAATTTTTCTAATTCTATTGCATTAGTTCATAAGTCTTTGATATGTTTAATATCTGTGTACATACAGGCTACCATTATAAATATGTCATATGTAAAGGTGCACTTAAATGGCTCACAAAACTGATCGGACACTTTTAATTTTTGTATCCTTTAATGAGCATAAAAAGTAAAATAAATTAAAACAAAAAGAAAGGCTTTTATTTTGGTTATATGTAAATTCAACATTTTGGGGTAGTAAATACATTTTTGAAAAAGATGAAAATTAAATTCAAAAATCAGTATCATTTGTTTAATGAGGGAAAGTGTTCTCCCAAAAATATTTGGAATTAGTAATGGCCAAAAATGATATAAACTTACATATGCTTTTTCTTTTTAATATCTTGTGGGATTACCTTTACACTTGATCACTTCATTTAGTCTTTTGGCCATTGACACCACAAATATTTTGTTATTTTTCAACTTATTTTATGTCACTCCTCTTGAATCACTGCAACATGCTCTGTTTTTTTAATTTTCTGTTCTAGTTTCTGCCAAATATGTTCAATAGGATTAAGATCTGGTGATTGGGGTGGTGCCTTAATTACTTTTGGACACTTATATAACAGCCATAGTGTAACATTGTGGGCAGTATGCTTTGGATCATTGTTCTGGTAGAATTTAAAACTATTTTGTATATTAAGTTTTTGTGCTGATAATGCCAAATTTCCCTTCAAGATGTCAAAATACTTATACTGATCCATAATACCATCTATACACTCTATAGTTTCAACACCAGAATGTGCCATAGAACCCTATAACATAACTCCACCTCTGCCGTGTTTAACACTTGGTACTAAGTTTTGCTTCCGAAACTACTCTTTAAGTTTTCTCCACATCAGCACTCAACTGAGCCAAAGATGTTAAATTTGCTTTTATCAGCAAACAACAGTTTTTCCCAGTAGTTGGGTGCCTTTTGTTTCATTGATTTTGCAAAAGCAAATCAAAGTTTTCTTTCTTTCTTTTTTCTTTTTTTTAATTAACTGACATAAAATTTTTTTCTTCCTACTTGCCCATGATATCCTACAGATTGCATTACTTTTCATACTGTTTCTGAATTTACACATATTCCATATAATTCACGAAGTTCTCCAACAAGTTTAGGAGCATTCAGTCCTGGATTCTTTTTAATATTCCTTACAATAAAGCATTTGATTCCATTTGATAACTTAGATGGTCTTCTATGTCTTCTTTTGTTTTGAATATGATTCTGTTGCTTATAACACTTAATAATGTCAAAAACTGTAGAATTACTTAAATTAAATAATTAGGCAATTTTTCTAATAGATTTCCCTTTCTTTTTATGCAAATCAATAACTAATATGCAGGTTTTTAACAATGTTTCCTTTCGTAGCCAAGCCATTGGAAGAAAACATTAAAATAAATATTTTCTAAAAAGAAAATTCAAATTATAAAAGCAAATGATTTTTAGATTTTTGCATAGCTTCTTTATCCAAACTAATTTCATAAAAATTCGTTTTTTAATTTATTGCAGACGATTAATTTTGTGACATCTGTATGCTGGTTCTCATTCTCATAAATAATATGGTTAAGAATCACACAGTGGACTGTATATAAAACATTGACTCAGTAGTAAGGTAAACACACTCTCATTTATTAAGATCTCTCACCTTACTGACTCATTACTCTCGTCGACAGCATGACTAGTAAAATTTTTCTAGCCGGGGGCGCTGCGCTCGCAGGCGTGGACATCTTTTTTCGATTTCAGACTAAAATGTTATTTTTAAAATTTTATTTAGTACAAAGAGAGACAGCTAAGAAAATATGTATTCAAAAAGCTTTTCTTTTATTACTTAAGAAATAAAAAAAATTATAGTGGCCGATCATTTTTGTGAGACACTGTATATTGATGACGTAATTGCCATTTGAGCATAACTCCTGTTAAGTTTCAACAGTCGCCATAGGTGCAAGAGTAGATACAGATTTTGCTGTGGTTCATTAGTTCTGCTTTCTTCTTATTTCTGCTATTCAACACCCCTTCTGTTGTGCTTCTTAAAGGTTTCGCCATCTCACGAAGATTACTGCCACTTCATTTTAGTTTATCAATTCTGCCTGCTGAGACTTTACCAACTTGAACAGTACTTTTCTGGCCATATGATGATGGCGCTCTGTGCTTATTTCTTGAGCCATCCAACTACAGATCAAAACCACACGGTTGCATGCCTGTCTTACCAACAACAAATGGTAAACGGTCTTCATATTTTTATTGCGTTTTTTTGTGCTGCTGTGTACTCCTGTATCCTGCACTTACTGCTTAAAAAAGTTATCTGTTTAAAAAAATATGATTGATATTTAAAATATATTACATATTTTTTGTATTCTTCTCTTATTTTGTTTGATTTTTTCCATAATATAACTTTATATCAATAAACAATTAATTTTCAATTTTATTAATAAATCTTTTTAATGAATGAGATCTTGATAATCCCAATCTATTGCTGATATATATTCGGCTGTGGAACCCCAGTCAACTTCTTTGTCATCATCGAACCCTAAGGGGTGTATACCAATCTCATTGGGAAGCATAGATCTAGACTACGCTTTACTATGTGTCTCATTTATCTTGCTGAAGTTTGAAATTCCTGAGCCATCTAGGAGTTCCTTGAAAACTATTCTGCCCTTTTTTTTTAAAAAAATTAAGAATAGCATTCCTCTTTTACAGTTGCAGGGGTGTTTGTGCTCCGGGGAAACCCCAGAATTCCGGGGATTTTGAACTTCGATACCCGGAAATTCCGGGGATCGTCTTTCAAAAGGAAGTAGGAATAATAATGAATTATTTATTTTGATCTGGGTAATTTTGTTTGCTTTGAAAGCAGAAAACGCAAGGTCAGTGTATGTGGTGAAAACTTTTCCTTTCTTTCTCCAAAGGCAGTGATAATGCGTGAAAAGGGGGAAAAAACTTCTTTTTTGTTCTTTCCTTATTGCGAGTTATGACTCATTCCCCCGGTTCTCGGACATTCTCTTCTGGATTCTTTTTGGCAAGTAGGCGCGGCAGAAAAAAAAGGGAGACACTTCGTTCGACCAGATGTGCGATCACGTGACTTTTTGGCTCCTGGCGTGGCGCCAATAAGTAGAGAACGGGGATTTTTCGCCGTATTAGCTATTTGTCATTGATCGCTTCGCAACTTTTTTTTCTCCGCTGTGTAAAATTTTCGTTTCATTTATTGATGCACGTGTAAATTTTTCGTTTCGTTTATTGAAATATTTTTTTATTTATGTACGCAAGAGAATTTCACTATGAAATTTCTCGATATAAATAGTGATATTATACAATTAGAAGAAGGTGTCCGGAATGCATTTAGGTGGAATTGGATTGAACGGAGAGATGGTAATGGGGATACCATCGGCACATGGTGCAAGAAAATAAATGTTGCTGGACAAGCATATTGTGTTTTTTGTAACTCACTGCTGAAGTATGGTGGGGAAGGATTCAAGGCTTTCACAAATCATTCTAAAACTGTGACGCACATAAAATATTCAAAGTGCATTAGACATTCAATGACTTTAAGTAATTATGCTAATTCAAAAAATACTGATGACTTACTGGAGACTGATGCTCGGCCATTGGATATAGTGACAAGAAAAGCACGCCAAGAGGTATTAATAACTTCGTTTATCGCCGAGAATTCTCTTTCTTTCAATGTAGCTCCCAATTTAATTGAACTCTGCAAACAGTTGAGCCGCGATCAGACGGCACTAAACTCGTTGGAAATGTCCAGGACTACTGCATGTTATAAGATGAAATATGGGCTCGCAAAAACTATTAAGGAAAATATCATTAAAACTTTAAAGGAGACTCCATTTTCTCTAAATTTGGATGAAAGTACTAGCAATGCTCAAGAAAGTATACTGGCAATATTGGTGCAGTTTTATGACAACAATCAAAATGAAGTTGTAGTTCATCATTTTGCATCTCTAAAGATGGAATCTTGCAATTCAGAAGCTGCTTTTAAAGCAGTTGTTAATACAATTGAAGATAATAATATTCCATGGGCAAACTTAATTAGTGTATTAATCGACTCATGTAACACCATGCGTGGAAAAAAAAAGGGTGTTGAAACCAGACTATGATCAAACAAAACACCCCACTTTTTAGATATTGATGGTGAGACATGTCACACAGCTAATAACTGTGCAAAAAAATTTGCTTCATGTTTTGATAGATACTTAGAAGATTTGTTTGATGACATCCATTTTGATATGAAAAGCTGCAGTAAAGGAGAAAATTTTTTCAAAATCTGTGAATCCCTTGCCATTGAAAAACTTAAGCCCTTGAAGAGACCAGACCATAGGTGGGTGTACATTTTATGTGTTTTAGAAAGAATCAAAGATCTGTGGGATGCTCTTATTGCATTTTATTTTCACTACTTGGATAAAACTGATAAAGGGGATTATTTTTCTTATGTTGAAACTGTATACAATAAAAGAAATATTTCTGCAGCTCAGAAAAAAATTGTTGAAGGGGTGTATTCTTGCTTGCATTCCCAACAACTCACAAAGGATGCTTTAGCTCGGAAAAAAAGAATACTAAATGGGTTATTTGTTATGCAAAACAAAACTTTATTGCATATGGCATTATATTCAGCAGTATTATCAGAGTTCAACACATATATTAAATTATTTGAAACAAAAAAGCCAATGCTTCATTTAATACATTCCACTATTTATAAATTGATGGCAAAATTTTTCTTTTTTTTTATGAAGCCAGGAAATATAGAGTGCACATCTTATAATGATTTATTAAAGGTTGATGTCACAAATCCAGAATTCCATCTATCTAGCAAAGTAATATTTACTGGTGCAGAAGCTTCCACTCTCCTGAAGAAATTATCAAAAAATCATCCAATAGCAAAAGAATTCCAAATTTCTCTGATGAAAGCTTATACAGCACAGCATATGAAACAGAAATTACCCCTTAAAAATTCATATCTAATTAGTTTTACAGCATTAGATCCAGAGCTAAGAGGTAAAACCAGTACAATATTAGCTTTTGAAAAATTATCATCTTTTATGTCCCATATTTTTAGTGATAATGAAAAGTCAAAAGTAGAAGCTGAAATAAGGTTATACCAGAGTGATATTGATATCACCAAAGAAATGCTCTACACATCTGATGAAAGTGGAAATCAAGTCAAGTGTACAATTGATAAATATTGGTCTAAAGTTTTTAATTTAAAAGATGATTTCATAAATGATTATAAGTATCCTACATTGGCTAAATTGGTCAAAGCCTGCCTTAGCTGCTTCCATGGCCCATTAGTGGAAAGTGCATTCAACTTAATGGATACACTTGTCACTGACTATAGAACCTCTCTTAAGATTGATTCCCTAGATGCAGTGCAGACTATTAAATATGATTTAATGGCTTCTAAAGAAACCTGATGTGAAAAATATGGCTCAAAAAATCCAATGACTGATCCAATTCACAAAGATCTCTTACTGAATATGAACAGAAGTTGGAAAACATATCAAGAGGACTTAAAAACATGTATTTCAGATGAGTCACCTATAAAAGTCTCTGAAAAACCTTCTACATTAGCAGAAAAGCAAACTGCTTCTACCTCTGCATGTGCAGTTCTCGAGGAAATTTCTTCAACTGTAAATGAGGAAAATAAAAGTCAACCTTCCTGCAATTATGAAGTTCACCACAAAAGAAAGACAAGCCCACAAACATCAGAAAATAAAAAAAAGCAGCAGAAATTAGATAATTTTTTTTAAAGAATTAATTCAGGTAATTTAAAATATTTACATAAAATGTAGTAGTTTATATGTTTGAAAATTTATGGTTATTAATTTTGCAAAAAAAGTAATTCATTGAACTTTTATAATTAGGTCATTCAATACTTCATAATTGTAATTTTTCATTTCTCCCCCCCTTCTCGAAACTCCAAAATGTCAGTAATAAGTCCGTAAAAGTTTCAGGGGATTTTTTGGGGTCCCACAAACACCCCTGCAGTTGGGCCGGAAATTGAGAAGATAAGCACTTTTGCTAGGACTATTATGTGCTTAGCATTATCTATTTTAACATCAAAGGATATTATCATTCTTTTGCATTTACCTGACATTGTAACCAAAAGAAATTGCTTTGTATCACATTTATTCTGACTATGCAAGTGTCAAACCTGCTTGTGTAGGTGCTTTTGATTCTTATTGAAACTCTTTGTCATACCTGTGTGCATATTTTTGAAGGCTTTTGTAAAACTCTGATTGAAATGTGGCCTTGAAATTGGGAAGTTTAAAATTGGATAGTTTAGATAATTCGTACTCTGTTGTATATAAAAGCTACATTCTATTATATATGTGTGTGTGTGTGAGATATTTCCAGTCGAGAGTCCGGATGTTGTCGTTGCAAGTGGAAAGGCTGCAAAATTGAAGGCAGACGAATTTTGCTTTAAAAAATTCCACATCTTTATTTGATTAAAATGACAGTTCATTTTTCTTTAGACAAAGATCACATATTTGATAATAATATAAATAGTAATACTAGTAAATTTAGAATTCTACGTCATAAATATTTTTAACAAAGGAAAAATGAAGAGACAGAGCAAAGCGTTTGTATAGCAGACAATGGTAATGAGCAGTCTGATGAAAAATGGTGCATAGAGCTATTTATAGTAGCGGTTACATAACAGGCCAGAGAGTTCTGGAAAGTACTGGTCTAGGGGGAAGATTCTGAAATTGCGGAAAGTTAATTAGAGATTGTTGTTTGCGTAGAGCAAAGCCATCGTAATTTTTTATAATTTACATATATATATGTATATAATAAATGTATTATGATGATAAAAAAATCCTCCGTGTTCAGGATTGTATTAAGTATTTTAGCATAATACAAATATAATCTGTTACCGTCATTAATTTTGTTTTGTATATCCCTTTTATTAGCCTATTATGAGAGATTACAGGATAAATTAAATCAAGCTCGTGATGCAAGAGCTGCATTAGATGCTTTACGAGAAGAACATAGAGAAAAACTTAGACGAGAAGCAGAAGAAGCTGAAAGATTGAGGCAAATCCAGATGGCTCAGAAACTGGAGATAATGAGGAAGAAAAAACAAGTAAGAATATTGCCTAAATTAAATAATGAAATAGTGTTTGCAAATTTAAATGACAGAGAAGCGGAACAAATACTGGAATCAGTATTAAAATAAATTGATAGTACAAACAACATTTAAAATTTGAGGTATTTTATGTGTAAATTTAAAAATAAATTGGTCCATCTGTATTATGTACTTAGCATTTTTAGCTTTTTCTAAATGGTTCCAAGCACATAAAATTTCTACTGCCATAAAACTATTTCGTGAATGCTTCTTGCATGTTAAGATTATATGATGGCATCAGTTCCAGATTTTAATATCTTTTGAATATCTTAAATGGGTACACCTTCCCTGTAATAACATATTAAACTTTACTGTCCCAGATAAATAATTTGCATAATGAACTCTATCTTGGCACAGGTTGTGTTCATTCTGTGAGGCACCTTTATACATTAAAATTAATCCAAGAAATATTGGTTACCATTAAGAAACATTAAATCATGCTAAAAATATACCCTAAATATAGTAGGTTTAGGGTTTTATATTTCTTGAAAGAAAAACACAGTCAAAATTGTCAATAAAAAGTAAATGTTTACTCTCTTAACACTGTTAATATTTCTCAGAAAAATGAATTTTTTATCTATTTTTTTCTTTTTTAGTTCATAGAATTCAGTTTATCAATGCCTTATACTTCAAACTTATTTTTGCTACTGAAGTGTTATTTATTTGGAAGTTGGCATACTTTCTTTGAAGATTTAGGACTACTTCATAAGGAAAATCTTACAAACCTGAAATGATAATTCAGTTTTATACTCAAGTCTCAGAAAACTTGCAGAAATCCTATTTCTACTGCTGTTATTGTAAAAGTGTGAAATCCATATATATGGAAATGCAATTTCATTTTTTTGTTAAATTTAGAAAGAAAAAAAAACTAATTTAAAAATTTTCTGTGCAATTAAGAGATTTACAGAAAGAAAAAATTAAAAGTTAATTGCAAGAGGGATAAAGTTAAGACAAACAAATTTTAATCACCAAAAAGAGAAAATTTTAATTTATGCCTTTTCTCAAAATCTGTTTTCCTAAATTGTTGAATTTAAGTTAAAATTGTGATGAAAAATTACATTAGGAAATTTGTATATATATATGTCTCTGCAAATTTTGCTGTAAATGTACAGAATTTTTAGTTTTTAACTCATTAAAGCTTAAGAAATATTTTATTGCTACAAATTTTGCTGTACATAGATAAATTAAGTTTTATATTCACAGAACCTTTTTACCAGTAGTGGTTTCACTACTGGTTTCAGATTTTATATAACACTACTAGCAACCAAATGGCTTTTATATATATATTTACGTAAAATATAAAAAGAAAACTCTCCATATTACATCTCCAAGCAACGGAAATTCAATTTAAAAAAATCATAAAATAAAATATGATAAAGAAAAAGCTACAATTCTTGTCAAAAAAATTTTTTTTTAAATCAAAGTGGTACTGAATTTAAAATAATATCAATAAATAATGAATTTTGTAAAATATCATAGCAGGTAGGTAAAGAAGAAGCAAGTATGGTAAAACATGTCATAACCAGTAATATCAAAATAACAGCATTTTTGTTAAAAGTCTAAATTTAAACCCAAAATTTATGCTTATAAGATAAAAGTATGTAACTTTAATGGTGGTGTCCATGAATTTCAAAAACAATTCTCACAAAAAAATGCTATATTTATTTTGGTTCATGTCTGGAAAGATGTAAAGAATATTATTTTACATCACTGTTTCCTGTAAATTGTGGCCTATCATCATGTTCATAGGTGATGAATCTAGCGATGAAGATTCTTTTAATTTTAAAAGGTGTCTGGCATCTTGAATTTAGCTGTTCGAAGATTAGTATGAGTGAGGAGGAGGTGCAGGCTTGAATGCATGTAGACAATTCTGCTTCTGTCAAGATGATGTCGAAGTAACGGGAGATGTACTAGGAAAGGAGAAAGGTAATGAGAAAAAAGGGAGGATGACGATGCAGAGGAAGTGAAAAATAAGAGTTACATGGGGAAAAGTCCATGAAAGATTGCAAACTTTCATGTGATTTGCCAAGCAATGTGCACTTACATACATGCATGATGTTATGAATCTTCCATTGCTTACACAGCAAATTTTTGAGACTCCAGCAACAATCTCCCCTCAGGGGCTCACTTTTGTGAGTACGGGTGTGGCAATCCTGAGGTACCCTAGCCCTTCAGGGGATCATCTTGATGAGACGGGTGTCACGATCCTGGAGCCCCAGTGATCTATCCTCTTTTCCATCTCCTCTCCTCTGAGCTGAAGCTTTCTTCCTTCCTTTCTCCCTTGTGGTTTTCCTCTTCGGAGGTTGGGGCTTGGTATGACAGACTGGAACAACCCTTGTCTCTGGTTCTGAAGTGGCGAGAAAACTGCACACGTGTTTGCCGTGCGTGGAGACCCGTGTTGCTGGAAAGGAGGGTCCTGGTAGTTGAGGGGCGAAGTACTGTCCCCAACACACTGCTTTGGCCTCTGCTTCAGCTAAACGAGAGGCGCCTTGTTGTCCTCACGGGTGTCAATCGGCTGGTCACTAGTCCTTGTGTCAGTGGCTCGGGGATAAGCTCTCGGGAGTACCTGCTTTCGGGAAAGCCAACTGTGGGGCTTCAGTTTGCGTATAGGTCTGACTAGCCCTAACACAGGATTCTGTGTTCCCTTGTTGGGCTCCGTGGTGGGTGGGGCGGCTGGACCCGAATCTTCTTTTCCTCCAATATGGCGAAACCCCAAATCTATTTTACTAAAGACTTCAACATCAGTCACGATGCTCAAAGCGCTAATTCTTCCGAAAAATCAAGTGCAAAAAAAAATACGTACTGATGGAAATGCGAATAATGCAAATAATTGTCCCCGCTACCTTGTTGTCTCTAGTCCTTCTGGCGAGTTGCAAAAGATGTCTCCTTTTGTAATAAACAAATACATCCACTCTTGTATTGGTGAGCCTAGAAATATAAAGCGTCTCCGCTCTGAAGACTTGCTTATTGATATAATTTCGGCCACCCAGTCTGTATCTTTACTTCAAGTAACCAAACTTGGCCAAGCAAATGTCACTGTAACATCACATAAGACATTGAATGTTTGTCGCCGTGTAATCTCAGAAGTCGACCTTCTGTATGTTCCTGAAGAAGAGATCGCATCCGAGCTATCTGACCAAAACGTCTGTGGTGCTCAGCGGATCAAGATGCGTAAGGAAGGACAGTTGATCGACACGAAACACGTGATCCTGACCTTAAACTCGCCTGATCTGCGTAAGAATATTAAGGCCGGATACCTAAATTGTCCAGTAAGACCTTATATTCCAAACCCCATGCAATGCTTCCAATGCCAGCGCTTCGGCCATTCTAAGACGTCTTGTCGTGGCAGCATCATATGCGCCCGATGCTCACAGATTGGTCAAATTGCCATCTGTTCACCATCTCTGTTGGCATTTTGCACTTTTAGTGTTGGAAATGACCTTTACAATAGTGATCATTACCCCATTTTTGTATCTTTTGCACAAAGAGGAGCAAACCCCATGTCCAGAACCCCACGGTTCATACTTGATAGGGCAGACTGGGAACTCTTCTCTTCCACTGCAGAGCTGACGGGGAACATGGTAGAAAATGTGCTATCGATGATGCAGTTGAAGCAGTTACTAATACTGTTATACAGGCAGCTATGCTTTCCATTCCTAGAACATCAGGAAAAATGCTGAAGTATTTAAAACCATGGTGGAATCGTGACTGTCATGAAGCACTGAAAAAACAAAGAAAAACATGGGTAATTTTTCGTAGGTACTTTGCAAAACCTTATAGCGTTTAAAAGAGCCAAAGCAAATGCACGAAAAGTAAGAAGGCAGAGCCAGAGGAATTCCTGGATTTCATATGTGTCTTCAATAACATCATCTACGCCTAGTAAGCGAGTTTGGGAAAGAGTACATGTGGAATATATAAAGACCACTCACTTTCCTTTTTGGAAAAAGATGGCCGAGTGATTAGCTCCATAGAAGAAATTGCAAATACTATTGGTGAGACGTTTTCTGCCGTTTCTTCCAGCAGAAATTATTCTCCCACATTTCTTTCTACTAAGCAGCGCTCCGAAAAAAATCCCATTGCTTTCAATTCCTCCAACTCTGAGCCCTACAATAGGGATTTTACTATACTTGAGTTAAAGAAAGCTTTGTTCCAGACGCACAAATCTTGTCCGGATCTTGACGGCGTGAGCTACGACATGCTGAAGTATCTGTCCTGTAAGTCACTGAATGCCCTTCTCACTCTTTACAATAGGGTGTGGAAGGAGCATACTTTCCCCATTGCATGGAGGAGAGCTGTTGTCATTCCTATCGCTAAGCCAGGAAAAGACCCGCGGAATCCCTCGAATTATTGGCCAATAGCCCTTACGAGCTGCATATGCTAACTGTTTGAAAAGATGGTAAACAGCCGCCTAGTGTATTTCTTAGAAAAGAATAGTATATTATCACCTTATCAAAGCGGTTTCCGAAAGGGAAGGACAACTGTAGATAATATGCTCCTTTTGGAGACATCTATTCATAAAGCTTTCCTTAGAAGAACCATCTTGGCTCTATTTTTTTTTTTTGACATTGAAAAAGCTTATGATAAGGCATGGAGGTATGCGATCCTTCGTGATCTCCATGATAGTGGCTTGCGTGGCAACCTTCCATTTTTCATTCAGAATTTTTTTAGTGCTAGGACCTTCCAAGTTAGGATTGGCTCTGTTTTGTCAAAAATCTTTGAACAAGAAGAGGGTGTGCCTCAAGGCTCTGTTCTTAGTGTCACTTTATTTAGTCTGAAAATTAACTCTGTATTAAAAGAACTTCCTCCAACTATTTTAGGATCTTTGTGTATTGACGACCTCCAGATTAGTTGTCGAGGGGCAGATATGAGACATATAGAGAGGCAACTGCAGATCGCATTGAATAAGACCCACGAATGGTCAGTCAACCAAGGATTTTTGTTTTCTGAACAGAAGACCGTCTGCGTGCATTTTTGTAGAAAGAGAGGTCTCCATCCTGAGCCTGAATTACACCTTAATGGATCTATCATTCCAGTTGCACCTGAAGCAAAATTTTTAGGAGTGATATTCGATCAGAAACTGACTTTCCTTTCTCATGTTTCACAGCTGAGAAAGAAGTGTATAAAAGTACTTAATATACTAAAAGTCCTGTCGAATACCTCCTGGGGTGCTGTTCGATGCTCCATGCTTCGCATCCATAGAGCGCTTGTCCGCTCTAGACCGGACTATGGCTCAGTTATCTACGGGTCAGCTCGGTCTTCTGTGTTGCTAAAACTAGATCCTGTGCATCATCAAGCTCTGAGGATTTGTTCTGGAGCTTTCAGGACATCTCCTGTCCAGAGTCTTTGTTGATTGTCATGAACCATCACTTCGTTTGAGGCGTGAGCAGTTGTCTCTCTTGCATTATTTTAGCATTTTATCACAACCTGACAATCCTAATAGGCTAGCTTTGACTGATAACAGCTGTGACACTTTATTTAATGCACGGCCATCCTGTGTGCCTCCCTTTTCTTTGAGAGTTCGCCCTCTGATCGAGGAACTCTCCCTGTCTGGTATATCCCCCCAAGCTATGCAATACTTTGAAATTCCTGCTTGTGAACAGGCAGGAATCCAGATTCTTGAAATTTTTCCC
The DNA here is from genome assembly GCA_000611955.2 of Stegodyphus mimosarum. Taxonomy (NCBI): domain Eukaryota; kingdom Metazoa; phylum Arthropoda; class Arachnida; order Araneae; family Eresidae; genus Stegodyphus; species Stegodyphus mimosarum. The sequence goes on from KK112090.1 coordinate 274,051, forward strand.
CATCACACGAAAAAAAAAACACTAACAATGTCATCTATACCCAACTTTTTGCTGATCACAGGTATAAATATCAAGAATATGTTCCAATATACACAGATGGTTCGAAGTCAACTTGTCATGTCGGGACGGCATTTGTAATTGGTGACCATGTAGAAGGCAGAAGTTTGCACCACGCTTCCTCAGTCTTAACAGCTGAACTTACCGCAATATATCATTCACTTTTGTAAGACGGCATTTGTAATTGGTGACCATGTAGAAGGCAGAAGTTTGCACCACGCTTCCTCAGTCTTAACAGCTGAACTTACTGCAATATATCATTCACTTTTGTACGTATCAAAGCGACGGCAGAAAACGTTTATAGTTTATTCAGATTCCTACAGCGCGCTAAAAGTTTTAGAAGCTTTTTCGAACACCCATAATCCGGTTATTTTTGATATCCTGAAACTGAACTTAAAATTAACAAGGCTCGGCTTTTGAAATTCTCTATTGCTGGGTTCCCGGGCATACCGGTATAAAAGATCATGAGTGGGCAGATGTCGTCGCAAAATCAGCTGTTGAAATATCCAGTCGCCTCATCCCTATCACAGACATTAGTAGTTTTATCCAGCAAAAGATATTGGAAAAATGGCAGCAGTTTTGGGATGTTCAGTCTTTTAATAAATTAAAGAGCGTGAAACCTAGAATCGAACTTTGGCATTTTACTGGAAGACGTAAGTAGGAAGTTCTTTTGACTAGACTTAGAATCGGTCACACCAGAATGACACATGACTATCTTTTAAATGCTGACAATGAGCCTCTGTGCTCAAAATGTGGTGTATGTTTAACAGTCCGTCACCTTTTAATTGAATGTCTATCTTTTAATAGTATTCATCAGAAATATTTTAACAGCTGTGACTTACCTCTCGACCATTTAATTGGAAGAGAGGTCAATCGTAATTTATTTTACTATTTAAAAGATATTGGTGTTTATCACCTCATCTGAACCGATTTTAATTTTGTATATTAGTTTCAACACTTGTGATTTTAGCTGATTTTATATGACCTCATCCCCTGGATTTTGTACATTCCTTTATCTACTTGTTTAATTCATAGCTATTTTAATTTCACTGTCTTTTGTATGACTTTATATCTCATTACCTTGTGTTTGGCGCGGTATAACCATTTCTGGTTTTGCGCCAAAAACTTTCACTCACCACCACCACCAGCAACAATCTTGTAAGCAGGCAGAAATTATATGTCATCATGCTAACATCTGATATTATTTTGATTAACATTTGATATCGCACACATTTGAAATTATATGTCATCACACTAACATGTGATGGTATTTTGGTATACGGCAATTTTAAAACATTGCTTCATTTTATTTTTCTGAAATATAAAATCATGTATAACTGTTTTAAATAATTTGTACAATTTTTGGTAGTATTTAGTAATGGGCAGTAAATAAAAAAAATATAACCAACAGACTTTGTATGCTGTAGTTTCTGCAGACGGCATCATAAAATATGAACAAGTAAGCTTTAGAAATATGTATTCAGTTATTTGGAATTGGTAAGGTCTCACTGATGCTAGTTCAAAGGGATTCTACTATATAAACACAAACAAGTATCTCTTATGTGAAAAACATATTTCCATCCTCCACAAAATTTCCTCTTTTAAATACAACTTTCTGCAGTAATAGTTATGTGTCTTATGAAAAATGTTTTCTTCCAAACATTGGTCATATGTTTTTATAAATAGTTTATGTAATTTCTGTTTGCATAATGTTACATAACTGCCACAGAAATTTTAATAAAATAATCTTATCATAATGCTTAGCTAATGCAATATAAAATGTTATTTTAGGAATATTTGCAATATCAGAGACAATTAGCTATACAGAGGATGCAAGAACAAGAAAGAGAAATGCAAATGAGACAGGAGCAGCAAAAGCAGCAATATCAAGTTGTACAGCAAGGAGGGGGAATACCACAGGGAACTTATCCTCCTCAGCATACTTTTGCTCCTCCCACAACTCAAACTTTTGCACCTCCTACGACTCAAAATTTTGCACCTCCTACGACTCAAAATTTTGCACCTCCTACAACTCAGACGTTTCCTAATGTTCTACCGCCTAATAATGGAAGTGATATGACTGCTCAGCAACCATATGGGCCTCCTTTTAAACAACCCCAGCTACCTGGAGATTATCGTCCCCCATATAATATGCAAGGTAGAGAATATTTGTTTTTCTATCATGTTAAATAATTAAAATATTAATTTGTGCTAACTGAATATTAATATTTCATTTATCATTGTAATCTTAAGTATAGCTTTTATATTCATGTGAATATATGTCTTAGTCAAATTACTGCAAAAGAGCCAGACTACAACAATTGACATATAATTTACTTGTAACTTGTTTATTAATATAAGTAACTTGCTTGCACATCTTTCTTATGTGTCAGATGTTTCATTAACCAGTACAATGACAGACTTATCTCTCATTTGTCTTTCTTGGAATAATGTACAAAATGGTTCATACTAATGTCTCAAAGTATCTCCAGAAGATTATCTGAACCAGATATACGTATATTTTATTAAATAATCACCAACAGCTGGGTGATTTAATTTATGCAATGAATATTGGATTTAATACACTTTTCACCATATCCTCAACAAATTCTTTTTCCATTTCGGCATGTGTTTGCACTTAGAAAGCTTGAGAATTGTAATTTGCTGCTTAATCCTATATAGATTATGGTGGGTACCTTTTTCTCCTTTAAATGACTAGCACTGATCCTATGCTTCATAAAAGTATTTTTTTTTGGGGGGGGGGCTTCTGAGCAAATATAACAATGTTTACACAGATAATAGTATGTATATTACTTAAGTACAACATCTCTTGCCCAATTCCTTTATTCTGTCAATTATTTCCCTTTTACTTATAATGATGAAAAGGATCACTAAATTATAAAAATATTGAGTAATAAATTTATCTATGTATTTAGGAAACAAACAAAAAGTGTCTTTATTTCACAATTTGTGACATAGCTGAATGAGGTGACTGGTATAGAGGTAGGCAAAAAGTATGTGTAAGAGGGAGACATTGAACATCACATGGCATGTTACTAGACAGCAAGCATCGCAGGAATTATCCTTAAATACCTTCTTTTATTCCAAGTTTCTTTCAAAAATATGTATAAATTATATTTCACATGTAGTCTTTAATGTTGGTAAATTTCATGTTTCCTTTGTAAATATAAAAATTATTTATTCCTAATAACAAATTATATTTTTCATGTTTTTCTTTGAGGATGTTTGATAGAAAATTTCCTTCATAGTTTTCAAGATCTTGGAAGACTCAACAAGATTGAGAGTAATATGCTTTAAATATTTATAAAATCAAAATGTATATCTAATGAAAGTAGCAGTATCCATAATTGTGACAATGCATTTGTTATGATACGACAGAAATAATGACTTACAAGAAGTACAAACTAATTAATTTATGACTGATTGTTTATACCAGCTGATCAGTGTAGGTGAAAATTTATAGCCAGTGAAAATAGATAAAATTATTTTCGATATTTCTTATTGCCTAGAAGAGAATAATGAAAGCCTTGGTAAAGAGGCAAAAAGATTACACACACAAACCCAATGGCTGTCATTAAAAACTTTCTTCCATCACATCTCTGACATTATATGTTAGTGCAGAGGACAGGAAAATAGAAAAGAATTTAAATGAAACTGTTTCATTATAGCTATTTTAAATGTACACACGATTAAAAAAAAATCAGCTTGTTATATCTCTGCCAAATAAAATAATTTTCACGTATAAAACTTGAGAAATGCAGAATAACTAAGAAGAAAGATACATACAGTTTGTGTTATAAACCGAACTGGGCATTCTCTTCATTTTTACTGAACATAATTTCTGTGGTGGACAAGGTGAATATTTTTTTGCAAACAAAAAAAAAAAAAAAAAAAAAAAAAAAAAAAAAAAAAAAAATTCATTAATTCATAATTGGTATTCTTTCCTTTCATTTTACAATTGCTTTCAAAATTCTTTCTGTGCCAAGGTATTGAAGGAAGTGCCTTACAGTGAAGTGCTGTACATAACCTTCTTATGATTCTGATCTGGTTATTGACTATACAATTGAGAAGCTTTCTACTAAATTAATGGAACCAAGAAGAAAATTTGGTAAACTTCCATGAGCAAATACTTTTTCCCAATTTGTGACTATATGATTCACCAATTCCCTTTGAAAAATTGTGTACTTATCCATATGTTTATAATAATCCATTTTTTGTTACATAGGCCTTATTTTCATATCCAGTTATGTCATACAAAGTTGTGACTGGAACTAGGAATAGTGTAAATGATAAACTTCAAGCAGAATTTTGTGAATTTAGAGCTGAAAATTTTATTCATTTTGATCTATAAATTCTAAAATGGTTGTGGCAAGGAAAAATAGCCAAAGCTCTTTTATATGGCTCATGTGGTTTCTATTATTCCTTATTAATAATGCTGAATGTAGATGGATATTCAGTCACATTAGGTAAACATGTACTAAATTTAGGTCCTGTCTAACTCAGGTATTGGAAAATTATTGATATTAAGTATTAGAGGAGAGCGAATATTTTATGAGATTCGTAACATTTTAATTAGGATGATTATTACTTTCATTACATTTAACCAGGTGTAGACAGCTGGTTAAACAGTGTCCTCTGCAAAAGGTTAGATACAGAAATATATCTCACAGATATATAATGCTAACTGAAGGATTAAAGAAAGTTGATATAGCGATGCAGTTATTTCTTGTTGAAACTTTAAATAGTGTAGATTCTATTTCTATCTGCTAGTGATTTTTGGCTTAATTCATTTTATTCTGATTTATTTTTATTCAGTTTTAACTTTTATCCATTATGTAAAGATTTTCATTTAATAATTAACAACAGGTAAGTATCTCTGTATTTAATTTTGCTTTAGATCCATATATTAATTTATCAGCACAATAATACGCACATTAATTTTCGGTGTTGAAAAGAGTACTTTGATAATTAAAAGCATTTCTTTATCCAAGATTTCATCAATACAGAATTAAAAAAAATTACAGTAGATTAAAATTATCCCCCCTCAGAGAAAACTGTAAATTTAGAATAATGAGTTAATATATTTTACATCAATAATTTGTAATTACTTTAATTTGAACCATGCAGTATAAACAGACTTTTTAAGTAAAATTTTGTTTGATAAATTTTGAAAGGTCTGCAGTTTCTCTATATTTACAAAATGTGTTTGGTTTTCTTTCACTCTGTGTACATACTTGTAATCTAAACTGCTATTTATATAGTTCCAGCCTCTTTGCCATCAATTCCACCTGGAGCTCCTTTTCCACAACCACCTGGAGTTCCTACAACAGCTCCTATGGGGCCTCAAATGATGTTGGCCCAAGGTCCATTGCCGCCTCATATGGGTATAATGCCTCAAGGTGTCCAAGTGGCTCAGCCTTCCATGATGCAGCAGAATCCACCTGTCAGTGTACCAGAGAATTTGCAGCAGTCCCCTCAACACCAAGCACCTCAGCCGCCACCTCAGGAGCCTCAATGTGATCCTCTTATAGTTTTTGATTAAATGACATTAATATATTGCAGGATTATAATTTTTTTCGTTTTGTATAATTGAATAAGTTATACAAAAATGTCTGGAGAATATTAGCAAATTCTATTGCTTTAATACTTGTATATAATTAATTTTGGATTTTAATAATGTTATTCTTTTAGCAATATTATGTTTAGTAAAAAATTGGTTGTAAATTAAAAGTTCATTTGTTTTCTGTATACATCAGTAGCAATTCAATGAAGGCCAATAAATATTTATCTTTGCAAAAATGCAACTTTAATTCTTTTCAGTCATCATATATCTAAAAAGGAGGGTTATAGGGATTTGTGATCGTTAAAATTATACATCATATGTAAAGATTATTCACCTTTCTGCTTTTTTTATATTAAATTGATAATTATATATTTTTCTATATTAATTTTTTGTATTGATAGTGATTCTGCCCTTTGGACAAGGCAGTTATAGTTCTTAAAGATCTTTTGTAATGTAAATTTAAGGCTTAAATCAAGAACTTGTACACACATGTGATGCAGGACAGCTAATGAAGTAATCCAACAAAGCCTACACAGATGCTCCCCACCTTATGAATGAGTTAAGTTCTGAACAACAATTCGTACCATGAATTTGTTCGTAAAATGTTACTAAGTTTTAATACTATCAAACAATTAAAAATACTAAAACAAATGCATTTTAAATAAATAAAGAATAACTGTACTGAACAGTACATACCTTAGATGGTCATCTTTACATGGGAAGAGTCAACTCACACTCTGAAGTCTCATCAACAAGGGGACATATGTGATGAGGATGAGAGGTAAAAGGATTTGCCATGTTAAATAAGTTAACAATGCTGATTTCTGAAAGAACTTTCTTAAGAAAATAAACATCTAAACTTATATGGGCAGATTTTCTTTTTATTTCATCATAAATAAGATGACATCACATACAACCAGCTTTACTTTAGCAAACCACTGAAAATTTGGTTCTTTGGGACAGTGCCGAAAACTTTTTTTTTCTTTTTTTAAAAAAAAAGCATTCTTCAGACTTGGAAAATATTACTGCCATTAACACTGTATCGAACTTTTTAAATGCAGAAGACTTTCCTCCTCTCTGAACTGCTATTCAAGATGCATTGGAACAGTACCTTTGACATACTCAAGTATGCAATTTTTGACTTAAGAATTGTTCTGATCATTGAATGATCCATACCATTCAAATGTGCAATATTTACTATTTTGACATCACTTTTGCTTCAAATGACATGGTTTGCCACTTTTTTATGCTATCACTATCAACACTCAATTTTCTCTTTTCTCTAAATATTTTTAATATTTATTTTCAATAACGAATATTTTTTTCCCTAAGCGTAGGTTTGTTCATATCTGCTAAAGTTTGTAAAATCAGGAGCGTCTATGCAGGGTACTTCAGAATTTGAAACTATTCTACTAACTCTAGAATATTATTTATACAATTTGTACTTTTTAAATTAAATTGTATGAATTATTAAAGATAATAATGGAATTTTGGATATTTTCCTGTTAATAGCATTCAGACAAAAGGCACATAATTTATGTTCAATGATTTATCTGGCAACATTGCTGAATGACATGTCTGCAGTTTATATGCATGTAAAAAGTATAATAATAAAAAGCTTTATTTTTTTCATATTTTATATGCATTTAAAGCAAAATATTTAAACCTTAAAATGTGTTCCGCGGGTTAAATTTAGCAGCTATCTGCTTAAATGAATACTTATTTCAGGATGTATTTTTCACACTTTTCTATTAACCAAAAAATAAGGGTGCATAAGATTAGAGATTTGTTTTCGTATATAGAGCTACACTTGCATTAATTCTTATAGGTATTTTGATTGGGAGGGGGGAGAAAGTCCTCATTTTTAAAAAAAATTAAACTTAACATAAACAGCATGCAATTAATCCATTTTACCAAGTATGAAAAGAAAAAAAAAAGGTTCTTGTGAAAACCAACTGGAAATTTTAAATTCGCTGCTTACAATAGGAAATTAAAATAACATATACAACCTTCTTTACTTAATAAGCTAACAATGCTGATAAGGTAGTATAGTAAAACAGCTAGTCTTACATTTTCTATGCAAAAAAATACTTGAATATTATTTTTTCCCAAAAATGTCACAAAAATAAAATCATGAAAATAAATGCAAAACTAGAGTAAATGTTGCACTGGATATGTTTAAGTGATCAAAGTTTATATGTTTCATTAATTAAAATTGTATAATACTCATGTATCTGAAATTTGTTAGTACATGTATTTTTTATCTATTCAAGTGCCAGTAGCTATAATGAAAATCTTTGAAGTAACATATACAGCCTTTTATTTAATTGGTAACACTGTTAGCTGATTTTTCATACCTTCATAAGCCTGTTCTAAATTGGGCTAAATAATTTGTGAAAAACAAAAAAATAATATTTTCTGTTTTGCTTGATACAAAAAACTTAGAAGAACAGGTTTCAGAATTTCTGAGAAAATGTTTAACATTTTAGTATACTTGCAACTCCATTTTCAGTTGATATAAATATATTACTATCAAATTTTAAAATTACACAGTTACAGTCAGATATCCAAATCAAAGAAATATTTTATCATAGAGTTTAACAAAAGTCATCTTCTTAGAAAGAGGCATTCCTCATTTCATATCATTACATTTGGGCAGCATGTTCAGTTGTAAGAAATTGCTTTTAAGGATGAGGTACAGAAAGAATAAAATTGGGAGTAAAAATTTTTGACAAGAACTTTGAAAGAATTTGCTAAGAATTCTAACTACTTGCATCAAATTGGACATTCATTAAGTTTTCCAAAATAAGGTCAAATATCTTACTAGTTTTATGATGTTGCTTTTTTTTAAAATTTAGTCACAAATTATGTAAAATATAAACCGTTTTTTTACGTAGTATACCATATATTTTATATGTATTTCAAGTTATTCTCTTTACACTTAATGCAACACATGAAAAGTTAAAATTTTGGCTAGGTTAGCCCAGGCCAATTATTGTGCATTACACTAAATCATAGATCCGTTGTAATTATTTGACATTATTTTTGAGCATTGCAATAGATCCAGAACTCGGAATTTTCATTTACTGAGAAAGTTGAATTGTTCATTATTATCGCTTTGTTTTGCACTAGCAGTCGGCATTGTTGAAAGGGAAGTTCTAAATTACTTTTCAAGAAAAGGTAATATTAATGGCAAATTAAAATTTGTATATACATTCCCAGTATTCACAAATAACTGTTTTTTAATAAGTTTCATTTAATATGTTATTAATAATTGTATTTTTTATTTTAATTTTTCAATGTTAGGATCAGCAATACCAAAATCTGGATCACAGGAAAATGAAACAGTTAGAGCATATCGAGTTCCACTGCTAACTGGTTCCACAAAATGAGGATTTTCAGCACCAGATGTAAATGCAGAAACACGTCCTATAACAAAAAAAAAGTTAAAACAAATTAAGTTCATAAATTCCTGAGTAAAACAAAAATAAACTTATGATATTAATATGCAATAAATTTAAAACATTATGGGACAGGAAATCTTTCGCCAAAAGTTTGATGATTTACATAATATACCAAAATATGATTCATCATAAAAATATCAGTGAAATCTGTGAATATGAATTAAATTTTATTTCAATCAGCTGATAAACTTGTGGTATAAAATTAGTATGAAACATATAAATTAAAGTTAGATTTATTGCTATATTTAATGTAGTTATAAATCATGATCTGCCACTTTTTCACAGAGTAAATAGACCATATACAACATAAACACAACCTTAAAAGTCAAGTTGCCAGATGTTAGGGAAACATTTTGTAGTCTTCAGAATGATACGAGTTAGAATATAAAATGCAGTATGAAATAAAAGTACTTGGGTAATCTTTGTTAATTGCAGACATACACTTTGGCATATTCAAAAGCATGGATTTAATCAATTTTGAAGCCAATCATTTGGCTAGTTCTTATGTACTTACAAATAATGATTTAATGACTGATTTGCACACCACATTAACTATACAAATCTCAACCAATTTTTTTCTAATTTTTCATTTTATAATTTAATGAATATATTTTTTATGCACAAAAATATTTGTTACATAGAAACTTTTTCTATTTTGCCTTTCTGTAGAAAAAACTGCTAAAATTATCAAAGGTTTGTTATGATTACATATCCAAATGGAATTGTAGATATGTTCCTTTAAATTGGCAATATATCTGGTTGTAATGAAAGTTTTCCACCAAAAAACATTCTTCATAAAGTTAGAGGGGAAAACATGAAAGCAGTACCTTTGGTGCAGATAGTAATCACCACCCCAATTTATCATTTTCTGCCAAAGTTTTTCTAGTTTTTCAAAGCCCAGAAACTTGGTGGCCGCAAGTCCAAAAACAGATCAACCTCATTTTGGACATCCTGTGTAGAATGGAAGATAGCACCAGCAAGATGTATCTGCAAATATGAAAAAGTCCGAACGAGCCGTGTCGATTCTATATGGTGGGTGTGACAAAAGATGCCATTCGAGTACATACAGAGTCCTGCCAGTGAATGCAGACACGTGACGTCTAGCATTATCGTTGGAACATTACCTTTTTGCACCAGATAGAAGGAAAAATGTCAGTTCGATATTTTTCCTTGATAGTAGCATCAACACAGACTAACACCTTGCTGTATAACTTACTGTCGAGGGTTTTACCTTTTTGTAGATAATACCATAGCAGTCCCACCAGATACAAAGCATGATCTTTTTGTTAGTCAAATTGCACTTTGCAATGCTGGCAACAGGCTCACCAGGCACAGGCCAACCCCCTTTTCGACCTGTGTTGTTGAAGTATATCCACTTTTCATCACAAGTGACAATCGGGTCCAGAATTTTGTCTTTGCATTTATATTTAAGCAGATTAGTGCAGGCCTTAACATGCCCGTCCTTATCTGCTTGAGTCAGCTCATGCGGCGCTGAGCGATTGAACTTGTACATCAAGTTTATGTGATGCATAGCATAACTAACGGACATGGCACTAAAGTCTTAACTCCTTAGCAAGCTCTTAAGTGGTTGCACACTGATCTTCTTCCACAAGTTCTTGGAGGTGAGCCTCATCATCATTATCAGTAGGCTGGCTATAGTGGTGTGTTTCTTGAATGTCATTGTCCTTGTTTTTGAACTTTTGGTATCAAACCTTCACAGTGTCATATAATACAACATTAGTACTTAAAGATGTACGCATGATTTGGTGACATTCTGTAGCTGACTTTTTGCAACAGAATTAGAAGTTGGTTTTAATCTGGTAGCATAATAGTTCCATTTCAGACAACATGTACTTAATTATAGCAATTTTTTTTTTACAAATTTCACAACAGTGTTCTAAAGCAAGTCTCTTTCTTTCAAATGCCAAAAATTGCTTGGCAAAAGATGATTAAACACGAACTGTTTGCACAGATGATATTTGCGGTGGTGGGAAACTGTCATTAAAAATATATTATTGAAATACATATATGATCTCCTGCTAATTTTATGTTATACAATTTTATACAGAATCTAATTTATTTTAAACTATATGGCTCAATATTAATTACAAACACTATTCATTTTTTTTTATTTATTCTGTTATCCCATATGGCATTGATCATAGTATATCTTCTCAGATTCACAAATAAATGACTTAACAATCACAATATTTTTAAAAGCAGCATATCTTTAGAATTCTCAATAGAGTGTTAAGTTCTGCAATATATTTCTTTTTTTATTTGCTATATGATTTTTTTAAAAATAATGCATAGCCATAACATTTGGTAGCAGCATCCCTTTATTTAAAAAGTGGAATGAACACAAAATTGAGGCATACATTTAACTGTTTTTTTAACAAGAGCTCATTTTCATAATAAGCTTATTCTCATTGCATTTAACATAATTCCAAGAAAACATTTAATATTTATGAAAGTGATATGTTGTTCTCAATAACATGCCTATTTTAAATGCCAAATTCTAGAAGTTTTTGGATTACCTCTCATAATCTATCTTTTCATAAAAGTTTGTGCAGAGCCTAAAGTAAAGGATTACTTCTGGTTTATCAATTTTAGCTAAAATCTAATGCAGCACAAAACCCAAAATTTTCATGACCAATGTCTGGAATGATCTTAAATATAAACCAGCAGCATTCCCCCCCCCCTTTAGATTTTTTTTTTTTTACATGCTTTAGTAATTTTTAGGCATGTGCATTTGATATTTAGTTCTATCTATAGAATTAGACAAAGTATTAGCACAAAAAATGAAGCAACTTAAAGAATGTACATTGAAATAACTGTTTAATAAAGTCACCAAATTCATATTGAGGTTTTTGTTGTTTTTTTTTTAATTTGGATTCCCTTAAAGTCATAAATGCTTTATTATTTCATAAACCTCTATTTCATATTTTAAATTTTACAATTTCTACATGTCATCTAACTACATTTGAACTGATGATGTGGAAAAATCTGGAATCATTATCTGTATCTTTATACTGTATGTTGTTCCCATTTATATATAAGCCTTATACTAAAACTGAAAAGTTTGGATTATATTTTAACTCAGTCTTTCATTAAAAGCTATTATCGGCATCAGGTAAAGGACCACTTCTGGTTGTCCTGTAAAGTACTTATTTTAGCTGTCCAGTTAAATGGAAATTTTACGATGTTTCATATAAGTTATTATGGACAAAAAAATCATCATACACTTGTATACAGACAAAGAGGTCATTCTAAAAATTTAAAAAGATTGTTGTGGGGACCAAAAAGCATCATCTCCTTTACCAACGTATATGTTAGCAGGAGGTAAGAATTAAGATGAGAGATCCATACAAAGTTTGGACTATTATTTTCTGTGTCACTAAAATAGAACATAATAAATTATTAAACATAAATACCAGTTAGAAGACAAGCATCAACAGATATTTTTTCTTTTCAAAATGTTTGAACAAGGTGAAGTATTTGATGTATTGTTTTACATTATATTCTTATAGACTTTACATGGTCAGTTATTACATGTATTGAAAAGAAATTATCATGTATCATCACTTAGACTGGCCACATATGGTGGTTTTTATACCTAAATAAAGGAAAATTTTCATTCTATGTCTCATTAATATATGACTACAAAAAGTTTTTAATTAGTACAAAAGAAGCAGTAAATTATGTTGCTATTAATTGAAGCTGCACCTAAAAATTTCAAATCTGATTCATTTCATACAAGTTAATATTTCATTAAAAATTTAATTCTTGTATCTTAACACTGTCATAAATTTACTTATTTTGCCAAAATTTGTGTTTAAGGGGAAAAAAAACCAAATGCCATATTATTTTAAAGCAATTTAATTATGAATAGTGATTTTCTAATTATTTACCTTTTTAAAATTTTACATATATAAAGCTTCATAAAATAAATACATCACTCACCCACTCGAGGTTCTACAGTCATATTTTTAACTTCATCAACAAATATAAAACGTCCTCCTGTAAAATCGACTTCATAGTCAGTGAGATATAGTAAGGAAGTGTAATGAAATGAAGGATATGTTTCCTATAGGGGGAGGAAAACATACTTTTAAACATAAATAAGAAGCATTTTATCAGTTGTGTCATGAATTTTTTTTACAAATTTTGCATTATAATACGTAAAATTTAAGCAAATAGTTGCATCACTATGAGAAACCTGACAATCAAAGTTTGAAAAAAAAAAAAAAAAGCTCTCTGCTGCTTTTTATATACTGTTGATTAATTAGTTAAACATTATTTATGTCACAGAATCCTTCTTAAAATAATGTTTTGATAGTTGACAGTATTGTTTCCCCAATTAACTCATATATCTCTGTTAACTAACAGAAAATGAGTTTTTATCTTCATGTGACAAGGGGAAATTACATATTACTACACATTAACTATGTTCAGATGCAAAAAAAGAAAAAAAAAATGTTAAAATATCATGTACAATATTTGAGAAAGATGGTTACAATCAATGTTCTCTCTAATTTTTGAGTACTGATGTACAACTTTATTTCGATCTGTGCAACGTTTTTTTACTACAAGATTTGCTTTAGCAGCTTTTATTTTTTACTCTTTTATGTTTAAATTAATTCTATTTTAATAGAATTCATTATTTTCAAAAACACATATATTTAAAAAACTATTTATTAATTATGCAAATCAATACATCAGTATACATGCAAAAATAATAAAATTATTTATTAAAATACATCTTAACTCTAATAGTAATAATGTTCAGATTTCTTAAAAAATATATAAATTAGAAGCTACATTATTTATATGCTATGACAATAGTTATATGAAATGCTACAATGTATTAAATATTTTCCATCTTTGATATAATATTTTAATAATATATTATATGCTATAGATAGTAAATCTTTTCTTTTCTATCTTTAAATTTTAAACATTCAGTATATATGCAATCGAAATTTATACTGTTTCTACGACTTAAATACAATTTAATCATATTAATATGTCTAAGTTTTTTAATAATTTCTTTTAAATGAAATCTCATCCACAGTTAACAATAAATGCCAAAAATGTTCCATCAATATTCATTAATTTTGGAAGTTAAAAAAACTGGTTATTCCGTAATGAAAACATTACCATATGTAAAAAATCTGTTATCAATTTACACTTAAATTTTTTTATACATGGCAAATTTAAAGTAATTATGTTGTTTAGCACAGATGTTTTATCTGTTAATATGTTATATTATGCATAATTTATCCACTAGTTCTGTGCCATAATTGAAATCACATGCACTTAATGCTGTCAAATCAAATGAAGCCCATTGCTGTACTTAATTTTCAGGAAATCTTTCTTCTAAATGACAGAAAAGTAAATATATAAAAGATAACACAGAATTAGTGTCAATTTCAAAAATTTTTTCTTTGGCTTTATGGAGAATTTTCATTGCATTATTTCAAGTAACACTGCTATGGTTATCAAATTATTAAGTTTATTTATTTTACCACAAAGAAAGTGAAATGCATAAGGTGGTGTCGGATAGTGTCACTGAAAATTTTTCAAAACAGTGCTGCAAATTCTTCAAAAATATCATTCATAATATGTAAATTTATATGAAATTCAGTATTTTACAATTTCTGTAGACATTATTTTGAAATAAGATTATTTGCCTCATCTTCTTTAAAATATTTAATTAATACTTCATAATTTTCATATTGCTTTCAATGCAAAAAATGTCTATATAACTAACTTCATTTAAAGGTTTAAAGGTAACGGCTTCATTTTCTATAAAAGTAACAATATCTTGAAATTTATCTTGCTTTCTTGCAGACCTAGACAATATGGTAAATATCATTCTCATCAAAGTTTCAATATCTCTCACTAATTTAACTTCTTTCAAAGCACTGCAAATGGCTAAATCTTCGTGATAGACAACACAGTGTTGTTGAACCAAATGTAGTATACATTCTTTTAGTTCTGCTGCTACTCCATTCATCTGATCTAGCATAACAGCTGTCCCATCAGAAGTAAAAATAATGAATTTTTGTAAATGAATATTATTTTCTGTATAAAATTCTTTTATTGCAGAAATAACTGAAAAAGCACCACAAGACTTTAATCAAATTATTCCACCAAAAATAGTTTTATATTGGTTATTTTGTTAACATCTAAGTTTTAAGCATAATATTAAAAATTTGGTTGCAGAAATGCCAGTAATTTTGTTGACTGTTAAAGTGTGAAAATTTGATGCCTAGTTTTTTTTAACGTGTCGATTTTTGCCATGGAATTAATAATTTCTAAAAATCCTAAAGCATAATTCTTACTTCACCTATTTTCTGGAATTTTAACATATTCTGGCCACATGATCATTTATATTCTGGAAAAAGTGCAATGAAATTCTCATCTTAGTTGCTAGTAATGCTTTATCAATTAATATTTTTGTCCTCACAAATGAACATTTTCCTTTGATATCCATTTGGAGTCTCACAGTAGCACAAGATTTTGATTCTTAATTTTGTCACACTGTCCAGAAGATTTACTAATTAAATGCAGTTTTAAAAAATCCAGTTATCTGTGCACTTTTTTTTCCCAAGAAAATCATTATTTCTGTGTCCATCACAACGGTAAATACAAATAGCTCTGTTTTCTTTGTTGTATAAAAATATTTCCTGTAATGGTATTTGTAATTTACTTTCACTATTTGGTGTCTCTGTTTCAACTATTTTATTATGTCATTCTATTTTAAAATCACTTGCTCTTTTTCTTTTTTTAGAAAGATTTTCATAGTTTATACGTAAATACATAAACACAAAGTACAATGCTTAAACACACATGCTGTTAGTTGCACTTGTGGACAACATACTGTTTAACAACATGCACTTTACTTATCAGACAGGGCAAGTGCACCAGCACCATTTCCTACAGATGTATGGCACGACAGAAGCATGCATATTAAATACCAATGAATATATAATGAGCATATTTAATATAATTTACTTTGAAAATAAAGTTAAATTTTATTTGTTATTATTACTATTATTACTTTGATTACTGGTATGTTTGTGGGTGCACTTCGTAATTTTCTTTGTGTGGTAAATTTTTTAAACGCATCTGCACAGCTTAGGGAACTCTGGCTACAAGTGTTATTTCCTTATATATATAATTTCACTGAGTTTTACAAAATCAGGTAGAAAATTTTCAAGAAAATAGTTTCAATATTGTGGGCAGGAGAATTCTGTAAATACACTCTGTTGCCAAAAAAAAAAGTATGTATCCAAAAAGAACAGCGCCACAACTAGGAAACTCAGCAGTAGTACAGTGCTCGAGTAGATAAACAAATGATCAAAAATTGGGACAAAAAAGCATTTTATTTATAAGTAGCAATACAAAGAATACGAAAATAAGTAGGTAGTAGAGCCACCACTAGCAGCATACAAGCCGATACCTGGTTAGGTATGGAATCTATTTAGTTGCTAATGTCCCTTCCCATTGCTACAAATGGAGCAACTAGTTAGTGAGTTGGGACATATTTGTACATGGTTGAATGTGCCTGCCCAACATGTATCAAACATGTTCAATAGGCAAAAGGTCTGGAGATCTAGCAGGCCAGTTAACATTCTGAAGACATCATTGGGAAGGTTGTGCTGTATGTGGCCGAATGTTGTCTTACTGGAAAACAGAACCCGGATGACCTGCTAGCATAGGCAGTATGATCGGCCACAAAATTTTGTGAATGTACTTACAAGTAGTCAGAGTACCTCACAGCATGACTAATGGTGAAAGTCTGTCCGAATTGATCACTCTCCAGACTGTTATACCCTACATTCTGGCTGTGCCATGCTCGGTAAACAAATAGTAAATGGTACATTGGACCACTCACTACTCTCTCCAAACGCATCATCAGCATTGAGAAAAAAGTGTGATTTATCACTGAAGATCATATTTCTCTAATCATACACTGATCAGCTTAAGCGAAAGTGGCACGATGCAAGACAACACTGCTTATGGTGGAGTGTCAATGGCAAGCATCGTAAGAGGCACTGGCTCCAACAAAGAACGATGGCCATATTGTTTCGACCAATATGACTGACAATCTGCCTGTTCAATCACAGCCTCTTTTAGCCCTATGATGTGACCCCTCTTAAAGTCTAACAACTGTTCGTAACATCTTTGTGTATGTTTTAAAAGCATCTTTCATTACTTTGTTATCATGTATCCAAGCCATCAGAGTGGCTGTAAACAGTTGTCATTCACCGCACTTGCCCTTTTACATTCTATCAGCTGTGACCTTCAGATGCATGTTGTATTGTTCCACAGTGCTGAATGGTGCTGCAAGTTTAATAATTTGCACAACTCGCCAAACCACACTTGCATGCTACTTTTGTAATTGTGGCTCAAATTTTTCTGGATGCATATATTTTTTTGCAACAGAGTATTATAATTACATTATTATAATGTATGATAATGTTGTTGTGTGGGGATCAATTTTAATATGATCCCCATACAAAAACAATTCCAAATTAGCATAATGATTGTTTTATTTTTCTAAAAATAACATTGATTGTTTTTGCAAATTGAATATCAGAAACACTTCACTGTTATTACTTATGCATCATTTAGCTTTTGACTATTTTTTTTCTCCCAATTCTATAGCCAAAAACTGCTTCTAAATTTCTAACATTATTATGAATTTGTGTTTCCATTAGTTTAAATGAATAAAATGGAAACTGTATTTTGAAAATTACTTCTCATATTGGGTATGCATTCCAACCATTGATTAAAAAAAAGCAATTTGTAAACAGAACTATGATTTTTAAAATTATTACTATTATTATTATTTTACTTCATTTCTAACCTGAAATTATATTTGACAAGTATGTGATTTATCATGTTCAATTTTCAGAATATGGTGAATAGGAACCAGATTGTTCCATCTGAAATGCTTCAGTAATCTTCTCATTAAAGTTTCATAACCAATAAAGGACATAATCAACAAAAAATTTAAGGCCTTTCTTCCCACCAAATCTGCTGTTGACATATGCTTTATGTCACTGGTTAATTAGTGTTGATTTAGGTTTAGACTAAGTGTTAGGCTTAAATCTTCAGAAAAACATAGTGCATAAAGTTTTAACACAAATCTAAGTAAAAAAGGTTGTTCAAAGATACCTACTCATAAGCAAATCCAAGGAACCATATCACTCAAGACAGTTAAAATAGCATTGTCTTAACCAGGACTTGAATCTAATACATGCTGAATTAGAATTCAAATCACCTCATAACAAAAATTTTAAATTAGATATTTAACCGAGTGTTACGGGTTTAGCCCTGAAATTTCAAAGTTCCTCAAAATGTCCTGAATAAGTGCTATTTTCTTGATTTTAATTAAAAAATGACTCTCTCATTTTGTTCCTTGATTTCTTTTCTTTCAATACAAATCCAAACCGAAATCAGATACATTAAAAAATAGCAGAAATTTTCATGTGTAATGAATATAGAAGGCAGCCTTCTATACGGAATAATCCGGCCATAACGCTGAGAGGGTTAAAAAAAATTAAGTAAGTTTCAAGTGTATAATTAGAGTACTAAAATACAAGAAGTTCAAGAATGCATTGAAATGCTATCGAAGATAAAAGAACAATCAAAGAAAAAAAGTTTTGCATTAAGTTTCTCAGAATTTCCTCTTTGATTAGGGTAAAAAAGTATGAAAGGTACCTTGTCAACATGAACATGCCAATACTCATCATGTTTCGTCTTTGCAGCCCGAGGTGTCATTTCAGAGAAAAATGTAGGATGCGTTAAGTAGAGTTTATTTGCATTTATCCCAAAATTATAAGCAATGATCTGTTGGATTTTGTTACGCACATTCCTGTTTAAAAAAAAAAAATCTTTTTTACACATATAAATAATTTCTTTTTATATTATGAAGAAATCATACACTAGTGTCTAATTTCAAATATGTGATTTTTCAACGTAATAATACTTTTTATCTTTAAACTGTAAAATATGCTTTTAATTTATAAACATATAGAGGTTAGTAGCACTGAACTTTATTGATGTTTTCATACTTCTGATAATTAAAGGAGAAACAAAATCTGTTATGTTTGTTGTAAAAAATTATTTTTTAACAATATTCTAGTATTTTTTAATTTAAGTTCATGACAACAAAATGTTTTAATGTTCAATTCTGTACATTAAAAGTACATATTTATAACATATTTTTAATAACTTCTAGTTATAATAGTATTAGTTAAAATATTTCTCATCAATTTAAAGCAAATGAATAAATACTCAAATAATACATTAAATGTACAAATGTTAGTTAATAATAACTATAAATGGAATATTTCCTTTCATGTAAAATTCTTCCCTTCCAAATGAATACCAAATCAACAAGCAAAAAGCATTTTATCACTGTAGAAATGGCTGAATGATAAAACTAATTTTGCTTTTCAACATACATGAAAATAAACAGAAATTTGACAAACAAGTTTCTGTTAGAACTGAGCTGTTGTAGTTTTTCCGAATCATACTGTACATAGGAGAAAAATCAGTACATACCATTTACTTATTTCATATATTTATTATTTAATAATAGTTCATTTTGTAGAGCAGTGAAATATTTGTGCTTACAGGAGTTGGACAATGAAACTGAAACACCTACATTTGGATTGTAAATACTGTATTAATATTGAGTATGTCCATTTTTGAAGCCCAATACAGCAGCAGTTCTTCCTGGAAATGACCAATACATGCCTTGTATAATTGTTAAAAATGCATGCAACCATTCTTCTAGCAAAACAATAGCTATTTCATTTCATGATGGCACAGGAAGAAAATTTTCCTCTCTCTGCCTTCTAGCATAACATATACAAGTTCAATGGTGTTGAAACCGAAGGATTATGCAAGTAACAGAAGATACTCAAGCTCATTCTGAAATTCATTAAACTACTTTTTTCATCAATTTTATGATGTGAACTGATGCATTAAAATCTTGATATACAGCATTTCCTTTGTGATAAAATGATTGAACAACCTGGTAAACCTGGTGTTTTAGAATACACTGATACATCTTGAATCTTGACAGGGACATGAATATCTAAAACTATCAGCAGTCCCAGAAATATTCATCAAACTTTGAAGCTAACTGTAACCAATCCATCTCTATACATGCTTCTGAAAGAGTTCTTTACACATAAATTTTCTAAGATATCGCGAAAATTTCTTAGAAAGACTATCAGCGAGAGACATTTTCTTGATTATAATTCCAAAATAACACTCTCAATTTATACTTTGACCCTTTTTCTTCCAATATATATGCTACTTTAATTGTCTGGACATATTTCAAGATCCATGTCTGTGTAATTTAAAATATCAAGACTAATATTTTTGAATGCATTTACACAATTTGTCACTGAACCGTCAATCACAAACTACTAGAGCTCAAGAGGATATTTTTGGTAGACTGCGTTAATGTTGAAAGGAACCATAGGAAGAATTCCAGTTGGTTAATATTGATTCCTCCACTGAGATGACACTGACGACAACAATGGCTTGTTTCTCTTGTGCAACTGCCATTGTCAGCCTCATCTCATAGTTGATTGTATATGCATGAGGTTGTGCATGTTATGTTTTTCATGTGTATATCAGACATTTGCTAACTTGGATAGTTTAATTCACACATTGGTACTAAGCTAGGTCTGTTCTGATGAGGGCGTGTTAAGCAAAAAACTTATCCCTTTCATTCGGAATGGGAAACCGATTACTTCTTTACCCAGGTAAAGTACAAATATGTGTGTTTACAGTGCTATGAAAGTGTATCAGTTTAGAAGAAAGAGAATGTCAAACTTCGCTTAAAAACTTCCTTGCAGGGATTGAAAAGGATTTCCCACTGAATTCTGCTCTAAGAAGAGAAAAGGTATGGCAGCTAAAATCTAAATGTTCAACAATCAACTTTTTTAAAAGCATTAAACAAGAATAAAGGAGCAACTGAGGCATCATTCTGAGTTTTAAATATTATTGCACAGAATAAGAAACCATAGGAAGACACTGAAATAATCTAAACCACATTTTTAGAGGCTGTAGATGCATTACTTGATAGTTTCAAAAATAAAATTGAGATAATGCCTGCTGTTGAATCTCTACAAATTTCTGCAAATACAGTAATGAGAAGATTTGAGAGTTCTAACGTTACTTCACAACTTAAAACTGACTCCTACTGTTGCAGCTATTTTTTCCAGCAACTTGATGAATCGACTGACATAGTTGACCCAGCTCAGTTGGCCATTTTTGCAAGAATGGTTTTTGATAATTTCGAAATAAGAGGGGAGCTGGTAAAAATTATACTATTAGCAGGATGCACTACAGGACAGGGCATATTTTTAGCAGTTAAAGATCTAATGAACTCTGAAAATATTCCTATAAATAAGTTGATGAGCTTAGCAGCTGATGGAGCTCCTGCAATGGTAAGCAGAAAGAAGGAATTCATAACCTTGTGTCATAAAGACAATAGCTTTCCAAAATTTCTTTCTTACCACTGTGTAACATATCAGGAGTCACTGTGTTTTAGTCTGATTCTTGTATAACTGTAATTGGTACTCTAGTTGAATAATTGTAATTAATCGCTATATGTATCTCTAACCATGTCCAGACCTCATATATATAACTTTAACTATATATGCCTTCCAGTTATTTGGGGAATTGCAAGGTACTAGAGATTTCTTGGGAACCTAGGGAAAATTATATAAGACCAAAGAGAGCATCAGCTCTCAGTTGTTCATTCAGAGCTGACGTCAGAGTATTGATATCTCCTTCAGAACTTTCCCTTTTAAATATGCTTTGCATTGCATTGTGTTTAATGTTCTTGGTAGTTTGAAATATAACAAATCTGTAAACCCTTTCTTTTGGCAAAATAAATTTTATCAAGATATCATGGTTCTGTGTGCATTCAATCTATTATGAACTCGCACACATGCAGCAATATTATATATCAGGGATAGCCAAACTTCACGTCTGTAAGAGCCATACATCAGAATTCAGGAAAGTTTGAGAGCTGCAATTAGCTTCTTGAAAAACCATAAGTTCATATTTACATCGTTTTAAAAGTAGGTTTCATAAGGAAAGAAAAGCATGATAACTTTAAAGAAAAAAATGAAATAAATTACTTTCCTACAGATATTGAATAGTTTTAGTTTATCACATTTCAGATTCGCATTTTATCTGTATAAGAGCTGCATCATTCGCTTGCGAGAACCTCATGTGGCTTGTGAGCTGCATTATGGGCACCACTGTTACACACTATCTGGCCAAAAGTATCTGGACATTCAACGGTAACAGATTCGGAGAGTCCTGAAGCATATATTAATATGATGTAGGTCCTCTTTTTGCATCGATGACAGCCTGCACATGTCTGGGAAGATTTTTCATCAGTTTTTGAAAGCTAGCCATATGAATTGACTTCGTACCCATCACAGTTGAAATGAGGATGGCCGATTTTGCTAGCTATGTAATCTGCATTCTAATCCAGAACTGCAGTCTTTCTTTTGGTAAGAATATATTTTATCAAACTACCATCAGTTCCGTGTGCATTTAATCCAATTTGAACTCATGCGTATGTAAAAAATTTTGGTGTCAGAAATGGGATTGAATGCTGGTGACAAGAGGGATGAAGAAGCAACCGAGACAGCTGGTAGCAGCTTTTCCTGCATTCAAAGAAGAGTGCAAGCATGCCAAGAATCTGTTAAAGAAGAATGCAGTAAGGCGGAATTGTAATGCAAAAAGGCATTTACGGAAACAACAGCATGTGCTTTCAGATTAAAATAATCAAAGCAGCCGTAATAATGAAATAAAGTGCTGAAGCTGTGATAACGGGGAATATTTATGAAGGTAGTCCCCTGTACATGGAGGAATAAGTAAATATCTTACAAAGGATCTACGATACATTACCAAAAGCAGGAAGCTAAATCATTTGTGTACTACAGATCTTGTTAGTTCATAGTGGAAATCATGGAGTCTGTGATATAGAAAAAATAATTTTTTTTTCGCTGCATAACAGTGGACACCAAACTGAAAGCGACTATTTTATGAGCTGATATAGTTTTTAAATACGACTCAACAATTTATGAACTATGAATGGAGAGAAACTGTAAGTATACAGAAAAATGAATGTGCACATCACATTTGCATCCTGTATATATGAGCATACAGAGTATATGGCAGTTTTAAGAGATCTATGCATGCTTGGACTTGACTCTCTGTAGAAATTTGGATTTTGTTCAAAAGTCAAAAATAATGAACTGTGCATTTCTAATAAAGAAATATCAACATTTGGAGTAGATGAAAATGAAATTAGCTACTATAGAATAATTGCTAATGAGAATATTGCTATTCCTCTTAAAATGGAATGCAACATCAATGGTACTGTGGAAACTCCAAAGAAGCTGCACTTAAGAATTGCTGATTTCCTATGGAAAATATATATTCCCAGAGTTGCAGATGCCCTACTGAACTTAACATACGTAAATGTGTCGATCAACACTGCCAGCACAAGCAAACAAGCCAGGTACTTTTGCAATAGGATAGGACAGAGCTTCATGTTCCCCTGTAACTAATATTGTGTGAAGTTCTGTTGATAAGGCACAGAGTCCCCCTGAATCAAAATATATATTAGCAATTCTAGAATTAAATGCTAATCAAATTAAAGATACAAGTCATTTAACAGAAAAATTTAACGATGTCTTCCAATTTCGTCTAGTGACATTGGTCACATGAAGGAAATACAACATTGGATTAACAGTAGAAGTCATCCACCTATCAAGCAAAATCATTGGCATTCTCCTTTCACAAAATGGGTAAAAGTCAAAAATCTGAAGGAAATGCAGGATAATAATAATTTTCCTAGAATCATCAACACCTTAGACATACCAGGAGGGAACAAATGGTGTTCCACTCTCGATTTGAAAAGAGGCAAGTGGAAATGAACCATACAGATCAGGAGGAAAATACATTTAAAGACTGGCAGTTTAACCTAATGCCTTTTGGACTTTGCAATACTTCAGTGACATTTGAAAGGGCTCTCATATGAAGTTTACCTTGTCTATCTTAATGACAGTATTACAGTTGGATGCACTTTTGAGGAACATCTGGAAAATATGAGAAAAACTGCTACAGAAGTTCAGAAAAACCAATTTAAAGCTCAGACACTCAAAAAGTAAAGAAATTAGCTATCTCGGTCATGTTATTTCTGCTGAAATTGTATGCATACATCTTGAGAAAATCAAAGCTGTTAGTGTTGTCCTCAAGGCATTTATCAATTAAGGAGCCTTCTCAGTCTCTGCATGTACTACCAAAGATTTGTTAAAGACTTCTCTAAAATCACAAGTTCTTTACCACCTAACAGAAACAATGCTAAAGTTTTTGTGGATTAAGAAGTGTGAAGAACTGAAGCATGCTTTGACTTCTTGTGTGTTAGCTTATCCTCAACTTGAATAAGAGTTTATTCTTTATACAGAGGCCAGCAGTGAAGATAATGGAGCTATTCATTCACAAGAAATTTATGGCCAGCAGCATATTATTGCCTATTTTTGTAAAAGCTTCTCAAAGCCAGAGAGAAATTACTATATTACCAGAAAAGACCTGTTAGCTTTTCAAAGGCATAATATTTTCATCTCTATATCTATTGAAAGAAATTCCTATTGAGCACCAATCATGCTTCATTAAGTTTATGCTTAGTTTCAAAAATTAGGAAAGCCAAGTGCCTATATGGATACAGAGGTTATGGAAAAGATATGAAAATTCAACATCACAAAGGAAATTTGCGTGAGAATGATGTACTTTTCAGAGACCTTGTGCAGGTGCAAACACTGTTCAAAAGCCAATGGAAAATACTGCTTTGAAGCCTCGGTAGTTAGGCAGACACCAGCTCTATAACATCAGAAACTGATCTTTGAAGTAGCAAACTTAGAAAGGCCCAAATGGAAGATCCTGAATTACAACCATTAGTAGAAGTATGGAAAATGAGAGTGAAAAGCCAGCTGGAAAGCAACAAGTAGATCCTAGTCGTCATAGATTTAGTAATTGGTCGGAAGCTTATGCCATTTCTCATCAAGAAATTTCAACCATTACAGAAGTCTTAGAAAACAAGATTCACGATTTAGAGCGCCTCTTCTTCAATCTGACCATGGAACTACATCACATCTGCCATATTTAATGGACTATGCAGAATTCTCTGTATCCAAAAGACTCAAACTACTCCTTTACATCCACAATCAGACAACATGGTGGAGGGATTTAATTGCACAATAATGGATTCTCTCTCTCTCTCTTATTTCACAGCCAGCAAGACTGTGACCAAAAAAGTGCTATTATTCCTGCAATGTACAGGAGTGCTGTTCATTATACCACTAAATTTTTTATGTCACAAATTATTTCTGGCTGTTATCTCCATCTGCTGTGTGATGTTCTCCTCAGGTGACCACACATCAGTTTACCAGGAAAAGGATTAGCATAGCAACTGAAATGATGAAGAGGAAATATGGTACTAAATCCACGGAGAAGAAATTCAAGGAAGGAGATCAAGTTTGGTTAAAGAACCCAAAGATATCAAGGAATCATGTCCAAGCTACAGATATTCTGGATAGGGCCCTTCTGTGTGATCACAAAGTTGAACGTATGTAGTGCAGCACATCCAAAAAAAAAAAAAAAAACTCTTTCTATTAAACCCACAATAGTGCAGTACAACAGACTTGCATCTTAATATAGTAATGAGGGTTAGTTCTCTTGTTCTGGGAATTACAGTTAGGATCAATGGCATTAACAAATGCATACAAGGGATGCAGATGAATGGCCTTAAAGGATCCTTAGATGTTCTGCTGAGCTAGATATACATGTTTAAATTTTAAATTTAGAAAGGAAATGTAAAATTACTTAATTTTAAATTAAAAAAGTTGGAATTTATGCTTCCATATACATATACAGTAAACGATTCCTGAACACGATGTTACATCATTAACACATTGCACAAACAGCAAAATCATACCCTACAAAGTTAACTCTTTATGGAAAAAATAGATTAGGTATAGTTAAGAAAAGTATATATAATGCATACAAACCTAACTATTATAGCAATTAAAAAAGGAAAATGAAACAAATGCTAATTGAAAAGATTTCTATTACTGATTAATTATTAGATTTTTTTTTTTTTAAATAGCTGGTGATTTTTGCTTGGGACAATCTGATGCAACTCACTAAACTTTTCGCAGTAAGAAATGTGAAGGTTTTCAATACCTCTCATAAAGTATCTTCTTCTTTTTGCATTTGGGTCAATCTCCATTATAAAATCAGACAGTCCCAGTGCCTTTTTTAATAATTCGTTCAACTTTTTGTATGTTAAAGGTTCTTTATCTTCTTCACTATTGCTGCTTCACCCTTTGCTGGTGTTATAAGATCATCCAGTTCTTCATTTGCTAATCATCATTCTCACTAATTCTTTGATTTCTCCTTATCTGAAAATCCTTTGCCAATTACTGCTTTTGCAATCTGTACAATTTCCTAGGCATCATTCTCAGTTGATGGAAATCTTTTAAAATTGTTTACAACTTCTGGCAGGCAAGCATTCATTGTTGATGAATTTAATTTTTTAATCATTTCTGTGCAGTGTCTTATGCTGAATTGCTTCCAAAGTGCCATTATTGAGTTGAGCTTTCTTTCATCTAATGATTTATTTGCAGAGATGTAAACATGCCTGATATAAAAGGCTTTGAATGTTTTTGTGATTTCTTGACCCATTTATTGGGTTAAGGAAGTGGTCTTTGATAACAGGAAGGAAAACTATACATTTGGATGGAATGGTGTGAGGGATTCAGTACGGTCTCCTGGAGATTATTATTAGCAGAACTTGAAAACTCAGTTTTTTCTGTTCTAAGCAATGCTTGAATTCTTTAATGAATGAATTTTCAAGCCAGTCATTAAGAAGGATTATCGCAACTTGGCCAATGTTCTGCAGTGTATGGTTTATAACTGAAATTTTCACGCTAATTAAATTTGATGTGTATATGTACTAAGATGATGTGTATATGCAAAACCGTGTTTCATAAGTACACATTCGGCAAAGGTTTACTCTGCATACATATATAAAGCTTTTATAGAAGCAAAAGCAGATTTTTGTATAGTTTGAGATAGGGGATTAAGCTTCACTTTTGTGTTATTTCAGATAGACAGCATCAGGAACTGCACAAAAACGAAGTTGGGCAAATGTCAATCGAAAGAAATTCTAACACAAAACAAAATAAGCTACATAATGTTATTCTGACTTCCTGTGACATGAGTGCATTCAGTCATTAATGATGAAAGCTATTAGATTCTGCTCTAATAGCAATATAAACATCAGAAAGATATAATTTTCTTTTGGAATTATTTCATGAATTTATAATCTTCCAGATATAATTCAGAATCCCATGTTAAAGAAACTAAAAAGCTGAAGTGGATCACAGTAATATAGAGTGGATATAGCTGGCATTGAGTGTTGGTCCCTTCTATGCCCATAAACATCTTTAATAGGTGAACATCATATGCCCATTTAAACATTAAATGGGTAAATTACATTAATTCATGCCCTGTGCTCCCATTGATAGCTTTGTCCTCTTTTAATAGGGCATTGCACAGTCACAAAATAATAGACATAGCAAATTATGATTAGAAGAAATTCATCTGAATTTAGATTCCTGCCATAATTACTGAGTCATCAGATCTCAATGTTATTGAGATACTCTGCCTTTAAAGGCAATAAAATTATGGACTGCTTTGCCAGAAGTATAGTGTTTATAGCTGGGCAAATACTCATATTTACTCGTAACGTTCAATTTTCTACATTTTTGTGCTTCCATGAGGGACCTATAAAGTACTGGTTATTTTATTTATTTATTTATTTATTTTTTCTTTTTGTGCTTCAGTATATTTTTGAATCAGTATAATGATTTAGATTTAAAAGATACATATAGTCACTTTAATTGTATGATTAGAGTAAAAATGGGTATTTCAAATGAATGCAAGAAATAATAGAAGATGTAAAAATACTTTTTAATTACAAAATATATGTTAAAATATACTAGGTTATCCTAAAAATGGCTTCCAAAAACAAAAGTGTTTTTGAAATTAAAATTGCAATCATTTTTGTTTGTTAAACACAAACTAATGGCAGGATTGTCAATTTCAGCTGAGCAACTAATCAGTGAAAAAGGTTTTAAAAAAAACTGTTTTAATTTTGATGTTATTAATTATATTCTGTGTGATGTTATTTAATAAAAGTATATAAGATTATTTCAAATTACACTATAAATAAACACATACATACACAAGTAGAAATTCCAAATTAAGATTATAAATTTATGTGCTGTGCTACAAAATTAATTAAATAACCAATAGATAAAAATTAAATCAAAAATCATAATCAAAAAACAGGGTTAACAGTCTAACAGGAAGTACATACTGGAAAAAAAATACAACACACTGGTAGTTGTATTTACAATGTGTGACATCACAGACATTTCTGACATCACAGACACAATAATTCGTTCCAGTTGAAGAGACATAACTTCACGACTATTGCCAGAAGATTACCAATAACCATCTATGCTATCCATGAATTATATATATATTTGTAAAAAGCTTCTCATAATTGTAATAAATATATTTTGAGTTCAACAATGCAGTAAGTATCATGCAACTTCACAGTGTACCAATGATAATAAAGAGTTGGACGTGCTACCTGCCACCACTCAACAGTGTGATAACCAGCAGTCATCTCCCAGTGGTGACCAGAGTGTGATTTGAACATGCAGCCTTCTGATCTGGAGTCAGATGCACTACCTGCCACCACTCAACACAGTGGTAACCCAGAGTATCACCCAGCAGTGACCAAGGACTGACAAGTGGATTAACAAATTAAACTAGCATGAACTCTTCTGACAGCTACATGGCAATTCATCCGGAAAAGCTTCATTAACTGCATCTTCATGTAATTGAGGGATCAGCTAGAAAATCAACCCCACAGTGAAATGCTCCATACAGATATTGTGATAAAAACTTTTAATATTAAGAAACACCTCTTATACAGCCTGATGTAACTCAGTGAATAGTAAAGGAAATACCAAGCTACTGTCATCGCAAAATGGACATTATATCCATCTTCTGCAGCTGACTCTCCGACAGCATTCGTCACCCCGAAAGTTTTCATGCTACTTCCGTCTTTCCTGGAATATCCGAAAAAGTCATCCATCTTTGCTAAAGATCTCTGAGACAGAAGCATCTAATTCTCACTTTCAACAGTGTTGGTGTTTCTGGTAGTGTGACAAGTGTGTAGTGATTTTGTGTATAGCATTGTATATTCAGTGGTTTGTGTTGTGCTTACAATGTGCTTTATATTCAACTGTGCTTCTTCAAAAAATATTTTCCACAAGTGCCCGCTGTTTCACCGAACTAAACACACAAAAACAAGAACACGGGGTATGTTTATTTCCTTTCTTCAATTATTTTGCCTTGCCTGTAAATAACGCAGTCAAACATAGCTGATCAGGTGAAGGCCACTGGCCTTCCCCCCCCCTACAAGACTGAGACGAAATTTACCCCTTTTCATTTTTGGAGGGTGCGAATGCTGTTCGGGAAAAATGACTAAACTACATGTACTTGTAACTGATCAGGTTCATAGAATTAGCCATGAAAATACCTCCCATTTCAAAATCAAATATTGCCTTATGGTTAACACAATGTGAGATCCAATTTGATCTAGCTGCAATTACCAATGACGACACGAATTTTTGCATATTGTAGCAAATTTAGACACATCAGCTTCACCACAGAGGTCTCAGATTTAATATTAACCCTTCCTGAAACTAACAAATAAACTTTAAAAAACAGACTAATTGCGGAGTTCCAAGATTCTGGAGTCCAAATACATAAACTTTTATCCAAATTACAATTAGATCACAAAAACAAAAATGAAAGAGGAAATGAAACAAATGAAAGAGCATCTAACAAACTACATGATGATTTCCCAAAAAATCTGAGGTTACAAAGACTTCCTTCCAATACGCAGGCAATTTTATCCGGATGCAGATTTAAATAGTCTATCCCAGAGAGCAAATGAGGCATCAGAAATCACAAATGATGCACAACTCACTGTTTGTGCAAGATCATATAATGAGCAAATTCAGAGTTAAGCTCATCACTAAGCTTAATGACCAAACAAATAGAGACTCTCACTAAAACAATTGCCTCGAAAACAGTACAATAAAAATCCAAGATACCATGATAACCACAATCGTTCAAAAAATAGACAATGTAATTTGCACACCAAACATGCCGACATTGGTTATTGTTATTATCACCAAAACATGCTCATTTCAGGAAAACTTAATTCCATTGCTATTCCAAAACAAGTCATGGATACTTGAATAGCAGGGGACACTTCCAACAGATTATACATATATGACAAGTATACTAACATGAAATTTCTTGTTGACACAGGTAGTGACACTTCTTGCCTTCCAGTGCCAAAAGGAAAACGTATCACTGCTTCTACTCTACAGCTATTTTTTGCAAATAATACTTTAAAACATATGGCATTAAGCTAGAAAATTTAACTTTCTCTCTCAGGCAAAATTTTAATTGAGATTTCATATTAGGTGATGTTCCCATAATAGGTGCCAATTTTCTCACCCATTTTGGATTACTAATCAATTTACCAAAAAAAAAAAAAAAAGAATTGTCGATACATTAACAGCGCTTGCTAGTAGTGGCAACTTAGAGCATAACACTCACCTGAATCCTAAAACCGTTTTGGAATGCTTTCTATATCGCCAAATTGTTAGACAATTTCCTGAACTAACTAAACCTTCTATTCATAGCAAAGCAATCAAACTTGACACAGTTCATTATACTGAAACTAAAAAACAACCAGTCTAAAGCAAGACCAACCAGAAGTTTATCAGGAAACAAAAAAGGAGTATGAATTTATGATAGAACAGGGAATTTGTTGACCCTCTAAGAGTAACTGGTAATCACCTCTACATGTAGTACATAAAAAGCCTACTGGCATTAGACCAGTTGGAGATTACAGAGCATTTAATTCAGTTACAGTTTTTGATTCATATCCTATTCCCCATAAACAAGATTTCGCTCAATCTCTTCATGGAAAAACAGTTTTTCTAAATTAGACATTGTAAGGGCTTATCATCATATACCCATCAAAAAAACGCATACCTAAAACAGTGGTAATTACACCTTTCGGTCTTCTTGGGTTCTCTTACTTAAACTTTGGACTCAAAAATGCTGCTCAAATGTTCCAGTGTTTCATGCACGAAGTGTTACGAGGACTAGATTTTTATTACATATACTTAGATGACATTCTAGTATTCTCAGAAAATGAAACACTTCATTTCCAAAGTTTTACACAAACTGAACAAACATAGACTTGAATTAAATACTTCAAAATGTATTTTGGAGGTTCCTGAAATAGAATTCTTAGGCCATTTAATAACCAAGGAAGGCACTAAATCTTTCTCTGACCACTTACCTTTCCCTGTTTCCTCCTCAACTAGATTTTATTTTTCAATTCACAACTAATATTCAGTACATTAAAGGAACTGATAATACTGCAGCCGACACATTACCTTGCATTCACGAAATTAAAATTATTGGCCCCGTTGATTACAAAGAAATTGCTCAAGCACAATCAAGAGATGACGAGTTAAAAGAAATACTTAACACTAATAGTTCTTTATAAATGAAAAAAGTTACGCTCCCAAATTAAGAAACAGAATTATATTGCGATATTCTATATTATGATGCATCTACTGGCATAGCAAGACTTTATATTCCCAAGGCATTTAAAAAATTATGTTTTAGTTGCATACATAATTTAGGTCATTCAGCAATTCTAATGACATCAAAATTAGTTTGCAGTCGATATGTGTGGCCAAATATCAACAAAGATGTCACGAACTGGGCAAGACAGTGTATTTCATGCCAAAAATTTAAAATACACAAACACACTTCAGCCCCTTCACAATCATTTAGAGAAACTTCTTCTTGATTTCAACATACTCATATATAGATATCATCAGTCCACTTCCACCTTTCAATGGATTCATATACTGCCTAACAGCTATCAATCAATTCACTAGATGGACAGAAGCTATCCCCATCATCGATATTCAAGCTATAACAGTAGCAGAGGCCTTTTATGCCAACTGGATCGCCTACTTTGGTGTGCCAACTGCAATTACAACTGATCAAGGGTGTCAGTTTGAGTTTTGTTTATTTAAGGTTCTAACTAAAGTCCTAGGTGTACAACGAATACGCACAACTGTTTATCATCCTCAGAGCAATGGCTTAATTGAGGAATTTCACCATACTTTAAAAGCTACATTTATGTGTCATGACACTCTAAAATGGTTTCCAGTTTCTCAGTTTTACCAACCATGTTACTTGGTTTGAGAACAGCTCTCAAAGAAACCATCAGTTGCACTCCGGCTGAACTTGTGTACAGAACTACCATTACACCTGCAGCAACTGAGCCTATGTTGCAACTGATCCTGTTGAATACATCGAACAACTTCGAAGTTCCAGGAAGCAACTTAAATCAAAACTAACTGAATCACATACAGCAAAAGCAGTGTTTGTTCACAACGATTTAAAAATCTGTTCATATGTGTTTGTGCAATGTGATGCAGTACGACAGCCAACCACACATTTATAAAGTTCTCAAACATGGTGAAAAAGTGTTCAAATTATCCATTTATGGAAAAGTTGTTTCAGTCTCAATTGACAGAGTGAAACCAGCCTTTCTGTTGAATACAGACATGGATATTTGCTCTCCTGATACTATGAAACCTAGATCTGCCCATCACACCAAACCAAATATTTGTCAAACTCATTCGGGCAGACATGTGCATTTCCCTGATTTTTACGTATCATCACGATGATACTAGTGGGGAGTATGTGGCGGACCACAAAAAAAAATGAGAAAATAATGTGTGCAGTCCCTGCAAGTCACTGCTTCCTAGCTTTAACGATGTGTCACACAACATGTTTCTGACATCACAGACATACTAATTCATTCCAAATGACAGTGCAAGAGACATAACTTCATGACTAGTGTCATGAGATTTTAGCTTTCTTCACTGTCGTCGAAGCTCTCGATTTCAGGCGGGCTAAAGAACCAATGATTTTGTTTTCCCTCTGATATCACTCCAGATATAATGAATCAGAGGATGTAAAATACAACAGAAAAATTAAGAAGCCGTGGCAAAATCAGTCTGAAGATTTTTTCTATTAGAACAAGACCTCGGAAGGCTTCTGAATTCTTTAACTAGAGAGACCCAGAATGTTTTTGAGCTCTCGACTAGAGAGACCCTCGTTAGCAGGCTCCTCACACTATGAGGACAATAATTCGTTTCAAAAACCATCTTTGCTATCCATGAATTATATATATATTTGTATAGAGCTTCTCGTAATTGTAATAAATATGTTTTGATTTCAATAATGCATTAAGTATTACACAACTTCACAAATATACCAATCATAATAAGGAGTCAGATGCACTACCCGCTGCCTCTCAACACAGTGGTAACTGCCAGTCATCCCCCAACCTACAGATGATTACGGACACACAAGTAATCCCACTCAATATCATCACACTCCATATTACTGTCAGCCATTTCAACTTCTTTAACATGAGAAATTCATGGATTCATACAATTCCTATATATCCAGATATTCCCATCTGGCTAAGATGCACAGTGCTACTGCTCAAGCCACTCTTTCATTACCAGTCATTAAGTGCCCAATATTCAAACTACTGAACCCAAGAAAACTCCATAGCTATATGTGGTGCATTTATTAAGTATACTCTGGTAGGATTTCAGATCCTGAAGCCATATACCGAAAGGAACATTCCATAATCCTTACACGATGTTTGTTGACACTGCATTCTTTAATTCCAATTTTATTTGAGGCATCATTTTTCTCTTTATTGTGAAACATGATTCTTGGCAACTACTGCTAGTTCTGTTCATTTAGTTTTTTTCTGGCTACATTCTGGTCATAAGTTTTAAGTTTTGTTAGAATTCTTTCAGTCATGATATGCTCTAGAAATGATCATATTTGAAAATCAAAATAGTGCCTCTACCTCCAAAATGTTATGATCCATCTTATGAGCTTTAAATATTAGAGAATATTAAAAACTGTTATTCCTGAAATTTGTGGCCAGGACAGAAACAGCTCTAGAAACTTCTACAGATATCTATCATTTCATGTATTCACTACTATATGCTACTAGAGACATGCATAGGCAATGTCACTATGTATTCTGTTTTATGTTCATTTATACTTCTTTTTTTAATACTTCAGTGTATATAGTAAACATTTTAAATAATTAAAAAGGTTTTGTACAGTAAATTTTTCCTCCAAATCGTTATGTATTTCGGATTTTGTTTCATATGGCATGATCATGATTTATTGGAAAGCTGTTAACAGTACACTGCCAATCCAAATAGTGTGATATATTTTTGTTTTAACCTATAAGAGAATATTGTTATCAACACAACAAAGTAAGTTATAAATTGCTAGTAAGTTATAAATTGTTAAGTTATTATTGCTTGCTTTTAATGGTTTTTCCAAAATTTTTTAATGGCAACAAGATCAACAACATATTTTCTGCTTGAAGGGACACTGCAAAATTTCTGTTATTATTTACAATTAGAAGTTTTAATTTTTAATAATAAAAACATCGTTAAAAATGTCCTCTCATAAAAATATAATCCAATGGAGAAAATCTACAGTTCAAAGATTTTTACAATACTGTGATGAAAGCAGCTCAGGTTAAACTTCACCACAGTGCTGCATAACATATAACAAATGTAAAATATTTTTCAGGAATTTCAAAAAAAGGGGGAATGAAAGAATTATTCATACCTTAAATAGAAGATGCTTTTCTGAGCTGAATTCAGATTTGCACACTGCACCATTATTAAATCTTGAGCAACTTTATATTATTTATTAAACAAAATTTTTTTTCATATCTTAGTAAAGTGGATTTCATATGATTTAACCCTCTGTCACTCTTTTAATCCTCAACTTTCCACTGCCATTAACCACTGGTTGGTTAAGTGATAAAGGCAAAGTGTTCAACAGCTACCTGCCTATGGACGGGATGCCTTTTTAGAGAACTTTCTAAAGGAAATTGGCTTGTATTTATGTTACACACAGCAAAAATTACACAAATACTTTTACAGGTTGTCCATTCACTGGAACCTGAACCCACATTTCCCAAGGTTCAGCAATCTCATTCCACTTGACTACTACAGGAAACATAAATCCTTGAAAAGGGGATTACATAAAAATAATTTTTTTTAAAACCGCAATTTTAAATAGACCATATTGCATTATTAAATCTTTTCAATTTGCACTGTATTTAGAAGAAAGATTAAAAGACTGCTTCAAAGAATATGGCAGAGTACAAAGTCCAAAATGTAGATGTCCAATAATTAGAATAATTGATTATTGAGATCTTTCATATATATAGATAGATATTTTAATTTTACTTCTTTCACACAGTATGGGAACAAATATGATACTGAAGGCAAGAGAAAGTATGCCACAAATCAACTTTCATTCAAATAGCTAAGTTTTTTTTTTTTTTCTTTTTCCAAAAAGCATTATTATCTGCAATAATACTGAAACATCCTGCCCATCGCTTCACCTTGAAAAGACCTGCTAGCTAACAAATCACATTTCAAGCTCTTAAATGGTTGAAGTGGACAATACTTTTCTATCTTGCATAAGCCTGTCAATAATAAATGAACCCCAAAAACCAATTCTGAAGTGGAAGTTGCAAATACTGTTGTTTTTTTCATTGGTGTAGAAAGGATGAAGGAGAAAGAATTAGATTCATTGCACTTAAGCTAAGATAGTTGAAGTATCCTAGAATTCTTGAAATAGTTTACCATAAAATCTGTTGTACGGAGCACTGCAAGGTCATGAAAGAACAGGTCTGTAGATATTTTTTTTTAAATGCTTGCATATA
This sequence comes from Stegodyphus mimosarum, assembly GCA_000611955.2. Classification (NCBI taxonomy): domain Eukaryota; kingdom Metazoa; phylum Arthropoda; class Arachnida; order Araneae; family Eresidae; genus Stegodyphus; species Stegodyphus mimosarum. The sequence continues at coordinate 310,256 of KK112090.1, forward strand.
TAGGCAGGGCTAGCTCTGGGCATAAGCAACATAAGCAGACACCTAGAGTGCCAGTTTATGTAAGGTGCCGGATAAGTTGTTCTCACAAGTGACAATTATATAAGAGTACATTTCACTCTGAATTATGAACATGCTTTTATTTAAATGAAGCATATATTTTACTGATAGCCTAAGGTGCCAAAAATGCTGGAGCCAAGCTTGTTCACAGCCAGCGACAATCTTTGTGCATCATGCTCCTTTTTGGAGAAAAGGATAGCCACTTGCCATTTCTTGGCAAATCCCAAATAAAAAAAACTTTTTTTTTAAAGACTATGATTAGATGAAAACAGTTACATCAAAAAAGAAGGCAAACTAAACGGTAAACTGGTGACAACAAGGTGTAAGAAAATATGTCAAACAAAAAAAGCACCAAATGGCTTTCACAGAAAAGAATAGAGAAATTTTTTGTTTAATGGAACATGTGAAAAAACACTAAATGAAGTCTTCAGTACAATAATGCTCCAATCATCAGTCAGTAGAGATATCAGTTGACTATTTAATGTGAATTCTCGGTAATTATAGAACTTAAACAGTAAAAGTCTTGAAACTGAACAATAAAATTATGTCTCTCTATAAAATTAAAAAGAAAGTATTAAGACACAAAACGAAATTGCTTAAGAAACTTACATTTAAAAAATCTTTAATAAAACAAAATTTATTAAAAACTGAATTTTCAAATGCTTCATTATTTCACAAACAACCTTTCAAATTTTTAAATTTATGATTTATATGTAATTTTACTAGCTTTAAATTGATGATCTAAAATCCAGAAATTTCTGAAATCAATGAAGTAACAAACAATTCTTGATCTTGGACTTTGTACTGTATTATACTTTCAAATAAAAACTAAACGAACATCCCATTCAATGCTACCATGAATTTTGACCATGAAATAATATATTCTTCACAAATAATTTATAAAGTAGCTTGTAAAACCAACATATGAACAGAAAGTTTTCTCTGTGTTTTATTGTGCTGTTATTTTTACTGCACACTCAGTTAACTTTTTATGAGTAGTCTCTGGCTACTACAACAGGTTAAAAATACAGATTTACCTTTAATACATTTAAAATTCTCTTCAGAAAATAAAATATGTTTCTTTTTTATTAAGTTGTTGCTACAGAGCATTTTGGATTTATTTTAAATATTATATTTTTATTCACTATAACAGTGAGCAAATTAAGGAACTATAATTTAACCAGTTTCAAAATAATCTTGAGAAAATATTATACAATATATTATGCTAAAAATGCATCTTTGTTATTTACTGCCCATATCTAGTAACAATTATGCAAGGAGCTTGTTACCTCATTTGTCTTACCTGTCGGGATGACAGACTGATAGATATTTGATGCTTTACTACATTAACATAAAAAAAATTTGCAACAACTAAAAATGCCCTTTTCTGAAAACAGAATTTTTGAAATGTGAAAACTGAAACTATAATGTATATTTCAATCATTCAAGATTATCTGTCAAGATTCAGTCAAGATTATCTGTAATTGATTTAGAATTATAGTTTAAAATTAAATTACAACATATTGTATAGTTAGTTATAACAATAAAATTACACCAAATGCCATATATTATAAGACTATGGTGCAAAAAAAAAAATTCTAATTAACAATATGCATCTTAAAAATAAATATTTGTATATATGAAATAATTGACTGCTAATTATTTTATTAATCTGCAAGTATTATACCAAGAATGAATTTGTATGTATAGATATGCCATTTGCATGGATGTAAGAATACATAGAAAAGCCTTTTGTTACAAATGATTTAAAAAAAATGCTTTTCACATTGTCAAATATTGACATGTTCAAACTGGAAGAGAAACATGGCAATGTAAAATTTAAAATTAAGCAAGAAAAGCAACCTCACTTTGGCATAGGTTTGGAATAAAATACTATTCATTTCAAGGACAAGTCTCTCTTGTTCAGGAGCAAAAACAATTTTTGCTCCCGAAGGATTGCTTTCTGCCTAATTTTAAATACTGATATATTGCCAGATACATACCATGTAAATTCATGTAGGTTCAAAATTCATCACAAAAAATTATAAAAGAAAGATATATAGAATTTATGCCCGCTGATGGTTCAATAGAAAAGACAATTGTATGTTGGTAGTTCAAGCTAGGTTTGAATCTTGAAAAACAGGCTGATTGCACATGCAGTTTTGTGGTTTTCCCCATATGTAATGTGAATATGATCTAGTTTTTCTTTGAAAGTTCTCTATGATCTAGTCTCTTTTAGAAAGTTCTTAAATCAGAAAGCCCTAGTATGCTTTAATATAATCAAAAGAATCAATATACCATATATATATAATGCACTTTTATCAATCTTTTTTCAGAGTTTATGAATGCATTAAAACATGACAGCAACATTAATAATTAAAAATATACAAACCTGTACACTTTAAAATCATCAGCAGTGAAAATATTTTTCCCAAGGGCTTTTAATTTCCTAAAATGCAAAAGGAGATTATTATTAAAGGAACTGTTAAAAGCCTACAATTTTAATATTGAATAATTTTTAAACATTAATTAAAAAAACAAAATAATATTTATTACAAATTTATTACCAAAACATTTTGACTTTCAATTTTATTTCAAATTTAAAACATTTAGAGAAATTATTAATTCAGTGAAAATATCTTAGTTATGGTATTTAAAAACAATATGAAAAGAAATACTTACTGATAAATATTAATAAAAGAATTTTCATATGACAAAGCTCCAGAATGCAAGTCCAATATAGAAGCTCCTCCATATGAGCCACCAAATGCCAAACCCTTTTTAGCAACTCTTAAAATGAAGAATTAATTCAATCAAATGGCATTTAGTTTTTGATAGATAGAATAATACAAGGCAGTCTCATACTGCATGCAGACCCAATTCACAATCCAAAAACAGCTAACAGGCCAAAAAAATTTTTAACAAAACTAAATTTTCAATTTTATTTGCTAAATATTTATCAGAACACATATGAACAGTACTAATAATGACACAAAGGAAAAAAAATTCGTTTATATTTATTTTCTGTCTGAAATTTAAAGGTTGGTATCTGCAAAATATTTCTGATGGTTACACATTGCATTTCAAACATATTTGATAGCTAAATATTAAATTTTTAAACAATTATTTATTTCAAATAATTCTAATATATTGAATAAATTGGTATTATTTTTAACTTATAAAACTTTCCAAGTGGGACAAAACTTGAGAACAAATAATAATGAAATGATTTCTTTTATTTATTAAACTTTTATATGATGCATTTTTACATGTAAATAATTATAAACTTTCTTATTTTTTAATACAACTTTCAGCTGTAGCATCTCATGGCATTTCAATTTTCACAAAATGTGTAACCTTGGAGAAAAATTACTAGAAACTATCTTCATCGCGAACTGTAGATGCCCATCAGTCACTCCAGTTCTTTTCTTGGACTTATTAATTTTCAACAGTGAAAGCAAGTCTGTTCACGTATAAATATGCTCGGAAACAAAGCGATTATTCTTATTGCAAAACTAGTAATTGAGTGTATTTATCTTTTGATAACTATGAAAAAAGTTAATCAAATCTCCATCTTCAAATCCTTGAATGATTTATTTTCCAATGAAAATTAATTAGCTCCATTTATAGATTTTCTGGGGCAATACTCATGTTTGCTTTCAATGATAATGTTAATATAAAATTGAACTCACATCATTAAAATTATAAACTTTCCTCAAATTCTTGTTGTAATAATCAGTGCCATAAGAGTGATATTTAATTTTCAGGATATGTTTTTTGCAGGGCTCAAAAAATGCTTTGGGGGCTAGCATGTGGTATATGGGCCACCAGCTTCAGACTACTGACATAAGGTATCTTTTGTATATGTTATGTGAAAGGATACAAAAATTCCACTGTCAAAGTAATAAGAAAAAAAGTATTTTAACAATACAGTCAACTAAAAATTAATGGCATAATACCAGAGGATTTCATGATTAACTGAAAATCACATTTGATATAATAGCAGTTAGAAAACACAAAAATGAGTAATAACTCATACTAACAGAAAATGCTATTAACAATTTACTTACATTTTCAAACAGTTTAATTACGGGAATTAATTCATTTGATTATGTAAATGATGATTTGTGATTATAATTTTCCGCTTATTCTACAATACACAAACTCAATTTTTTTCAGGGAACCCAATTAATAGAGAGCAAAATGTACATTTCTATTATTCTAGTTGAATGTCAGTTTAGTTTGTAGCTTTCCATCATTAAAAAAAATATGTACGATGATAGATTCTGGGTTTCATAATTTACTGATGCAACTAGCACTTTTAAACTTGGGGGAAGTTTATTTCAAATACCATACCACTAATATTCCCTACATAAAGAAATTTCGTTCATTTACTCAGTACTTTAAAATGTAGAAAGAGCAGCAAGCAATCAGAATATTGTTAAACACTTATTTTAAATAGTGATTAAATTTCTATATTCAGGAAATAAATAGCAAAAACTAATCTTCAGGGATCTGTCATAATAAACACCAGAGGTTAATACAAAATATATCATTGTGATTTTGCTTAGAATACCATTCCATTTGATATTAGAAATGTATATAGTTCAATTTTTTCATTTTTTGGCATGACATGTTACTAGAATATTTATCATGCAAATGATCTGACAAATACTACCATGCCACAGAAATAAAATCTTTAATTTATTAACTATGGATCCAGGCAAATTGCCAGCTCTCAGATAGTTACCATACGATTTCTTTTAATCCTGCATATTAAAACAATATACACAGCTTAATTGACTGAGCAACTTCAAAATAATGTACATAATGCCTTATAACTTTTTAATAATATCTGCAATTTATAATGGATATAATGCAGCACATAATTTATTACATATATAACTGGTAATTTTTATTAATATTTGCATTGCTACTTCATTTAATAAAAGATACTTTCAATGGCATTTGGTAATTCAATTGCACAAACATTTGTGTATCGCTTAATAACGGAACACCCCCCTTCTTTTTTTTTTTCCATTAGTAACTAGAGGGTATTCAAGAATTTGCATAAATTTTATAAGGAAAATCACAGATAATATACGATTTTTTTATTAATATTTTTTGCTCCAGGTTCTTAATTAGCAGGAAGACCCAAAACAGATCAGATGATTTTATGTGTTGCCAGAGGAGTGCAGATGGAAGATGATAGATTGTTGAATTTATGCTGGAATGACTAACAATGACATTGTAAATCAGAGAATAAGGAAACAGTCAACGGATTCAAACTTTGATGTGGAGACTGTAGTTTTCATAGCAGCAAAAGATCATGCTAACAGAACAAGAATAATAAAAATTTCATTTTAAATGCATAATCCTTTCTCAAAGATCTAACAGTGAGGCAAAATGTGTACCAAAATATTCTGGTAATTATAGTCAAGGCTAGGAAACTCAAAAAAGATTGGAGAATAATGATTTTTTTTTTTTTTTTACAAGTTTAATTCTGATACATGGCCTCCAGATTTACCTCATTGTAATCCTCTCAGCTGAGATGCACTTAAAAAGATTATCAAGAAGAGTTTATAGATTACAAAAAATGAACTGACGAAGAGAATCTGCCAGGCACTTCAAGACTTGTCTTATGAGGTTTTACAGGTATGGCTGTTTTAACTTTCGAGATTGTCTGAATACTATGGCTGATGCTATAGGTGGCTTCTCTGAATAATATATAATATTATATATATATATACATATATAAACCATTACTTTGCTAATTTCTAGAATTTCCAAGCAATGTTTAAAATTGAAACTTTTAGAGATGTTTCCAATCTTCAAAAGCTTTAAACCCTGGAAAACCCATAATGCATTTTCCCAGCCATTTCTATTCATGCATTCAGTATGGATTAATTTAGATCTTATGTTTCATAATATGTATCTAAGACTATTACACATTTTGTTTCTTTTAGCACTGTGGATAATTTTCAATCTTTAACACGTTATGTAAGACTATATACAATTTTATACAGCAATATCATCAATTGCAACTCAGTTCTTTAAAAATTAACATGCTAAATAACTATTTATAGATTAGAAAATATAGAGAAGGAAAAGATGAACTGGTCTAGAGTTCAATATGAAGATAAGTAAAAATCATTCAAAATACATAGAGCATAATTCAACGTATATATGAGATAATTCAGTTTTTTAAAACTGGTAAAATCACAAAAGCATTTTTATTTATAACAATAAAAGAAGCACATATTCAGTTTTCATTCTTTTGCTTCTTCTGTTCCTAATAATGAAAGTTTTACATTAGTTTTAGCTTAACCCTTTTAGTACTGAACGACGCTATATCGTCATTCGGTGCACTTGCCAAAAATATCAACGACGATATATCGTTGCGCCTTTGTTGGGGCCTTATTGTACTCATCACAAGAGGTCTGTTTCAAAATAACTTTATAAAATGTTAAAATGGCTCATATTTGATGCAACACAAGTGAAAAAATGGTTATTAGATTTAACATTTTGTTATATTTTATGCTGATTAGTGCGGCGGGTCTGTATATGTTAGAGCGATAAGATAGAAACAGGACGCAGTTGATGCACGCATGCCACTTGAATACTCCGATAACTATCATAAACATAATAAAGATTGCGATTACGGTCCAGAGAAACTATCTCGGGTCCTGTTTCTATCTTATCGCTCCAACATATATAGACCCACGGCACTTATCAGCATAAAATATAACAAAAAAGGGGACGCAGTCGATGCATGCATGCCACTTGCAGTATAAGACCCGCGGCACTAATCAGCATAAAATATAACAAAAAGTTAAATCTAATAACCATTTTTTCACTTGTGTTGCATCAAATATGAACCATTTTAACATTTTATAAAGTTATTTTGAAACACAGACCTCTTGTGATGAGTACAATAAGGCCCCAACAAAGGCGCAACGATATATCGTCATTGGTATTTTTGGCAAGTGCAGCGAACGACGATATATCGTCGTTCGGTACTAAAAGGGTTAATTACCCCCCAGATACACGTTTTACTATAAATGGGTAGTTGATCATCGAAGAAAACCACAGCAGATACACTGCAAAATTGACTCTTACATGTTTGTTTCAATACAGTTTAAAATAATAAATTATATGATAAAAAATAGCACGTTTTCCAACAAGAAATTGATGAGCTGCATTCTATTTTATGATCAAGTTATATAAAGTTTAGTATTTTTGATACTCTTGGTACTCTTCTGTTATTGGGACCAGATTAAAAAATGTCTGTATGTATACATATGTGTATGTGCATACATGAACACATACATGCATACATATATACACTTCTGAATCTGGTCCTGATAACAGAAGAGTACCATATTTTTTTACAAACCTACTACTTTTTTGATTATTTTTTTATATCAAATAATAAAACTGCACTTACCTTAAGAGATGTGCAGCCTCTTCTGGTGTTATAACAATATCTGTGACTAACCTTCCACAATGCTTTGGAGCACAATCTAAAAGCAAACTGCTTTACATTGAAAAAGGAGCAATGCAGTATTTTTTTTTATTTCTTAATTATGGAAATATATACTGACTAAAATACCATATTTATAGATCTTGTTATTAGTTAAAATCCAGTACTTACATATTACTGCAACCACCTCAAAAGATGATACTAAATGTTCAGAATACATCAAAGTCTAGCAACCATATATATAATGATTCTTCAGTTTTAACAAGCAATGTCTCCATTTGCATAGCATTCCTTTTGTTCTACTCCAAGTTACCACAGTTTTCAGAGATAAACTACAGTATCTATTGTGTTAAATTTAATTTTAAAACATGCACTTGTGGTATTTGCCTGCAATGGAAGAAACTGCAACAAAATTTCAAAAGGAATGTAAAATATTATTGAAAAATCATTAAAGAGAATAGCTGTTTTGAATCTATTCTTAAAGGTGCTGCCATTTTCATGAAAACAAAAGGGGAGAAAGCTTACTTGTAAGTTAGTTTAATGATTGTCTGGATAAATGCCTAATAAAACATATATGTGAGTGTAATAATAATTTTTTTCTAATTATAAGTCATTACTTTTTTATATAAAATCACTAAAATGCACCAAGGTGGTTGTGATAATATGTAAATATCAAAAATGAATATAACATCACTCATTTCTATTTTTAATATAAATTCACATTTGATTAATTTTTTTATTTAGGGTACTATTCATAGTACATCCTTGTTAAAAAAGCCACTGTCATCAAAATTGGCAAAGTTAATAACCCATCTGTAACATGCAAATTTCAAATGTTGCCAAAGGCTTATGTGATGGCCACCACAGATTAACAAGAAAACACCTTTTCCATTTTGCAATTAAAGAAATCAGAAAGATCTCAATTGCTTCCATCTCCATCAGTACACTTATACAATATTTAAAACAGCAACTTAATATGTTTACAGGTATATTATCAAAAGGATATGTAAAATAGAACCTTATTTAAACTAATATATAAATTCTACATATCCCTACAAAATGAGAATCTATGCATATATCTTCTCATATATCATTTACCTATGAGAATATATTTCAACAGCTGGAAGTAAAGCTGATGTATTGTTTACCCTGCATATTCAATGATTTAAAGTAAGTTAAAAGCTGCAGCTTGGATTCTCCTAAGATCAAGTTGTTGCTTCCAATACAATGGCTAATAATTAAGCTTTTACTTGCAGGGAAAGAAAGTAACCTGTTAGGAATAACTACCACAAAATTAAATCACATTAAGTGATAAAAGTATGCAATATGAAAATGGAATTATTATAGTATTAATATTATGCTAAATTGCTTTATAATTATTAAATGTTCTTACAAATAAACAAAAATGGGAAGAACAAATCTAGCAATTTTTATCATCTAATTTTTAATTTTTTATGCAATTTTTAATTTATTTACAGAAATCCACAATTTTTGACTACCTTTGTAAAAGTACTGCATGAGACAGCTTTTATTTTGATTTTGAAAAATCATAGGATATCCCAGTTGCATAAAAAAAGTATAAGTTAAAATTTGATTCACTCGTTAAATTTTGCCTAAAGTTCAAAATGAAATCATTTAAAAACACATACGGCCAAACTGTGGCTCTTTGGCTCCTTAAATGGCTTCTTGAACTGTGAAAGACATTTCTTGGTTAAAAATTTAATTAGAAACAGAATTTATGTTTTTTAACAATATCACATTATCTGCATAGCATTTTTAAATAATTCCAAATTCAGCATCATACACTAACTATCAAAATGACAAGCAAAACACAAATAACTCAGTTTCTGCGACTCTTATCATAATAATACTAAAAAAAAATACAGTTGCTATTCCAGCACCAAAGACAAAAGCATTAGCAACATGCTGCATTCCAAACTTAAAGGCAGAATCAAATTTTATAACTGTGATTTTTACCAGAAAAAAAAACAAAAAACAAAAACAAATTACATCTGACATCTGATTATCCTCAAATGAATTACATAATTAAATGATATTCAAATTTGATCTGCACACATTTGTCCTCATGTTCATCCCTATCATGTTTGTTACAGGAAAAGTCTATTAATTTTTGTATAAATATCCTATTAAAGAGACAGCTTATTAAAAAATAATTTTCTCATCTCAAGCTGCACTTTCTCAGCAATGCAGACTAGCTCATCTTTCCATTTTGTTCTTTTCAGGCACTGCATATGGGTAGAAAATAAGATTGCTAATTTTTTTTTCAGACTACTGCATTGCTTTTTAAATGAACAGGAAGCTTTCAAATTAGTGTGTTGTATATAATATTCGAATTAGTTTGATTGTTAAAATTGTTATACGTTATACCTTCTTTTGTTTTCAGGTTACTCCTATTAAAATCCATCGCCAATTGGGT
>KK112090.1:328216-344775 GCA_000611955.2 Stegodyphus mimosarum
CGGTATTTAAACATGCCAAAGTAATCAGTTTTGACACCATTTGGGACCTTTTTTGCAAATTATTGCCAAGGTGTATTGCCAGAAAGGACCAGTTTCAGCAGCATTATAAATTTGTTCTGCAGATAAATTTTCACTGTTAATGAGTTCAATGAATTCATCTGCAAAGTGCTCCAAAACCAGTTAAAATATTTTTACCCAAAAATTTTAATTGCCTTAAAGCTGACAATTTAAAATTTTTTTTAACCATCTTGTTAAATGTCTGCACTCAGTTTTTAAGCCTATTTCCTTGTGAAATATTTTGGTTTCCACCATTAACAATGGACCTATCAATGGCATATCCTCGTTGTGAACCGGTCAGTCATCACTTTATGAATGAATGATGATGAATAACTTTTCTGTTATTCATTACGAATATAATATCAAAATTTGCACCAAAAAATAGTTATTCTTTCTGCCTTTTTTATGTCATATACTGTTGATGTCCAATAATAATTGCATAATTTTTCGAAGAATATGCATTTATCCACTTTTGTTTGACTTGCATCATACCTTTGTTTTGCAGATCCTATTGCAGCTTCAGAAATAGAAATTCTTCTCGACATAATTAGAAATTCAAACTTTGATAAGACAGATTAAATAATAATGGTTTGCAAAAAATAACAAGCTGGATCAAATTAGAAAATTAAGGAAAAGTACAATTTACTATGCTAATTGAACCTTAAGTTCATCAGAATCTAATGCTGTCTCACTTTCTCACTGCTATCTCAACAAAAGAAAACCACTATGAACTGCATCTCAAGACAAACAAATGTACTTTGAAGCTTTACTTATTGTTTAGGTCAAACAGATAAATACTAAACTCTCCTCACAAGAGCTCAAAGAGCTGAAAATGTGATGGTGGCCAACATTAGTCAATGTATTACCACTGGCTATGTTGCAATTACCTAGCGAGCAGGTGTTTGACAGTGATATGCAGAAATCTCAATTAATCAGGACAAAAATCACATTTATGGCCTACCTGCATACTGTCCATTCCTAAACTTTGTAAGGAAACATTTCTTTAAAAAAAAACTGCTGATGGTCCAGAGGCCTAGACATTAGATCATTCAGGATAGCAGATATTCGTTTCGGACTTTGTACTGCAAATAACATGCAAGAATTGAATGTTTTTAAATGCAATATTCTTAAAACATTGGTTATACATGACCTCTTCTTTCAGCAGTAAATTAAATTTTAAATAACTGGGAGACAGGTTCTTCATACAGTGAAAGATAAGGAGACTTCCTGTTATGAATATTAAGAAAACTGACGTACAAAATTTCTCAAGCCCATAAATTTTTTATAACATACCATTGTTTTTAATTCTTTCTATTGTGAGTTGATTTATTATGCATTTATGTCACAATCAAGGGCAGATGGGGCTAATTTGAACAGCACAGCAAGTCAGCAAAAAAGTGCTGTCTCCTGGTGGGGGCATTAAATATTTTTCTTTCAATGAGTTTTTTTTTTTTTTTCCCTGCATGAATCCTTCAATTACAATTAAAGTTTCATCCACTTCCATATCAGGTGACAAGACGGCCTATGACTACCACCAGCGCTTCAGGAAATTTCCAATAGCCCCCTTCGTTTTTGATGCACCAATCATATCAATTTATGAATTTTTAAATCATGGCCTACAGATTCCTAAGCAATGATGCAAAAATTTATAAATTCCAAAAATACTGAAAGCTGCTGGCTTTTGAATAATAAATTAATAATGAAAGTTTTTGAACAGGCTTTTTACTCAACTATCATATGTTTTCAATACTTACACATTAACATAACACCTTCGTAGAAGACGACAAATTTTCAGAATGAGCCAAATTTTGGCAACCATTTGCAATTCTTTAGGCAACCATGTATATAACATTTCTTCAGTCAAAAACATATTACATTTTTTGTATGCATTCATTTTGTTGTGTTCCAAGTTCAACAGTTTTTTGTAAATAAATCATATTATTTTTTGCTCTAAACTCAATTTTAAAACATGTAGGACAAAATTATAACACATGCTTGGGAAATTGGCAAGCAGTGAAAGAAAATAAAGTAACATTTCTGCGGGAATATAGTATCTCGTTTCAAAACCTCTAAAGGAAGCACTAGTTTTGAATCTGTTGTTAGTGCAATCGCTGCTACATTTTCACCAGAACAAAAGAAATAAAAACCAGCTTATTATTACATTTGCTTATTGATTTGAGGATAAATATCTTATTAAAACATATATGTAATAATATTTAAGTGTGTAGTAAGTAAATTTTGCAATTGAATGATAATTCATCATCATTCTTTTTCATCAGTAGAAAACCATTAAACTGCACCAAAGTGATTATGTTAATATATTGTCAGGACTGAGTGTTCGGTGCATATTCTTGGCAAACATCTTCATGAAAACTCAAGTCCTGATCTTGAACAGGGAGTTGAATGCAGCTATGTTCTGTGGTAGAAAACTGTGGTTAAGTGGTAGAAGAAATGCACTTTAGAAGGATTTAAAAATCCTCTTTTATTAGACCACAATTATATACAGCCACTTCCCAACTCGGGTGGGATACAGAAAACAATGACCGCACTTGGGTCTAATCTGAACAATCAAATTATTGAAACTAAAATTAAATAGAAATTAAGTCGTCGTTTCTCACAGAGCTATGAACGCGAGGTTGGCCTCTATGCTAAAGGGTGTGTAGCAAGATTTAACTAATACTAACGCACTTAGATTTACTTCAATAAGTAATAGCGTAACAGCACTACGGCTTAGAATTTAAATACTAGCTGGTCAGGCGAACGTCGAACAAAGTAGCAGTGGTCTGATACTAAAAGCTCTCTCACTCTGAATAGTTCCTCGCCACCGTTTAAATATAAACTTGGCTCCACTTCAAATTAGCATAAAGCTGAAACGCACGCTTATTCTAATGGGAAGTTGAAATAAGAACAGATAGAAAAAGGCAAATTAAAATAAAACTTTGTTAGTTTAAACTAAAACCTTACAATATATCTAGCCAGTTTTCCTCCAATCATTATTAATTTATTATTATTATTATTATTATTTTTTTTTACTCATCAAGGGCACCATTTAATATGACAGGAAGCTAATAAAAAGTGAAAAATGCATAGGGGGGGGAACTAGTCTGGAGCGGGGAGATGATTTCCAATAGCTGAGAGAAAAAGATCAAATTACTTTATTTATCAATAATACCTTTAATAATTGCAATATTTAGGCAAGAAATTTTTATTTAAATGCATGATCACTCAATCAACACTTTTTGAAATATATCAGAAAATGTAAAATTTCCAATATCATTGAAAACTATAAAAAATTGAAGGAAAAAAAATTGCACTTACTGAGACTGAGATAATTCTCTTTTCCCACTATTTGCCACATTACTGGACTCTTCCTTAACATCCACACTCTTTTTCTTATTTCCAGATTTACGTTGTTGAACTGCCATTTCAATAGTAACTAACTACAAAATATTTTCGTTACAAATTAAATGTCAATGCTTTAAATTAGTACCATAATTTCAGGTAGATAAGCCACGGCTTATACATATTTAAAAGATGAAAATTTAGGTCTGTGGCATAGCTTCTCGGGTGGAGTATCATAAGGAATTTTATTTTTCCGCTGTCTTTAGAAATTTGCTAGTTCAGATTATAAGTTATGAACAAGCAAAATGGTTAACGTGGAATTTGTTGGAACATTTTGGTTTGATACAAATGCTTAGGTTGAATTAAGGAAGTGCAACAAGTTCAAACTTGTGTAAAACTCACCTAACTATTTTAGGGTCTGCTTAGTGTAAAGACACTGTAATGCATATGCTTTCGCCTCAATTCTGTGATTTTGTCTACATCTTCTGATGATTATTTTATCTTTAATAGTCACAGACCTTTTATTTTGACAAGTTACATGTTCATTTTTACAGGTTCCTCACTGCTGTATGGCTTGCTTATTGCAGTGCTTAATTTACCAATCACAATTTGAATTTTTTAAATTATTATTATTATTGTTAATACGGCTCCTACTCAAAGAAAAAGTTATACAGCTGCTTTTAAGCTTTTGGCAGTGAAGAAAGCGACAGAAATTGGAAATCAGGCTGTGGTTAGAGAATTTTAAGTTCACAAGAGAGGTTTCAGAAGTAGAAGTCTGAACAACAAGAATTAGAGAAAATACCTAAGAATAACAGATCTTGCTGAACAGATGTCATAGCCTGGCTCATTTCAAAAGACAACAGAGAAATGGACAATAGAACAGATAGAAAAAAGATTATCAGTATCAACAGTCAGATTTGTCTTCAAGAAAAAGTATTGCTGAACAAATAGACATTTAAACAGCTGGAGGACCAAACTGAATTGTTGGACTGATGGAAACAAAAAAAAATATATATATCTTTCAGGACAGAAGCTTTGGCAAAGCTTGGACAGAAGCTTCACATGCCTTGAAGAAAAGAAAGCTTTTTGGAGAACATATCTACAAAAATTAAATAGAGGGCAAATTATTAATATGGATGAAATGCCCATTAGTTTTGACTATCCATCTGTTCAGGTAAAAATAATATTTCTGTGTTAACAACTCGGGATGAAAAGAATTCTTTGACTTGTGTTTTAGATTGTGCCGTGAATGAAGAGCAATTTTGATAATTTTCAAAAGAAAAACATTTGTGAAAGAGAACTTCTCTAAAGGGGTCATTATTTGCACCCAAGAAATAGAATGGACATGTGAAAAAGTGATGCTGTGCTGGCTGACAGAAATTTATCAAAAAAGGAAAGATACTTTTTTGATAAAAAAGTATTTTTTTTTTGCCTTAGAGATTCATCATTCTAAATTCAGTGCAACCCCATTTAATGTATACACAAAAATTCGAAGCAAAAAATAGCACTAATGTCGCAATAACACATGGTGGACTTACAAAAATTTTACAGCCATAGCACCTCACCATCAATAAAATTTTCATGCACAAACTACAAAAGCAGCAGGATGTGATGCAGACTCCATTCCTTGGTAAATTCTGGACTAATGAGAAAAGCTTTGTATGATGAGCTTGCCTTGTGGGTCAATAAAGCATGGTAATCTGTCCAAGCTGACTTGATCATACTAGCTCTCATTAAATTGAAAATCATTGCAAAGAAAATGAAGATAGTGATTTAGAACAGAGTGATGAAAGTGACACTGACGGTCATTTGTTTCTGGCACCCATGAATCTGTGACTTTTGTATAAGAAAAAGGTTTTTTATAAGTAAGATTTTGAAGGTTTTGTATAAGTATTTTATTTTAATAATAAAATTACATTTGATTATCTAATTTATGTAGTCTTTTTTATAATACTGTAATTTATTATGATAAACAGATATACAAAGTTTATGGTACTTAACAACATCTATTAGACACCAGCAGAGTTAATTTTTCTCAAGTTGAAGGCAAGATGTTTCTTTATTTTTATATATTTACATATAACTGTTTATAGTTATGTTGTAATTGTTATAAAATATTATCAATGATGTTTACATCAATATGGAAGGGAATTACTGAATAAATGAATATTAACTGCCGGGTTACAGAATGCTTTGCTACAGTGAATATAGTGATGCGGCTTATTCGACGAATCTCAATTTTTTTAAACAATTATCATGTGTGCAACATATATGGCAGGGCAGCTTATCCATCCAAAATTAAAGTATGTAATATTTTTACATGAAAATAGCACATAAATTATAGGACAATAAGTTTTATATTTAGTATTAAAAATACATTTAAGAGTTTACAGGAAATTTATCGAAATAAACTTATTATTAATCACCTTTCAAACAAACACACACTATAGAACTTTACAAAATCTAAAGCCTTTTAAAGTAAATTTAACCCTCTGAGTGGCACAGCCTTTTGAATCTGCTAATGAAAAACTAAACAGCATTTATTAACTAAATTTGCATAATTATTTAATTTAGTCTCTCTTTCATAAATTTCTGTTCATTAAGATGATATTTATATCATTAAGAATGTAAGAACAAAAAATATTTTAAACTGTAAGCTAACGACTAAAAAATCTTGTAGCTGGATAAAGCCAGTCATGTCACTTAGGGGTTATTATAGTAAAGTCACAATAAACTTATTAGAATTTTTTTTCTTTAGTTACATTTTCCAGTTTTTTATTTGTCATTGATGATTTGATATCTTAAAATAACACAGAAGTTTAAAATTAAAGAAATCCAGTTTTATATGAACATTTGAAAGAAATTTTGGTACTATCACAGTATCTGCCCAACTCTGACAAGAATCACTGGGCAAAGCACTATGATGCCAATGTAGACAACTCAGAATTTCATGAAATACACTCACGTTTGTGAAAATTGCAACACCATGAAGGACTTACGCGAGTGAGCTGAAATTTTCAGGAAATGCAAAGTAGCGCATGATATGCAAATGATTAGAATTGCAAATCCGTAGCGCATGCGTATGCTGAGCAGCGCCCTCTGAACGGCTGATGGATCCGAATAAATAGACGGCTGTAGCGAGGCGTGTATGGTTATCGGTGGTTATCTGCTAGTGGTAAACGTTAACTCAATCTGTACTTATGCCTCGTCGACGAAAGAGAGCGAGATTTGAACAACTTACAGAGTTTGAACGAGGGAGAATCATCGGCCTTCGTGAAGCTGGATTGTCGTATCGTGCAGTAGCCTCTCGTGTGCAGCGTAACAGCAGCACAGTGATGCGCGTTTGGAAGCAGTGGACGGACGAGTGTCGGACAACTCGGAAATCCGGGAGTGGACCCCGAAATGTGACGTCAGCTCGCGATGATAGACACCTGGTCCGCATGGCGCGGACGGACCGTACAGCTTCCTCTAGACAATTGGCAGCACTGTGGTCAATAGCTACAGGTGTTTCATTGTGTGCTTCATCAATTCGTAGACGTCTGCTGCAGTGTGGACTGCGCGCACGGACTCCTTTATACAGGATCCCCCTAACGCACGACCATCGCCGCCTGCGGCTACAATGGGCCAATCAGCATAGAGACTGGCGTGCTGATTGGCAGCATGTCGTGTTTTCTGACGAATCCCGCTTTAATTTGTGGTACCATGATGGCCGCATTCGTGTCAGACGCTATGCCGGTGAACGCCACCTTCCGGAGTGCATTATCGAACGCCACAGTGGACGAACACCCGGAGTTATGGTCTGGGGCGCCATAGCATATCATAGACGATCTCAATTGCTACGAATTGTGGGCAATCTGAACAGCAACCGGTATATCCGTGAAGTTCTACAGCCCGAAGCTGTTCCCTTCCTTCAAAGCTTGCCAGGCGCTGTATTTCAACAGGACAATGCCCGCCCTCATACTGCTCGGATTGTTAAATCCTTCTTTGCAGCGCAGCAGGTACAGCTTCTTCCTTGGCCTGCGTGTTCCCCGGATATGTCGCCAATTGAACATGTGTGGGATGTCATTGGTCGGCGTCTTGCTCGTGATCCTCGTCCTGTTGCGTCTGCAGACGAACTTTGGGTACGCGTACAAACGATATGGAATGCTCTTCCTCAGTCAGACATTCAAACTTTGTTTGACTCCATGCCACGTCGTGTAGCAGCACTTATTGCGGCGCGTGGTGGCCACACAAAATACTGATTCTGATCTCTTGTTCTTGTTTGTTTGCTTTGAACATTTAATCATTTATTTGTACCACTACCACTCAACTGTGTATTAAATTGCATTCAATTACGACGATTCCTTCTTGGTGTTGCAATTTTCACAAACGTGAGTGTATATTTATCTGGCTAATTTACCTCACTAATTGGTGTGCACGCATAATGCCACTATCTCCGCGGTGGCAGTAATGTGTACAGTTTTGAAATTTGAGGGTAATATTTGTGGTTTCTGTTTTCTGTGATTAGTGTGGGTAGGGTTTTCTTATAACGAATCATAATACCACTGCAGAATCTGCCTGCTAATGGAAAAGAAAGTGTTGCATTTCCTCAGGAATATAGCATTTTGCCTAATAGTACACAGAATAGGAATGTGCATTCCATGAGGTTAATTTATGCAATTCTCTGATTTTTTTAAAGCTAAAACATACCAATGTGTATATTGAAAGCAGTGTAAATTTGCCCTGCAATTAAAGTAAAATAACACGCTGAACAAATATTAATTTAGAAGTGAAACAACAAAATCAGCATTGCAAATTTTCACATAGTTTCGATGGTTTTCTGAGCCATCATCTTCAGTTGCCAAAGTACAAATGAACAGGATAAGCAATGTCGAGAATTCTAAATCCTCTGATGCTTTTTTAAGTTAAAACAGATGGCTAGACTGCAGATTACGGGCCAGTCACCAAATCAAGCGAAATCGCGCCAAATCTGGTAACCTCTTGGCATCATGAAAATCGTTAGGATATAAGGTTACAGTTTATAGCATTATCGTTAGGATTTAAGGTTACAGTTTAAGCAGGCTTTTTGAATTTTCGTCATTTCACTGTGCTTCTAGTAAATCGTGTGAGCAAAATGGCTGACGTCGAAAGAGTTACTTATTTGATTCAGTTGCACGATAAGGGCGAAAGATGGGCGATAGAATGGTGCATGAATTATGGTTTGATTGTGAATATGTATGAATGTCTTAAGTGTAAAAATAGTATGAAATTACTTGAAATGAAAGATGTAACAGATTTGTGTGAAGAGGTGTGTGTCCGTTATATGTGGTTAAGCACATGGTTGAAATGAGCCGTAGAGTCGAGTCGGTGTTGAATGAGCGCGCCATTTTGAATTCCATCTCCATTGTATTGTTACATTTTAGTGTGGATATAAACAAATGCGAGTTTCTATTATTTATTATAAATAAAAATTTATTGTAAAAATTTAAATTACATAGTTAAAATTGTTTAACCACTTTCTATTTTTTTTACTATACTATTGCTCATGTTTCAGTAGATAGAAATTTTGAAATTCATCATTTTTTTCTTCTGCATCTTTTTTTTTTTTTTTTTATTAGATTAAATATGAATCAATGCTTTCCGATCATTTATTTCTCATTTACTGCTTATTACAATTTCTTAAATTTCGTGCTAAAATGTTTTACTCCATTTTGCTACTGCCTTATAAATGGTATATATTATGAAAAGTTTTAATATTGTTGATGATATAAAATACATAGTTATAAACTTTCAAATACTTTATCATTGTTTTGCTTGCACTTCTGTTTTAGATATTTTTGCATGCTTACAAGATTCATTCAAATTCGCAACAATTTAATATGGCGATACGATGAGTTAGTGATATTCTAAAACGCGTGAAAATAACCGGTTTGGTGACTTTTCAAAAACGGCCAAACTGGCCCTTAATATGCAGTTTTACCAAACAGATCACAATGTGCATGGATAAAAGACCAGGAAAAAGGATTTTCTTATTATGGAAATTCGCGGCATTTTTAATATTACTGTTTTATGTAATTTTGAATGTCTCATTATGGATCTCTAATTTCATTAATTTTCCGCTGTTTTGCATAATTTTCAGCACACCACCATTTTTTTAAATAAATACTGTTTTTCATGTGTTAGATTGGCAACTGTGAAGAAAAGATGGCCAGATAATGTGAGACAACCAAAATTTTTGATTAATATGGAGAAAAATCTAAAATATTTTCCCCCCTTCTTCTTAAAGAAATAAAACAGTTAAATAAGTCAAATTCTGTTAAAGTAAAACTTTTCCCTTTAAAATGAATTCCATTTTAGTATCACACATACATACATTAACAGCAAAATAGGTTACATGTATTCGAAAGGTGTTTGTTAAGACAGATTAAAAAGAACAGGATACACAAAAATAGATGGAAAATATAATTTTAAAACTTCACCAACTTCCCAAGAATGCAAATTAACTTAAATGCATTCTGCTGTTCTACAGTTAGCTTACCAGCAAAGATTTGCTCACTGTGATTCTTTGGGATTTTACAGAGTTTTATATACATAGTATCTACAGAATAAAATTTCTACAGAATTTTATAAAGAACTATTTGCATGGACTATCAACTACAACGTTTTATCAGCCTCTAAAATATTTTTCGCAAGGGAATGCAATACTTCATGCATCTATTGTTGAAATTTTATTCTTTTTTGTGATGGAACTTTTCATCAGTTTGAGATTATATTTATGTTTCTGTTATAGACACAATTTAATTGTAAATTTTAATTAAATGAATAAAAATCTTTTCGTTACAGTTAAAATGAAGAAAACAAATCAAATAACATTTAACGCTGCTAAATACAGCAAAATATCACGTTAAACTCACTTCTCATATATTCGAAAAATAATTTCACATCTATTTTACGTGAAAATGTACGTACTACTTTTTAAAACTATAAAGCGCCGCGTTTTCCGTCTACAGTTCAAAAATAAAATTATCAACAACAGGTTTCCGATTTGTACAATCCGTTGCCATCCATTGCTCTAAAATAACGAAGGATCGTCGAATTCAATTCGTTTCTGTATACAAACACAAAGCTGTATGTAAGTATTTTCATACAGCTTTGTAGAAACATACTGCAAAACTTAAATCTAAAACAAAGGGGAAATAGAAGAGGAGCGTATGAATGAAACAAACAGAATCATAATATAACAAGGTGACGATAAGTTTTACGGCATAAACATGTCGAGTTTCTAACGGCATAAAATATAAATAATTTGTTTGAAAGTAGTTCATGATATTTTAATATTTATAATAAATGTTTATTTTGCATGTTATTGTATTATCGTTTTGGCAACAGTTTTTATCTTTGGAATCCAATTTGGTTTTAAAAAATAGATAGATGAGTTTTTTTTTACTTCTGCTGAGTTGGTGAATAAAGTTATGTTTGATGTTGATATAGTAATCTTTTTATTTTTTGTTGTTCAGTCAATCACCCTTGGAATAGTAAGATTTTGTCTGCATCTTATTACGTTGTATCAACTAAAGATTCATAACAGGTGTACAGTCGGTCACAAAAGTATTTGAACATCGGTACCCCATCAGAAAATTACAAGATTGATTTTTCTGAAACCATTTTTTTTTGTTCAAGATTGGACCCTATTTGAAGAAATCTATCCAATTTTGAATGATTTCATATTTTGTCCAGAGCATGTATTGGAAAAACAATTATTTTGCGCGCTTGAACCATTTTTTTAAATAGTCCAAGATTGGTTATATTTTTATCATTTTTTTTGAGTACAAGATTTGTTATTTTTTTTAATTTTTTTATTATTTTTTTAAATCTAAGATTGGTTATTTTTAATAAATTTTTTATTATTATTTTTATTACAATAGGACAGGTTATTAAAATAAATCTAAAATTTATTACTTAACTTAGTTCAGATATAATTTCATTAATGGAATTCCATAACATTTCTATTTCATTAGAATTTAATTGATTTAAACAAATTTTACTAATAAATCGTCCGTAACACTTTCCAAGTCCATAAAATCATCCTCTACAGAAGGCGTTTCTTGGCTTATTCGGTAACTCTTCCGTTTCTTAATGGGCAATTTAGACTCCTCATCCTCCTCCTCGATCGTAATGACTTCAATGTCTCTTTTGCGGGGAACTTGAAATGTTGTATAGGATGTTGGGGGTAGGAAACTCTCTTTCTCCCAAAGAATGAATGGGCACCTGTCTACAAGAAACAGACTCTTTTGCGTTGTTAGAATAAGATAATGAGTCTTTGGGGGAACTGCATAATATCCGAAAGGTCTCAATACATACCGTTTAAATTTTTTTTCCTTGAACGCTTTAAACTCTTTGGCAATTAGATTTAAATCGTCGGATTCATAATAGACGATCGGGGCGGCTGTAGTTAGATAAATATGAACTTCATCCTCAGCTGTCGTTGTCAGTCCAAACGTGAAATAACTTTTGGTAAGAAAAATATTTTTCCATTGGAAACTCATTCTTAAATCTGCATTTTTCCGTCTCATTTCAGTGGGTCGGTTAAGAACTGGATACACCCGGTTCCAAGAGAAGGGATTGCAATCTTTATTCTTTTGACTGTCCTCCAAATTCCTTTTCATATTCTGAGTAAGTAATTTCGATGATTCCTCAACATGCCTAAAGTAAACTTTGTGAGCCTTTAAAAAAGGTATAAATTTGGTAGCTAAAAGAACGTCTAGATTTCCAATTTCAGAGAACGACTTTAAAGCACTAGCACTTGAAATAACCTGGGTTGGGAAAACGTCTATCAGGGACATGATTATGCTTCTAATGGAGCTGCTTCTCAGCTTTTTATATAGTCTGCTGCTTTTTTTTAAACAAGAAAAACCAGTCACGTGTTTTCTTCTCTCTATATATATAAACAGCGAACCAAGAGTCCCATTTAGATATCATGGAAATCACCACGTATATTCCTTTCCAATATAAAAATTATCGGATTCCCTTCTTTATCATCCAAGGATTTATTTATTTAAAAGCCTCAGATGTTTCGAAATGTGTAGGTTATAGTTTACTGGGTCCCACAATGTTGCAACAATATTTGAAAGGAGAAAATGTTTTAACGGCTCGTGCAATTTCTATCTTGGACGAACGAATTTTGTTAATGAAAGGAGCTAAATATCAATCTACAACCATTTTTTTAAACCTTTCACAAATTAATAGTATAATGGATCATCTTAAGAAGAAAAAGGATATCGAATTTAGTTATTGGTTGTACCAAATTTTACATGAATCCCTGATCAAGACCGATGATTATTATACTCTCAACAATGATCACCTTAACAATGCTTCTTCTATAAATTTTGAAAAAATTGTTGAACAAGAAAAGATTAAATGGTTGAAAACCCCATTAAATGTTCCATCAAAAGAGAAAGTTCAATTAAAAGAACCTACAACTTTTGCAGAGAAAAGTACTCAAACAGATCCTATAGTATTTACTATTTTCATTGGAGAAACCACAACATAAAGTTTTCAAAAAAATTTTTAAATATATATTTAAAAAAAAAGACTTTTTGTTAATTTTCTAATGACTTTAGACATTAGAAAATTAACTTTCCTTTTGCCAAGAATGGAATCCAATTTTTCTAATCCAATATTACTCTATCCAATTTTTGCTAATCCAATTTTCTTACCCAGCTTTTGCTAATCTCATTTTTCTTATCCAATTTCCGCCAAGAATGGAATCCAAAATAATGTCAAAGACATTATAAAAATTAACAAAAAGTTTTTTTTTTCAGAATAATTTTACATCTTTCCAGACTTTTGTGCTTTTAAATAATCATGATACCAAATCACTTTTTGTAAAGCAGAATGAGAAAATCTATTTGTATGATTGGGAAAAACAACACATATATTGTATTTTAAAATTTTTTGTCCCAAGATGCAAGAAATAGATCTTTGCAACCATTTTTCTAAAAACCGCCGTTTCGTTTCCCCTCGCACCCAAATAACGGAAAAGGGTTCTGCCAACATATGTAATATCCATGGGAAATAGCTGTAAGGAATTTCTCCTTCGTACCACGATAAGCCGTGATAATAATCACTTGCCCAAACAGCCGTTCGTTTTTCTTTTTCAGTAAGCATCTTCCAAGGAAAAGGGGGTTTAAATACAAATAACCCTTGGGAAGTGCCATCGGAAGTCATATAGGCCAACTCTTTTACAATAAAGGATTCTTGAGAATCGTAAAAACCTTCAAAAAAGTCAAGTAAGTTCCATGTTCTCTTTTCTTTTTTAGAACCCCCAAAAGTGATTGGGTTGAGTAAAGCACATTGGATAAGACAATCTTTACCATCAAAATTAGCTTTTTAAATTTTTTTTTCAATCTTTACGATCAAGATTAACTCATCAAGATTAGACCTTTTTAATTTTTAAACAAAAAATTACGGTCTCAATGATAAAAACATTTTTTTTCAAAGGGACAAAAATAATCATTCCGCGAGTATAAAAGAGCGTGTCAGTCATTCATTTCTAGGGAGTTGATGAGAGCCGATTATGTAAAAATATTTCTTTGAATAGTTTCGATAACAAAATAGCCAAAATATTTCCAAGACTGACTGTTTATAAAGGATAGACAATTCCTTTCGACTGGAAAAACTTTTCTAAAATCTGGAAAAAAAAAACTTTTTGTCTAAAAAATGATGTCCTACTTTCCAATGTTAACCTATGGGAAAAACATTGTAATATAAGACATCAATATTTTTAGACAAAAAGTTTTTTTAATGATAGACTTCCAATGCAATCCAAAAAGGGAAAACGTTAAATTTATAATGTCTAAAGACATTATAAAAATTAACAAAAGGTTTTTTTTTAATATGTGTTACAAATTTTCTTTCTCCTCTGACAAAAATTTTTTCAGCCCGTTCGTTTTAAGAATGGACTCTATATAAATTCATTTCATTGAGATTGAACAAAGATCCTGGTTAGATTGTAACTTTAATGGCATTTAAAAAAATTTTATACATTTATGATTCCAAGATTAGTTTAAAGAAGTAATAAAAAAAATGATTGGTTTAGAAGAAAAAGAATTCTCAAAATTGGGCCTATCTAATTATGATCCAGAAGGATCCCAAAAATTTTGAAGGGCATGATCCAAAGGATCCAGAAGAGGGGTTTTACGTTAACCATCAAGATTAGCTTTTCAATTTTTTTTCAACTTTTACGACAAGATTAGCGTTTTTTTCAACCTTTACCATCAAGATTAGCTTTCTAATCATCAAGATTAGTCCTTTTATTTTTAAAACAAAAAATACAGTCTCTATGATGTAAACATTTTTTTTCAACCTTTACCATCAAGATTAGCTTTCTAATCATCAAGATTAGTAATTTTATTTTTAAAACGAAAAATACGGTCTCAATGATGTAAACATTTTTTTTCAACCTTTATCATCAAGATTAGCTTTCTAATCATCAAGATTAGTCCTTTTATTTTTTAAAACAAAAAATACGGTCTGAATAATGTAAACATTTTTTAAAGGGATAAAAATAATTATTCCGCGTGTATAAAAGAGCGTGTTCCACGAGAGTTTTCTTCAGAGGACTACTTGAACTGAGCTGGTAAGTCATTTCCCATTTCTATTAAGGTTTTTAAATATTATTCTATTAAGAAACATTAATCTATTAAGCTAGAAACATTAATCTATTAAGAGAAAAACATTAATCTATTAAGCTTTTAAAATATTAATCCATTACACTTTTAAAAAAATTAATCTATTAAGCTTTTAAAATCCATTTTAAGGAAGCTTTTAAAGTCCATTACATTAAAAAATCTTCTCTAATCTTTTCTTTTTCCATCTAGATCCTATTTTCTCTGCGGAAAAATGGCTGATAATTTTATCGTACTGGATTTAGAAGGGTTCCAATCCTACAGCCACAAGAAGGGAGAATACATTCTGAAAGAATTAGGATATGCGACAAAAGATCGTTCGATGGTAGGATCGTTGATGTTTGGACCTCCTAACCCTTTCAATCAACTCAGCATTAAAAATCAAAAGACCAACGCCTGGCTAACCCGCAATCGACACGGACTTCGATGGAATGACGGCCATATTCCCTACAATCACCTTGCTTCTATTCTGAAATCTTTAACTCACAACTTCTCCTCCATTCACGTTGCAGGATATGAAAAAGCAAATTTTTTTGCACAATTCTTAAAATATAAGCCCATAATGGAAATTTCTATACCAGGTGGTATTATTTAAAAACATCAAGGGAAATGTGCTAAACACCAGCAGATGAAAAAAACATTTCATTGTGCTGAAAACAAAGTGCGCAATTATCGATGGCCCATTATAGAAGATTTCCATATCCAAAAGATCCATCTAGAAGAAACACCTTTTGATCAGCTAGAAAAGGGGGACAAGTCGTCCATAGAAAATCGTAACTGTTCCAGTTGGAGACCCGACACTAATTATGAACCAGAAGAGTATTGGGATGAACCAGATTTAAATCAACCAGAAGAGTGTTGGGATGAACCTGATTTAAATCAACCAGAAGAATGTTGGGATGAACCAGATTTAAATCAACCAGAAGAGTGTTGGGATGAAAGATATCTAAATCAACCAGAAGAGTGTTGGGATGATCCAAAGGAACCAGAAGCCAGTGAATGCTGGGATGAATAAGATCCAAAGGAACCAGAAGCCAGTGAATGCTGGGATGAATAAGATCCAAAGGAACCAGAAGCCAGTGAATGCTGGGGTGTCCAAAGGAACCAGAAGAGGATGAAACTTTAAAGACTTCAGTGGGACCAAAAAATTATCTTTAGTTTTTAAGAATGGACTTATATTGGGATGATCCATGAAAACAGAAGCTAAAGAATTTTGTTATGTAATTTTTATAAATGTATTTAATAATGTTAAATAAAAGATATATAATTTGTAAAAAAAGGATTTTTTTTAATCGGAGGAAAACAGAATGAGCAAAGTTTTATAGGTTAAAACAATATATGAAACACAATACTTATCCATTTTTATCACCATTTTTTCAAAATTTGAAATATATCTTTGAGAAAATATATTTATTTTCTAGGAGTCCTAAAAGTTACTACAGAAGAGTTTTATAGAAAACATCTCTCCCACCTACCTAAACAAATAGAGAAAAA
>KK112090.1:345608-356383 GCA_000611955.2 Stegodyphus mimosarum
CAAAGGATCCGAAGAGGGGTTTTACGTTAACCATCAAGATTAGCTTTTTAATTTTTTCTCAACCTTTATGACAAGATTAGCGTTTTTTTTCAACCTTTACCATCAAGATTAGCTTTCTAATCATCAAGATTAGTCCTTTTATTTTAAAAACCAAAAATACAGTCTTAATGATGTAAACATTTTTATTCAACCTTTACCATCAAGATTAGCTTTCTAATCATCAAGATTAGTCCTTTTATTTTTAAAACAAAAAATACGGTCTCACTGATGTAAACATTTTTTTTTTCAACCTTTACCATCAAGATAAGCTTTCTAATCATCAAGATTACTCCTTTTATTTTTAAAACAAAAAATACGGTCTCAATGATGTAAACATTTTTTTTTCAACCTTTACCATCAAGATTAGCTTTCTAATCATCAAGATTAGTCCTTTTATTTTTAAAACAAAAAATACGGTCTCAATGATGTAAACATTTTTTTTCAACCTTTATCATCAAGATTAGCTTTCTAATCATCAAGATTAGTCATTTTATTTTTTAAAACAAAAAATCCGGTCTGAATAATGTAAAAATTTTTTTAAAGGGATAAAAATAATTATTCCGCGAGTATAAAAGTGCGTGTTCCACGAGAGTTTTCTTCAGAGGACTACTTGAACTGAGCTGGTAAGTCATTTCCCATTTTTATTAAGGTTTTTAAATATTATTCTATTAAGAAACATTAATCTATTAAGCTAGGAACATTAATCTATTAAGCTAAAAACATTAATCTATTAAGCTAAAAACATTAATCTATTAAGCTTTTAAAATATTAATCAATTAAACTTTTAAAAAAATTAATCTATTAAGCTTTTAAAATCCATTTTTAGTAATCTTTTAAGATCCATTAAGTTTTTAAAAACCATTAAAAAATCTTCTCTAATCTTTCTTTTCCATCTAGATCCTATTTTCTTTGTGGGAAAATGGCTGATAATTTTATCGTACTGGATTTAGAAGGGTTCCAATCCTACAGCCACAAGAAGGAAGAATACATTCTGAAAAAATTAGGATATGCGACAAAAGATCGTTCGATGGTAGGATCGTTGATGTTTGGACCTCCTCACCCTTTCAATCATCTCAGCATTAAAAATCAAAAGACCAACGCCTGGCTAACCTGCAATCGACACGGACTTCGATGGAATGAAGGCCATATTCCCTACAATCACCTTGCTTCTATTCTGAAATCTTTAACTCACAACTTCTCCTCCATTCACGTTGCAAGATATGAAAAAGCAAATTTTTTTGCTCAATTCTTAAAAGATAAGCCCATAATGGAAATTTCTATACCAGGTGGTATTATTTAAAAACATCAAGGGAAATGTGCTAAACACCAGCAGATGAAAAAAACATTTCATTGTGCTGAAGACATAGTGCGCAATTATCGATGGCCCATTATAGAAGATTTCCATATCCAAAAGATCCATCTAGAAGAAACACCTTTTGATCAGCTAGAAAAGGGGGACAAGTCGTCCATAGAAAATCGTAACTGTTCCAGTTGGAGACCCGACACTAATTATGAACCAGAAGAGTATTGGGATGAACCAGATTTAAATCAACCAGAAGAGTGTTGGGATGAACCTGATTTAAATCAACCAGAAGAATGTTGGGATGAACCAGATTTAAATCAACCAGAAGAGTGTTGGGATGAAAGATATCTAAATCAACCAGAAGAGTGTTGGGATGATCCAAAGGAACCAGAAGCCAGTGAATGCTGGGATGAATAAGATCCAAAGGAACCAGAAGCCAGTGAATGCTGGGGTGTCCAAAGGAACCAGAAGAGGATGAAACTTTAAAGACTTCAGTGGGACCAAAAAATTATCTTTAGTTTTTAAGAATGGACTTATATTGGGATGATCCATGAAAACAGAAGCTAAAGAATTTTGTTATGTAATTTTTATAAATGTATTTATTAATGTTAAATAAAAGCTATATAATTTGTAAAAAAAGGATTTTTTTTAATCGGAGGAAAACAGAATGAGCAAAGTTTTATAGGTTAAAACAATATATGAAACACAATGCTTATCCATTTTTATCACCATTTTTTCAAAATTTGAAATATATCTTTGAAGAAATATATTTATTTTCTAGGAGTCCTAAAAGTTACTACAGAAGAGTTTTATAGAAAACATCTCTCCCACCTACCTAAACAAATAGAGAAAAAATGAAAATTCTCTCTTGTTTATACAAAGGAGGTAAATTCAGGCCTTTAGTCATTCACTTTAAGGGGTTGACGAGAACTGACTATGTAAAAATATTACTTTAAATAGCTTCTATAACAAAATAGCCAAAATATTTCC
Source organism: Stegodyphus mimosarum (assembly GCA_000611955.2). NCBI lineage: Eukaryota > Metazoa > Arthropoda > Arachnida > Araneae > Eresidae > Stegodyphus > Stegodyphus mimosarum. The sequence goes on from KK112090.1 coordinate 347,941, forward strand.
AAGACTGACTGTTTATAAAGGGTAGACAATTCCTTTCGACTGGAAAAACATTTCTAAAATCTGAAAAAAAAAAAACTTTTTGTCTAAAAAATGATGTCCTACTTTCCAATGTTAACCTATGGGAAAAACATTGTAATATAAGACATCATTTTTTTAAACAAAAAGATTTTTTTTAATGATAGACTTCCAATGGAATCCAAAAAGGGAAAACGTTAATTTTTATAACGTCTAAAGATATTATAAAAATTAACAAAAAGTTTTTTTTAATATGTGTTACAAATTTTCTTTCTCCTCTGAAAAAAATTTTCTCAGCCCGTTCGTTTTAAGAATGGACTCTATATAAATTCTTTTCATTGAGATTGAACAAAGATCCTGCTTAGATTGTAACTTTAATGGCATTTAAAAAATTTTATACATTTATGATTCCAAGATTAGTTTAAAGAAGTAATCAAAAAAATGATTGGTTTAGAAGAAAAAGAATTCTCAAAATTGGGCCTCTATGGTCCAAAAATTTAGAAGGGCATGATCCAAAGGATCCAGAAGAGGGGTTTTACGTTAACCATCAAGATTAGCTTTTTAATTTTTTTTTCAACTTTTACGACAAGATTAGCGTTTTCAACCTTTACCATCAAGATTAGCTTTCTAATCATCAAGATTAGTCCTTTTATTTTTAAAACAAAAAATACGGTCTCAATGATGTAAAAATTTTTTTTCAACCTTTACCATCAAGATTAGCTTTCTAATCATCAAGATTAATCCTTTTATTTTTAAAACAAAAAATACGGTCTCAATGATGTAAACATTTTTTTCAACCTTTATTATCAAGATTAGCTTTCTAATCATCAAGATTAGTCCTTTTATTTTTTAAAACAAAAAATCCGGTCTGAATAATGTAAACATTTTTTTTAAAGGGATAAAAATAATTATTCCGCGAGTATAAAAGAGCGTGTTCCACGAGAGTTTTCTTCAGAGGACTACTTGAACTGAGCTGGTAAGTCATTTCCCATTTCTATTAAGGTTTTTAAATATTATTCTATTAAGAAACATTAATCTATTAAGCTAGAAACATTAATCTATTAAGCTAAAAACATTAATCTATTAAGCTAAAAACATTAATCTATTAAGCTTTTAAAATCCATTTTTAGTAATCTTTTAAGATCCATTAAGTTTTTAAAAACCATTAAAAATCTTCTCTACTCTTTTCTTTTTCCATCTAGATCCTATTTTCTTTGTGGAAAAATGGCCGATAATTTAATCGTACTGGATTTAGAAGGGTTCCAATCCTACAGCCACAAGAAGGGAGAATATTTTCTGAAAGAATTAGGACATGCGACAAAGGATCGTTCGATGGTAGGATCGTTGATGTTTGGACCTCCTCACCCTTTCAATCAACTCAGCATTTAAAATCAAAAGACCAACGCCTGGCTAACCCGCAATCGACACGGACTTCGATGGAATGACGGCCATATTCCCTACAATCACCTTGCTTCTATTCTGAAATCTTTATCTCACAACTTCTCCTTCATTTACGTTGTAGGATATGAAAAAGCAAATTTTTTTGCACAATTCTTAAAAGATAAGCCCATAATGGAAATTTCTATACCAGGTGGTATTATTTAAAAACTTAAAGGGAGATGTACTAAACACCAGCAGATGAAAAAAACATTTCATTGTGCTTAAAACAAAGTGCGCAATTATCGATGGCCCATTATAGAAGATTTCCATATCCAAAAGATCCATCTAGAAGAAACACCTTTTGATCAGCTAGAAAAGGGGGACAAGTCGTCCATAGAAAATCGTAACTGTTCCAGTTGGAGACCCGACACTAATTATGAACCAGAAGAGTATTGGGATGAACCAGATTTAAATCAACCAGAAGAGTGTTGGGATGAACCTGATTTAAATCAACCAGAAGAATGTTGGGATGAACCAGATTTAAATCAACCAGAAGAGTGTTGGGATGAACCAGATTTAAATCAACCAGAAGAGTGTTGGGATGAAAGATATCTAAATCAACCAGAAGAGTGTTGGGATGATCCAAAGGAACCAGAAGCCAGTGAATGCTGGGATGAATAAGATCCAAAGGAAGCAGAAGCCAGTGAATGCTGGGGTGTCCAAAGGAACCAGAAGAGGATGAAACTTTAAAGACTTCAGTGGGACCAAAAAATTATCTTTAGTTTTTAAGAATGGACTTATATTGGGATGATCCATGAAAACAGAAGCTAAAGAATTTTGTTATGTAATTTTTATAAATGTATTTAATAATGTTAAATAAAAGATATATAATTTGTAAAAAACGGATTTTTTTTAATCGGAGGAAAACAGAATGAGCAAAGTTTTATAGGTTAAAACAATATATGAAACACAATACTTATCCATTTTTATCACCATTTTTTCAAAATTTGAAATATATCTTTGAGAAAATATATTTATTTTCTAGGAGTCCTAAAAGTTACTACAGAAGAGTTTTATAGAAAACATCTCTCCCACGTACCTAAACAAATAGACAAAAAATGAAAATTCTCTCTTGTTTATACAAAGGAGGTAAATTCAGGGCTTTAGTTATTCACTTTAAGGGGTTGACGAGAACTGACTATGTAAAAATATTTCTTTAAATAGCTTCTATAACAAAATAGCCAAAATATTTCCAAGACTGACTGTTTATAAAGGATAGACAATTCCTTTCGATTGGAAAAACTTTTCCAAAATCTGAAAAAAAAAATCTTTTTGTCTAAAAAATGATGTCCTACTTTCCAATGTTAACCTATGGGAAAAACATTGTAATATAAGACATTATTTTTTTAGACAAAAAGTTTTTTTTTAATGATAGACTTCCAATGGAATCCAAAAAAGGGAAAACGTTAATTTTTATAATGTATAAAGACATTATAAAAATTAACAAAAAGTTTTTTTTTAATATGTGTTACAAATTTTCTTTCTCCTCTGAAAAAATTTCTCAGCCCGTTCGCTTTAAGAATGGACTCTATTAAATTCTCTTCTTTGAGATCGAAAAAAAGATCCTGCTTAGATTGTAACTTTAACGGTGTTTATAAAATTTTATACTTTTATAAACCCAAGATTGGTATCAAGAAGATTGGTTCCTATCTAATTATGATCCAGCAGGGCATGATCCAAAGGAACTAGAAGGGGATTTTACATTAATCATCAAGATTAGCGTTTTAAATTTTTTTTGCAACCTCAAGATTAGCTTTTTAAATTTTTTTTTCAACCTCAAGAATAGCTTTTTAAATTTTTTTCAACCTCAAGATTAGCTTTTTCAATTTTTTTCAACCTCAAGATTAGCTTTTTAAGTTTTTTTAACCTCAAGATTAGTTTTTTAAATTTTTTTCAAACTCAAGATTAGCTATTTAAATTTTTTTCAACCTTTACGTTAACTATCAAGATTAGCTTTCTAATCCTCAAGATTAGTCCTTTTTAATTTTTTAAACAAAAAATACGGTCTCAATGATGTAAACATTTTTTTAAAGGAATAAAAATAATTATTCTGCGAGTACAAAAGAACGCGTTCCACGAGAGTTTTCTTCAGAGGACTACTTAAACTGAGCTGGTAAGTCATTTCCCATGTTTATTAAGCTTTTAAAATATTATTCTATTAAGCTTTTCAAAAACATAATGACTTTTAAAATATTATTCTATTAAGCTTTTAAAATATTGTTCTATTAAGCTTTTAATCCATTTTTAGTAAACTTTTAAAAAAAAACTTAATCCATTTTTTAGTAATCCCCTTTCTTTTTCCATTTAGATCCTATTTCTTTTGTGGAAAAATGGCTGATAATTTTATCGTACTGGATTTAGAAGGGTTCCAATCCTACAGCCTCAATAAAGGAGAATACGTCCTGAAGGAATTGGGATATACAACAAAAGATCGTTCGATGGTGGGATCGTTGATGTTTAGACCTCCTCACCCTTTCAAGGAACTCAGCATTAAAAATCAAAAGACCAACGCCTGGCTAACCCGCAATCGACACGGACTTCGATGGAATGACGGCCATATTCCCTACAATCACCTTGCTTCTATTCTGAAATCTTTAACCCACAACTTCTCCTCCATTTATGTCGTAGGATATGAAAAGGCAAACTTTTTTGCCCAATTAAAAGATAAGCCCATAACAGAAATATCTGTGCCAGGTGGAATCATTTGGAAATATCGAGGGAAATGTGCTATACACCAGCCGATGAAGAAAAATTTTCATTGTGCTGAAAACAAAGTGCGCAACTATCGATGCCATATTATAGAAAATGATTTCCAATTCCAAAAGATTCATCTAGACGGGCCAGCAACAACGTTTGGCCGACCCTTCGATCAGTTAGAAAAAGATCCTTCCCCAGAAAATTTTGACGCCTTTATCAAATCATGGGACAATTTACCGTCTATAGAAAATCCAAATTCTTCCAATCGTCATTCTTCCAGTTGGGATGAAATACTCGACAATCTACCTAATTATGATCCAGAAGCATGTTGGGCTGACGTTGTACCCATAAAGGAACCAGAAGCATGTTGGGCTGAACCCCCAAAAGAACCAGAAGAGTGTTGGGACAATCCAAAGGAAGAGTGTTGGAACGAACCCTAAACACTTCAGTGGGACCAAAAGGTTATCTCCCGTTTTTTAAGAATGGACTGGACCAAAACAGAATCTAGAAAATTTCGTTATTTAATTTTTATAAATGTATTTAATAAGGTTTAATAAAAGATATATAATTTGTAAAAAAATGAATTTTGTTTTAATCAGAGGAAAACAGAATGAACAAAGTTTTAGATGTATAATTTAAAACAATATATGAAACACAACACTTATTCATTTTATGACAATATATAAAATACAAGCCATTTTTTAAAAATTTGAAAAATATCTCAATCTCAGTGAAAAATATCTTGGGGAAAACATAAATTTTTGTTTTAGAAATCCCAAAAGTTACTACAGAAGACTGTTATAGAAAACAACTCTCCCACCTACCAGAAGAGAAAAAATAGACTCTTGAAAATTCTCTCTTGTTTATACAAAGAATATAAATTCAGGCTTTCGGGGTCCATTTTTAGGGGGCTTATGAGAACTGACTATGTAAAAAATATTTCTTAAAATAGTTTTCATAATAATATATTTTTAAAAAGCCAAAATATTTCCAAGACTGACTGTTTATAAAGATTAGGTAAATTCCTTTTGATTGGAAAACTTTTATCAAATCTAAAACACATAAAGACCATTAAAGTTACAATCTAAGCAGGATCGATCTCAATGAAGAATATTTATATAGAGTCCATTCTTAAAAAAATGGGCTGAGAAAAATTTGTCTAAGAGCTGAAAGAAAATTGGTAACACATATTAAAAAAAAAACTTTTTGTTAACTTTTATAATGACTTTACACACTATAAAAATTAACGTTTCCCCTTTTTTGGATTCTATTCTAGGAATCTATCATAAAAAAAAATTTTTGTCTAAAAAAATTATGTCCTATTTTCCAATCTTAACCTATGGGAAACACATTAGTTATTAAGACATCATTTTTTTAGACAAAAAGTTTTTTTTTAATATGTGTTACCAATTTTCATTCAGCTCTTAGAAAAATTTTTCTCAACCCATTTGTTTTAAGAATGGACTCTATATAAATATTCTTCCTTGAGGTCGATCCTGCTTAGATTGTAACTTTAGTGGTCTTTATAAAATTTTATACTCTTATGATTCCAAGATTGGTTTAAAGAAATAATAAAAAAAATGGGTCTAGAAGGAAAAGAGTGCATTTTTAAAAGAGTAATTCCTTTTTTCTCGATGCACCCGTTTCCTTCTAGACCCATTTTTTTTGTCTCCACCCAAATTTTCATTTTTCTTTTTTTTGGAAGGAGTTAAAAGTTGATCACGCCATGGAAATTTAAAATGAGAGGATCTGTTTGAATTTCCACGTTCTTTACTTCAGGTAAGTCGGTTTGGCACATTTTCATAGCGTACCGTTTTGGATAATAGTCTTTTACATTGTTCATGCTGGGATGAGGAGGTATGTAGTTCACTCCCAGATTATACAGGGTCACGAAAGGGAAATTTTCCCCTGGATAAAGAAGCCGGTATACAGGTTGATGAGGAACTACTCGGACAAGTGGCTGAATGAGGACACTGTAGACCCAGGCCAGAAGTTGATTGTTTTTTGGATTCTTATCCACCAGGTAAAGCATCTCTTCGCTGGATAAGATAAAAATTCCATTCTTTTTACGGAAGCAATGATCTTCTTCAAAAACACCGAGAAAATATCCCATGTTTTATTGCTGGAAGTCGGAATGAGTGGTAAAATATCAGCCGCGTTCCAAAACAGCCGTTCTTCCTCGATATAGCATCGAACTGATATATATTCCTTATACAGTACGCGAATCATCTCTGATATGAAGACTAACTGATATCCGCTCGCCTTTTATATAAACGAGAAGACCACGTGACTATTCCTTTTCCTGGTTCCCTTTTCCTGATCTTGGTTCCCATTTATGATTTTTTTAGCCCATTTATGATCTTGGTTCCCATTCCCTTTCATGGCAACAAACTTGGTAATGGGACCACGTGACCTCTTTCTGAAGAGTATATAAACGGATCGCCATCAAGTTCTTTTATTATAAGAAATCATGCTGCTGAAACTGGAGTACAACTCTCTCTTCTACGTTCACGCATATGTGGATCTAGGATTCTTGTATTGGATTGCCAAAGACATAATCAACCTCTTACCTACGAAGAGTTCGTACACCTCTAGTATTCTGCAAGTCTTTTTCCCGGATCAGGACAAGTTTCTTCGACTTGGAGAATTGGACAATTATTCTAAGGAATGGGGTCCAGCTCACCAGATTATTCTCACATCCGATGAAGCCGCATATATTGCCCAGAAAGCTTTTCATAACGAATTTTTATTTCCTTGAATGTGCCAGATATTTATGGAGCCTCTTACAAAAGTCGTGGAGGAAGACGAAACATACATTGCCCTCCGAAACACTGTGGAAGATGAGGCTATGAGAAGAAAGTCTGCCATCTTCTTTCTCACTCAACTGGGGTCCATAACCTGCCTGAAATTATTAGGCAAGGGTTAAGTGATGATGAATTCTCTCCCGAATAGGCGAAGAGAGAGAGAACCAAAAAAATGGGTCGTGGATGGAATGAGTGCAATGCATTCAATTCCTTCCACGACCCATTTTTTTCGGTCACTCTCTTATTCAATCTTGGAACCCATTTCTTGGGAAACCTTCCACGACCCATTTTGGGGGGAAAACCCTAATTTTTTTTCTACATTTCCTTTTGAACACGTGACCTCTTTCTGAAGAGTATATATATAAACGCAGCGAGCTCTTCTATTATATAAGAAAAACCATGTTGCTTAGACTGGAATACAACTCTACCCTCTTTGTGCACGTGTATGTGGATATGGGATTCCTATACTGGAATGCTAAAGATATTATAAACTTGTTACCTACGAATGCAGTCATACGTCCAGTATTCTGCAAGTTTTTTTCCCAAATCAGGATAAATTTCTTCGGTTCGGAGAATTACATCATTATTCCAAACAGTGGGGTCCAGCTCATCAGATTATTCTCTCATCCGATGAAGCTCCGTATATTGCCCATAAAGCTTTTCACAACCAATTTTTGTTTCCCTGGATGTGCCGAATCTTTACAGAACCTCTTACATGAGTCGAGGAGGATGGTGTATTATACATTGTTATTAAAGACACTGTGGAAGATGAGATGATAAAAAGGCCTACCTTTTTTCTAACACAATTAGCGGTCTATCACCTCCCCCAAATTATTAAAGATCAACAAGAATTCGATGAGTAAGTAAACAAAAGAGAGAGAGTGATCTAAATAATGGGTCGTGGAAGGTCCTTCCACGACCCATTTTTTTGGATCACTCTCTTGGACTTTTTTCAATCACTCCAATCTTGGACTATTTTTTTGACAAAACAAAATTCTAGGAAACCCATTCATATTTTTTTGGGGAGAGACATACTTGAACAAAAATATTTTTAAAGAGAGGATGGTATACAAAACATTTCCAAGAAACCAAAATATTTTCAAAACTGAACTGAACTGGAAAAAATATTTTATTAGATCTGAAATATATATTAAAAAAAGAACGACTCCCTTTATGATTAATAATAAGGTCTTAACATTTTGTTGCTTTTGGTATAGGGTGAGGTCTCACTTTATTTTTTAGACATCACAAAAGTTAAATACATATAATATAATTATTATATTTAATATATAAAAAATAAAAGAATTTTGTTAATCCAAAGGAATTTTTGTTTTGGTATTCAAAATAAAAAGATTACACCCAAGAGAGTTGAGGACTGGTAAAGTAAATTACCGCAAACAAAATAATTTAACAAGAATTAGATAAGTAAATAAAGGATTGATCTCCCCAAAATGGGTCGTGGAGTACAATATATTAAATTCCTTCCA
>KK112092.1:0-39535 GCA_000611955.2 Stegodyphus mimosarum
GTTAATATAAACATAAATTACAAGCCTTTATTTAAAACCTTATCTGGCCAGAAAGATTGCAAACAAATCATAAAACGCAAATAGAATTTTTCATTACATGTTTGTGCTTTGAAAAACACGTTCAAAACAATTTTAATACATGAATTAAGTATAATATTGTTGCGTGCTTACGGGTTCATAATAGTTCGTAAATGATTAATGCACACAGGCCCGATGATAACTTCATTATTTTTTTTTTTTTTTTTTTTTCAAAAACACATCAAAGGTCTGGAATTTTTCACAGAAATACTCATACTCATGTCCCAAGTGTTTAGAGTATCACAAATTATAATCAGTAGTATGCTTCAAACTACTAAGAACATTAAACACAACGCAATGCAAACAGCATCTTGAGAGAAAGCTAACTCGGAAATATCTTCGCTTTCAAGCTTAGCTAACAACTCACAACAATAACAAATTAGATAGTATAAATAATGTCATAAAATAGTGTGGTGTAATGAGATTATTACTATGAAATTGATGTTTTGAAGTGATTCCCAGGAAGAACCAATATTTCCCATTCTGCTTCATTGCATACCTTTCAAAAAAGTAAAAAAATCATCCAATTAATTTCCTTTATCATTTTTTTTAAATGTGAAAATTTTGTTTCATAACCTGTGAAAATTTCGAAAGTTTGTAACTGATATATTTTTAGATATGAAATTTTAAAATTAATGCACGTCAAAAAGTCTAAAAATACGAGCGTTTTTCGAAAATTCTCCCCCCCCCCCCCACCCCCCCGGCCAAAAAAGTTAAAGATTTTATTTAATTTTTTTTTTTCCTCCACTGTGTCTTATGGTGCAAAAAATAATCTTCTGAGATTTTCAGTTCATTTGTTAACAAAAATAGTTGCAAAAATCATTTCAACTTTAAATTCGAAAAAAATCTAATCCTCTAAAAATAAAAATTGTGATACCACATCCACAAGCAGTGCATGTACAAAGTTTGAATTTGATATCTTATCTTATTATTTAAAAATCGATGACCATCTTTTAACCATAGCGACAAGCAGCAAGAGTGAGCTAAATAAAAGCTTATAAAATAATAATAATTATAAAGCACACATTTTTCAGGAACCGTTACGAAAGTTCCGGTACTAGTTGCGAAAGTACGCATTACAAAATTAACAACAGTAAACAATCTTAAAAATATGTGAACAGTATTAGAAATCAACCAGTTTGTTGACATGCTTGTTCACAGTGGCTTAGGTGTAAAGGGAGGGAAGAATTGCTGTCTTCTGAATAAGTTCTAAAGACGAAACTCCTTCCTGTCTCCTATTTCTCCTCTTGTTAATGGCAGCTGTGCGAAGGAGCGTTGCATGTGAACGGGGCTTATGAGAGCTGTAGTACCTTTGATTTGCAACCATACGTATATTGGAGATAATGAGTGTATTCTCACAGATCATTGGATGAAAAAAATTAGTTACAAAATTATTTTTACTTTTCATATTTTCTAGAAAAGCAGAACTTTATATATTCTTTAACATAATTCTGTTTACTCTGTACTGGCAAAATTTTCTGTGTCAAAAATTCATCCTTTTATACCAAGAATGGATGTAGTCAAATTAGTATCAGGGAAGAAAACTGCTTAGCCAAATTAACAATTAGCTATAAGCTCTGCTCATGGGAGAGGAGTGGATTTGTGGAAGAAGGTGAGAAAGGCTAAGCATAAGGATGCTACTGCTACGCATAACTGAGATGGTTCAACATTCAAAGAAGCTGCATTCTGCCAGTATTTGGACACAGGCAATGACTTTGCCAAGCTCTTTAGAGGAAAATGAATAAACATTGAATTTTCCAAACACTTTGGAGTGACTGATTTTTTGTGCTCAAAGCTGTTTGCATAGGTACAAAGGAGCAGAACTGTATTTCTTGAGTAAAAATTGTCAGAGAATTAGATTTTTCAAATTAGATACCCAGAAAGGGGGAAAATTAATGTTTCTCGCCAAAGCAAAGTAAAAGGTATTTCAATGTTAGTGAAGCTGAGTTGTTCTATAAGGTGTCAAACCAGATGTTAAAATTTCAGAACTAAAAATGCACTGACAGAAAAATGCCAAAATTTAAAATTTCATATTCTCATGTGTGCCAATATGAATGATGATCATTGTAAGATTTTAGTTATTGAAAATCACATAACCCAACATCCTTAAATCTGAAAATTCTTTTTCTATCCTATAAAGATTATTCTAAGATATGGATGATGTCAGAATTCTTTGAAGAATAACTATGAAAGTCGAATGAAGAACTTTTGGCCGAAAAGTGGAAGATTTTACTCTTGCTTGACAACTGTATTGCACTCGTAGATGTCAAAAACTTAGAATTATCAGGACTTGTATTCCTTCTTATCTGTTTGGTGACCATGATGTGTCCTGATTGGACAGTGATTTTGACTGCAAACTATGTCCTATGAAGTGTAGAAAAGACGACAAGATGAGAAGGGTTAAAATTATCCTTTATTTTTCCTTGTTTTCACAGTCGCTCCCGCATTTCGGGATACAAAGACCAACCACTTGTGGTCTGAACGTAAAAATATAATACTAGCTAACTAAAATTTAAATAAGAGCTGACTTTTAATATTTTACACAGATGACTAACACTAAGATTGGCCTTTTAAATTTCTACGCTTGTAGTACGCAGACTGCAGAAAACAACAATACGTCTTTAGCTTTCAAGAGGGCTAAAACCTCTGGCCTTAAAGGCGGACAGTAACTGATGGCAAGCTCGTGGCAAGACGGCTCACTCTCTTCCCTTCTATTACGTTCTTGGCAAAAAGCCACAACTTAAATATGTAAGCGTTAGCAAGTACAATTTGCATAAACATATTCATGTGTTAATTCTGGCCGGAAGTGGAAAATAAGAGATGATAGTAAAGTTTTTAGTCAAACTTAAGATCCTTACAGAATTAATTGAGACTTTTATTTTTCAAATATAATTTTATTCCTAAAACTGTGGATCATGGTATAATAAGAAGTTTGATATGTCATTACTGAAAGTAGCTTGTTTAAGATTTTAGAAAAGTATGACAGACTATAAGTAATAGTGCTTGAAATTTTTTATGACTTGTTATATAGGAATACAAAATTATTTTCGATATGCTGGTCGAGTAAAGTGTTGAAATGGAAAATAACGAAAATGAGGTTGGTTTATTTGATTATGGCAAAATGCATGAAAACTGTCTACCCGAGGCATGTCTTTGGGGAAGACTTTCTAAGTGAAAATGGCACATTACACATGAGGAAATAGAATGAAATGATCTTATATAGTCAGCTTTTCTCTGAGATATAGTACTGGGACAAACTGCAGTTTTCAGGATTTTACTAATCGGCCACTGGTAGATGAAATTTTGAGTGCCTATCATTATGTGGTTAGGAGTGAAAAAAATTATATTTTGTGGTTTTTAAAATATTGTAGGAAGCTTTTCCAGACATGTTATTGAGCCAGACACATCATGCACAGCTCAGTTACTGTGAGATATCATCAAATATTGGCTCAACATTCATCAGATATTGTAGTATTAATTATCATTATGTATTCTTATTGGAATGTAGGTTTCTTGTGAAGGAATAATATTGTGATAGGTAACTTTAATTTATATATGACTAATTTTCATGGGTTATGTTTTTTGTTTTTTTACTGCAACTCCATTCTTCAGAAATTAAATTACTTGCTCATTTTTTTGCTAGAGGGAGAAAATAACACAATGAAATATAGTATATGAAAAGATTGCTACAATGTGGTTATCCCCTGTCATCAAGTTCTTTAATAAAAACAGAAGAAAAATAAATAAATAAAAAAGAAAAATCTGTAAGGTTTCAGATTTTAAATTACGTCCAAAGGGGCATTTTTTTAACATTTTGTGTGTTAGCTTTATTTATTAACTATCATGTTCTTTGCACTTAGAGCATAAAATTCAGTTCAAGAGCAATATCGCAAAATAATTTTAAAATGAGCGTATCTTTAGAATTTCCGAGACACAGTCTCGCACGCTAGAGATAAAAATATTTTTCTGTGTAATAATGCCATTGCTCGCTTTGAAATCCTTGAGTTTGTTAATGTATACGTTAGTTTTACAAAATATGAAATCGATAATAAAACAAATTTCAAATTTGGTCTTCCAGATGCTCATATTCGGGTGGAAACGTTTAGTATTCAAAATTTGATTCCTCTAGGTACTGTTGTTTTATCACAATGTGAGAAACATACATACATACATTTATGCAGATTCTTTATTATTTAATTTCTTTAAATATGATACAGGGCGATAATACTTGGCGGCAACAATTTGAAAAGTGAACCAACATTTATAGTGAATCAACACAAAATGCCAAAATGAAATTAATAAGCCTTCTGGGCAAATTGCCCCTTTGGACTAATAACTGATACTTGAGTTTACTTCAATACTGTCAATATGTATTGAAAAACAGAATAATAACTAAAAATACTATAATTGTGAAGATCTGAATGATAGAAATAAACTGACCCATATTTCATTCTTTTATATTTAATTGCTAAACAATATGATGTTTTTATACTCTGAAAAATAAAATGCTGTATTATTATTTCTTTTTTCATTTCACTCCTTTTCAAAGTATAATTAGTAAATATAAAAGAGATTGTGCAATGCTCTGTAGCAATCTTTCCAGATCACTTTATAATTTCTGTCCCGTCTGGGGGGTGATCTAGAAGTATTGATTAAATTAATATAATCAAAAAAACAATACTTTTGGTTTACTGTTAAAAATCATTAAATAAAATATTTCTAAGAAGCAGCCGGTGTAAACTATTTTTATGAAACAGATTTTACACAGCAGATCTCATTAAAATTATTATATATGTATTTTTTCGTATTATATTAACTGTTTCTGACTGGCCATGCAATCTTTTCACGATATTCTGTGTAGGAATGGAGAAAACTAATATCTGAATGTGGTTTTTAATTACGAAAAGAGGAAAATGTGAGATAGAGTCGAATGATTAACTATAAATTATTAATTGCATCTGTATGTTTGTAGAAAGAACAAAAAATAGTTATTAAGTTTATGCCATGTCATAACTGGGAGTAAGGGTGAAAGGGACAATCCATTTTGATCAGCACATTTGTGGGATAGCATTTTCCATTAGTAATGTAGTTTTAGAAGTGTTAAATCACATAGACCATCAGAAAAGAAAGAAGGATTGAGATCTACAGTCATCTACCTAAGAATAGGGATGCCGTTATGCTAAAGTTCTCTATTAAGACATTAGAAAAGGTGAACTAGCTCATATTCATGTTATGAAAGGAGCACTGTCTCATATTCACATCAAGGATGCAGGAATAAACATTTTGATGTAATGCTAATAGGATGTATGGCTAATAACAGTAGTGTTTGTTGTTAATGTGTCAATGAAATTGTCATATGCTGCAGTATAGAATTTTATGAATTGAAAGTTTTTCCCTCCCCTTTTTCTTTCTTTCTTTTACTTTCTTGTAAAACATAAAGGAAATATTGTAGTAGTGGAAAATTTCGGGTTTTTTATTTTAACGAAAATATCCATCTTGACAACTGTCAAATCTATTTGAACAATATTGTATGTGGACAAAATAAAGGATTATTCTTTCAAAAATAGATTCAAAAGAGATTTTTTCATGACATCTGTACATACGTATAAATGTGTCTCTCATAACTCAAAAAGATTAGCCGTCAAGCATTCAAATTTTGTGTATGAGACTAACGTGTAGCTGTGCACTTCCCTTTTTTGTTGCCATCAGCAACACCAAATGTACGTATGTATGTATATATATGTATGTGTGCGTGTATGTAGGAGGGCATGTAAGATAAAAAAATATGTAAATCAAAATTATAATTTAAATTTGCAATAACCTCTTAATTCCTAATTTTATTTGGGTATTTTCCCTCTCTATTTTACAAATATTAATAACTTTTTTGGATTGCATCATTTCAAGATAAGGCCATATCATATGGCTTACACAATGCTCATCATGTAATTAATTCGGAACTTATGCCAAAACCTTCTGTTAATATGCTGGCATATTCGATAACTCCACACTTTTGCTTCTACCTCTGTTCTCACTAAGACGCTGCCTCGGTGCTCTCTTCAGAAAATTTCGGGTTTTATATTTTAATGAAAATATCCATTTTGACAAATCCGAATATATTTGAACAATATTATATGTGTGACGTGCGGACAGAATAAAGGATTATTCTTTCAAAAATGGATTCAACAGAAATTTTTTCATGACATCTGTTACGATATGTGCATGTGTGTATAAAAAAAGCATAGCAATATTGATGGTGTAGAATGTTGTAATTTTCCATATTGAAAAGCAAACTTAGCTGCCAAGGCAGATTAAATAATCATCTTTATTTTAATTAAAAAAGGCTCTTGTGCTGCCTTTTTTTAATCTTCGAATGGGGGACATGTAATGCTTCATATTTTTAAAACCAGGACCTTCATATGCATTAATACAAAAAACATGTGGAATATCTCAACAGATGCAAAATTTTAAAACACTCATTAATTCAATCATAGTTTTACTTAAAACATAAATGCACATATTATTACATTGTTACATTGATTGCCATTTTGTCAGATGATTTTCAATTTCAAATGTCAGTAGCATTTCAGCATATTTGCTATTCCATTGTCAGTTTACATCAAACTTACTTGTGAATGTGTATATGAAATGTATAAAGTTGCATTCAGAACACAAAGAAAATATATTGTGTGAATTTCTGTAAATTTTATCACTTTAAAGGCACTGGTACTTATGTATCAGCTGATACCTGTGATTTTATTGGGCAGAAATTTCTAATAACGTTGTTCTGTATTTTCAAGCAAATAAAACAAGATTTACTGTCTATTTAATCTTTTTTCTTTTTTTTTTTCAGCCATTTATCTCAGTTTCTTAAATATGTGTCCCTGTAATTTGCAAAATAATGAAAAACATTAGCTTTCACTTTTTTCTAGATGACATTGTGATGTGAGGCAATTACAGATGCCCTAATTCCTGAGCAATAAAATTCTACCTAATTTATAAATGTAGTGTGTAATATTGATTAAGCAGAACAAGTATACTGTACTTTATATGCAGCATATGTGTGGTTACTATAGCATTAGAATAAATATTTATTAGAAAATTATCATAACTGTAGCAGCTGGTGAAATGCAATATGTTAATATCAGTATTTTCAGTACAGTAAAAGCCCGACTATCTGGCATTCAATTAACTGGAATATTTTAAAATTTTAGAAATGACTATTTGTACTTTTTGTTTTTATGAAAAATGAAGCAAATGGGAAAACTTCTAAACCAGGCTCATGTACAACCAGAATTGGTAACAAGTGAAAAAAAAAAAAGTGTAGTTGTCTCCATACAGTGGAATTTAGAATGTCCAAGTTATAGTTGTCTCCAAACAATGGAATTTAGAATAATAGTAAATAGATATACCTGCTTGTAAGATCTTTTCCTTTGTTTCAACTAAACCTGAATATAATTCTTAATAAGCCAGTTTAGTTTTTCTGAAGTATATTTAATAATATTTCCCTTGAATTTTGAAAAGAAAGGAGGGACAGACCCCTTGAAATTTGAGACCTTCTTAAATTGGAACAGCATGCAAAAAAGTGTGTGTTAATAAGTATAATATGCATTGATGTTTGAAAATGGGTAAACAATGGCAATGTAATAAAAAGAATTATGATACATAATTTAAGTTTCCATAACTTTTTTTTTCATTATCTAAATAAAGGTGATTAGTTCTTTGAAATTTTTACTGGAATGATGGGTGCATGTTTGGTAGAATCTTCTTTAACTTTCATGGTCAAGAGATTTCAGGCTTGAATAAATTGTTTTATATTTTTAAAGCCTATGGAAATGGATGGTATATCTGAAATGCATTTTTGTTTTGAAATGTTGCATGATGTTAAATTTAAGGTTTTGATATTCAAGCTGATAACAAATAAGATGACCATTTTTATAATTTTAGACTGTAAACTTCTTTAGTTTCATTTCCCAAGCTTTCACTATATAATCATAGTGCTACAATTAACACACACTGTATCTCCCATCCGAAAAAAGGGGAAAAGTATTTTACTTTTCCTTCTTTTTTGGTTCAATTATGTGACTAAACTTAATTTGTGTGCTCAAAAACGTAAAGTTAGGAGGAAGTAGAATAAAATTAACGTAAGAAATGCAAAATATTCATAGGGTAAAATAGATTGTAAGCCTAATTTTAAGCACACAGTTTAAAAAAGGCCAAGTTTATATAAAAATAAAATTCTTAAGAGATTTTATTTAAGACATATTATCATCACTGAAATAAGTTCAATTTTTATAATAAGCAGTAGATTTTCTAGTAATGTTTTATGTTATAATTGACATCTGAAATGTTTTAAGTTTCTTTCTAATTTCTTATTTATCATCTGAAAAGTTATCCAGACTTTTGCTATTGAATACTGTTATGCCAGTTAAATCTGTTTTAAAGCATATGTATTATTTCATAAGTACCATACAGTATGAGATTCATTTCTGGTACAGACTAGTAATTAATTTCAGTATAATGCAGTCATTCCGAGCTGAGCTCCGGAGCGTGTAGGACGCTTTTCAGTTTTCTGCACACTTGTTCTCTTTCTGACCCAGTCCCGTAGGCGGTCAGTGACTTTGCTTTGCCTAGCTGCCTAGCTCTAACGACCAGTGCCTTGACTCATTGGAGTCATCTGCTAACCATGTCCTTCTTTAGGACACCTATAACTGACGATGACGATAGAAGTGATATGTCGGACTCAGAAAAATCTACGTTTTCATTACCCAGCACTTCTAGGAGAGAAGACTTTCTAAAGGACCCCCGTCCCAAAAGGAAAAACGAAAGAAGCGGACAAGAAGACCAAGACTATTGAACCTGAAATATATGAAGAAATATATGATGAACTGATTTTCCCTGAACAAATGAAAAAATATTTCCAGAAATTAGGAGACGAAGCTCTTAAAAAGATGTGTGAAAGACTCGAGACTGTTTCAGATGAAGAAGAAAAACAGAAAATCATCGCTGAACACCTCCGTAAAACTGAAGAATTAAAACAGAAAATCATAAAGACTATCTCTGCTAATAAAAAAGCAAGCACAGACGATAAACAATCCGATCCAGCTAATCAAGAATGCAATGATACAAACTCTGAAGGACCCTGGATCTCACCAAAAAAGGTGGCGAAAATACCTGACTCTACGATACCCATGGAAATAGCACAAGAAAACCGTTTACAAACTCTGCAGGAACTTGTAACAATGAATACAGAAGGAGGGACGAAAAAAGAAGCCCCGCCTCCACCCATTGTATTCCCCAGTGAGGGAACTGATTGGATGAAAATAGATGCACTACTCCAGAAAAACTGTACAGCACCGTATGAGTGTCAACTGAAGGCAAAATCCATCCATCTTCTTACCAAAAACCTAAAGGATTACAGCAGACTAAATCAAATTTTGATCGAGAAGAACATCCCGCATCATACCTACAGATACGAATGCGAAAAACCAATTAAAGCGATACTAAAAAATATACCTCACACTTACACCGAAGAAGTTATCCAACAGGAGCTGAACAGAAGAAAATTCCCAGTTGTGAAAGTCAAACAATTCACGAAGAGGCAAAAAGATCAGAGCATCAAACTCCCGATTTACCTCTTGGAACTAAAGAGAACTAACGAAGGAAATCAGATCTTTAACTTAAACAACCTTTTCAGCTTCCCAGCGAATGTAGAAAAATTTAACCCAAAAAAACGACCTATCCAGTGCTTTAGATGCCAACAATATGGACACTCACAAATGTTCTGCAGCAATCCCGTAAGATGCGTTAAGTGCGGACTCCCTCATAGAAGTAACGAATGTGCCATGAAACCGGATGAACAGCCAAAGTGTATATTCTGTGAAGGAAATCATGTTAGCAGTTACAGAGGATGCAAGGAATACCAAAGGAAATTCGAAAAGAAGAAATACCAACCGCCCCGACAAGCACCAAAATTAAACGAAGAAAACTTCCCAAATATGCTTAACACTGCTCCTCCAAAACTTGCAACGACGACGCTGTATAGTGAGAAATTGAAAAATAACATCCCTCAGCCACCCGAGAGTATACAAGATGCAATCGCATGGATTAAAGATGAAAAAATTAATGCATTTCTTAAAACAGTTATCCCCCTTATTGGGAAAATCAAGCAAGCAAAAACATCTGCAGATAAATTACAATACGGCTTCGAAGCAGCGATGATACTTATAAAATTCGCAGAAGATGAAAACTAAATTCAGTTAAGAACCACCTCGACCACTCATAGCCAATTAGATTGCGACGCTTTCTGTTAGCTCCTCCCACCTTCAAATTCACCGGATTCGGATGACCGCGTTTACCATACTCTTCGTCTGTGGGTACGAAGTTCTCTTCACCAACTGCCTCACGAGAATTTATTATTAAATTCTCTGTTCACATTCAACCACGTTATGGTAGGAAAGTTATGTCCCCTCTCCTCACGTGTTCTACACAGGATGGTGGCTTTTTTGCCTTGGTGCCTGTTTCCATGTGCTTCGCACCTGAGACTTCAGTATAATGCAGTATTATATGCTGTAGCAAGTTACAGGAAAAGAAGGTGATAGCATCTCTGTTTTGAGTATTTATTATACTGTAATTAGATTATGAACATGCACACAATGCACCAGAAAAAATTCCAATTAATGATTTATCTTCACTCTCAAGGGGAGTTTTTTTTTTTTTTTTTTTTTTTTTTTCTTTTTTTTCTTTTATCTTTCAGTCCTTGTTGTCTTTAGGGGTTGAATGTTGTTTCCTGATGGGAAGTCTCTTCAATGCAAGAAAGGAATCAAATCCTTTCTAAGTAAAATGCAAGAGGCTAATTCAGTCATTTCTTCAAGGCCAAGAAGTCATAAATTCAATTGAAATTAGGATAGAAACACAGCAATGTAAAATTTCAAATTCAGCAAAAGAGCAACCTTATTTTGATGTAGGTTTTGTGTTATATTCTGTGAACTTCAAAAATGATCGAACACAAGATGGTCTTCAGAAACTTTTTTTTTTCCTCCTCTTGGAAAAAGGGGGGACCTTATTTGATTTCCTTCGGCATTAGCAGAGTTTTATTCAAAATTTATACCAAACATAAGGTTGCAGTTTTCCTAATTTTAAACCATAAATAAGCTGTTTGTGTACAGGCAGCATCTTTTGTAACTCAGGTATAGCACTCTTGGTTTAACTTTTGGTAAAGCTACTGAAAATGTTAAAGAAGAAAATTTTTCTTTTGATTCTAGAGCTGTGTTTCCGAGTTTTGTGTTTTGGATACATCTGCATTTCTGAGTTTGAATACATCTGTGTTTCTAGGACTGTGACTAGAATTTAGTTTAGGCATCAGTTTGTGAGTTTACCATTTTTGGAGGTGGATCTTTTACTCAGCTAAGAAAATTGTCAAGAATACCAGAAATGGAAATGCACATCTGCTGTATCCCCTCACTGCGAGAATGTGAGTGTCAGAGATTTCAGTTTTGTGTGTGAGAACTGTTCAAGATTTTAAAGTTATGAGTTGAAACACAGGATGGGGAGTTCTCGCGCCCACTAGATGTTCTTTGTCAAAATAGTCCCTTTAATTAAACTTCCCCCTCTGAGTGCTGTGATTAAAAGCAAAGGAAGAGTGTTTGGACTTTATTTAGAGACACGTGAAAATTGCTCCGAGACCAATTTACTAAATAAGTGATTCAGGGGAGCACATAAAGGTTGCAAAGTATAAAAATAACTGAATATATTAGTTTTATAGAAAGAGTTTTTAAGAGACTATTTTTTTATCTTGTTAAAAAGTCTTAAATAAGAAGAGATTTAGAAGAAAATTGTAAGAAAGTTTTTTAATTTTATACGTGTTGTAGAATAATTACAATTGTTTATTAATTTCATGTATTTCCTTAAGTAAGGTATCGAAATTTAAATTTGTTAAGTATCTATGTGTATAAATATTTTGTTACAATATCTATATGTATAAATCAAAAATTTTAAATTTGTGCAAACAGATGACCGAGTGAAGCAAGCAAAAAAACTACATTAATTATTATTTTTTGTTGCAGCTAAATTTCTTGTTTATCATTACTTGTTATGTTTTTTATGTAGTTCTATATTGTAGTGCTAGAATGCTCAACATATATTAGTAATTCCATTATTTTGTCCATTTTTAGTTCCTTGGGTCAAACATAGAACACCAATACTTTTAAGTTTTTTATCCTCATTGCCTATTGGACCAGTTGTATAGAAATTTCATAGTTTTTCCTAACTAAAAAAGCTAACTAAAAAAACTTTTAAAATATAATAATTAAAGTGTAAATCAGTTTCCATTAGAAAGTTCTCAACAAAAGGATCAATTTCTGTGCAGATGTAACTCTAAATGCTTTTTTATGGTTAATTAAATAGCTAATAGACTGTTTTTGTGAAAGCAGTTGTTATGTTTAATTTATTGCTTGAGAAGCTGTAGTAGTGGTATACTAGTTAGCTTTTGAAAGTGTGCTTTAAGGCCAGTTTCCATTACTGCTGTGAGGATGCGATGCATATGTGTTTCTCCAGTCAGCGAATGAACTCACTTTGATTGACATCTGTGATACAATGACGAACCGCAAAGATTCGAACCGTGTTCAACTTGTATCCATGTGTCTGCTGCGGAAGTGTTGGGGTCACGTGGTAAAAAAAGTAACAATCATGCACTGTCACCAAAAAATAATGAGAACAGAAGTAGCGATGAATGCAGGGAAAGAATGTTTCCTAAAAAATACTTGTTTCTGAATTAACATTATGGCGAGAAATCATGCATGCTGAAAAAGATAACAATATACTGAATTTAGTTTGAAAAAAAAAAAAAAAACTGCAACTACAGTACTGGTTCGCATACAGCAGAGATATAACTGTGAAGAAAATAAGGTATAAAAATATAATTCAAGTGCACGAAATAGCAGAATTTGTCCTGGCAATTATTTCCTAGTCCTAATTCTGCATACTTATTTACTTTTAATGAAAGTGAATGTCTGATTATATCAAACTGCTGTAGCAAATCAGATAAAGCATTAGAAAGATTTTTTTCTTTTTTTGAAATAGGTAAAAAATCTAATAACATGATTTATAAATTAAATTTGATAGCCTTTTAAAATATTCATTCTACTGCATTAAAAAGTATGTTAAATTTGTATTTCTCTATTTATGAATAAATATACTTTTTTCACTAACATATATTTGTAAGCACATCTTTGGCTTGGATTATATTTTTAACAGTCTGTCTAACTTCAATTGAAACATCACTTTAAAATTATGTTTTTGTAAGAAATACCCTAAGAAACTGAAAAACAAACTCTGGTGAATTTTTTAGGCAATAGCACACTGAAATAGGGCCAAAAAATTTAGTTTTTAAGAATTCATTTACTCCATGGTGTATGCCAAAATTGCAAGTTATGTCCGTGTGATGAAAGCGTGGAGGTAAAGCTGAGTGAAGTGCAGCTTGGCTTTTGAGGTTGTGAGCTCGAATCCCATACTTCCCCCATCACCACCTTTTCTGCAATTAGCTGGGTGTTAAATACAGAGACATTTGGTGGCAATAAATGCAGTTGACCACCGTACTTCCGTAAGTGCAAATCCAACACAGTAGTGTAAGCTGTCACCCGTCTGCCTGTGCGTTTCTCCCAATGACGCTATGCGTTTGCAATACACCAATGAAAATAGAACTTTATTCTTTCCATATTGGTTCACATTTAAAAGCATGCACAGATTTCATTAAAAAAAACTTTTCTACAGCTGTTTGCAAAAATATAAAGTTAATGAAGTTTGAATGAATGGAGTTTTTTTTTAAGTTAATGAAGTTGTTTTTAATTTTAACATTTTTAAAGCTTTGTAAACTTTTCTGATTTGGTGTGTATGTATCACTGAAGTTTTTCAATAATATTTTTTTTTGACTGATTTTTGATAATATGTCTAGACTGTTTGAGTACTGCTGTATCTTTTATTAGTAATTTTAGTTAATTTTAGAAAAGATTGGCTAATGGGAGAATTATTCAGTAAAGATTCATACCTGTATTTTTTTTAGGTCGGGAAGGAAGCTTGCAGCTGACTCCACCAGTGAATCTGTTACTGTAAGTAGCAATAGTAATAATAATAATAATAATAATGAAAGTCAAAGCATCCAAGAAGATGTGGTTTCCAGCTCTGAAAATATGACATCATCATCAACAACTAAGATGACAGAAGCAGAATATGATGGAAATGCAGATTCACGGTTTAAAAAGCTAGATCAAACACTGTCTTATGATGGGGAAGAGCAAAATGATGAGTGATGTTTAAGTTAAGATATAATTCATATTTTTAATATGAATATATTTTAAATATAAAATGACAGCCTGTTTTTTGTGATATTTTCATGTACTGAATTTCTGTAAAATCTCTTATTTTAAAATGTGAAATATATATATAGAGATTTATATATTTTCTTCTTTTTATATTTTTAAAGCATATTTTAAGATTTCTATAAATATAGTGTTAAAGTTCTTGTTCCTTGCACAATGTGTTCAGTGAAAAGTGAAATATAACAGTAATTTTCAAAACTCTGAAGTTTTAAGTCAGTGATATACTGACTATAAAAATGTACTTAAAATTAAATAATGAGTTACTGATTAGATAATGAGCTGTGTACTTAAATAAATGAAGTTATTGGTGTATTTGCATAGATATGTTTTAAATGAAAATACATTCCTCCCCCAAATTTTTATGTTGCCGAATTTTCATGCTTAGAATTAACCTGAAAAAAAATTTTTTAATTAAAAATCAGACTGATGTATTGCATCTGATAATTTATTATATTTGTGGAATAATGCAATATCACAGTTTATTTTAATAGCTAGGGGTTATAGCTCCCTGCCATAAAAAACAAAATCTTGCCTGATTTTTGGATTAAGGAACATCGAAATAAATATGTTAAACATGGAATACTGTTATTAGAATGTTTTCTTTCGAAAACAACTCATTCAGATACATTTAGGAACTGAGCAGCTATTTCTTTCGGAACAAGTTATATAAGAAGTGCCTTAAAAGAGAAATTAATGATAGCAAATATGAAATAAATAAGTTATTAGATTTTAATATTTATTGTTTCATAAATACATTGCTTGGAGATTTTTCTATTAATTATGTATAGGGGTCTACAAATTTTATATGCTTTATAGTTTCACCAAAGTGATTTTTTTTAAATATTTTTTACTGTTATTTTGTTATACAGTTTTATGTGTAGATATAGTTTGAAATTTTGAACCAACATGCATTATTTATGTCATACTTACAATGATTATTTTGGCATTCTGTATCATTTGTAGATGTGAGAGTGGAATAATTGATCTAGAAAATTTCAGATTTTAAATATTTATTTTTTTCTTTAGATCATGCAGTATTATTTCAAATTTATAGGGTATTAGAAAGCAGACTTTATTCAGTTTAATACCCATTTGTCACAAAGTATGCTTTTACTTGTTCTTATTTCATTTTCATGTGTTAAGATTGATAATAAGTAAATTGCTGATTCAATAGTGCAGCTAATTTGTTTTTAATACATTAAATGTGTGCATTTATGTTTTAAGTAAAACTATGATTGAATAAATGAGTGTTTTAAAATAATTTAAGCATTTATTTAAAATCATTTAATCATTTTAAGTTTTAAAATGCATCTGTTGAGATATTCTACATGTTTTTTGTATTAATGCATATGAAGGTCTTGGTTTTAAAAATATAAAGCATTACATATATTCATTCAAATCTTAACTATGCTTTTAATCTTAAAAATCAGTACTCAAGTTTTTAAAATTTAGCTTATTATAATGTAACAAATTAGGATTGTTTTATGAGGCTGCAAAATTTCTTTGACCCTACTGTTTCGTAGATGTATTGTGTGGTACATCTACGAAAGGTATGAAAAGTTTGTAGACCCCTAGTTGTATATAAAAGTGTTGCATTTTGTGAGAAAAATTCTAGCTGTTTTATTTACTTCTGATCTTTTTTTTTTAATGAATCATTTATAAAATGTGCGTACATTTGTTGCCACAGTTTAAAGCAGTATGCTTATTTTTTTTTACTTATTTATTTTTTGTTTTTATAATATTCTGAACAAAATATAAAATTTTTAAGTTGTTTCTCTAGATATATTTACTTTTAAATAATAAGTTTTAATGTGTTTATTTTATATGAAATTTTATATATTTCTTATATTGATATAATTCATATTTAATAGATTGTGCCACATTTTTGAAAGGTGAATGTATTCTTGGAATAATATCGCAGTATTACATTTTATCTTGTATAATATTTTTGAATAAACCAGTTTTAACAATTGAAAGTCAAATTTTTTGATATTGAAACATTTGATAGTGATTGTACCTTTCTTCCTGTAGTTATTCAAGATCTCTACAATAAGTAATGCATATGATCTTTAGCCTTTTCTTCTTTAAAATTTACTTCATTATTATTTTGTATACAGCCATAATCATTCATTTTTTGATGGTAGTTTGAAAGTGATAGGAGTCTTGATAAACTGAAATTTGAAACTCACATTTTAGTTCAATTCCAAAATGTATTATTCAAATGCTAGGATGGCCTATGAATGAATTTAGCTTGAAGTGTGCTAAATATTTGATTATTGGAAAACATATGAAATGATTATAAACAGTCCAGTTGCATTAATGTGACCACCACCTATTTTTGATGTTAACGTGAAATAACCAATCGCAGGTGGCGGCACATTGCAGTGGAGTGTATATAAAGGGTGTGCGAGAGAATCAGAAAACATTGCAATTGTTGGCATAATGCAGAGATGGAATGATTTATCTGACGCCCAAAAGGGCATGATCGTTGGTTTCTAGGCCAAAGGTGGAAGCATTTCCGAAACATCTAGTTTTGTAAACTGTTCATGTGCTGCCATGATAAAAGTATACCGTGCATGGCAAAACAGCAATAACCAAAATCAGCGACATGGCAAATGTGGTGTACCATGGGCTATAGATGACAGAGGTGAATGACGACAGCGGAGATTCGTTCAGCCAAATAGACATGCAGCAGTTGAGCAACTGACCACCCAGATGAACCAAACAGCTACCAAAAGTGTCTCCTCAATGATGGTTCAACAAACGTTTTTGTGTATGTACCTCCACAGTAGAAATCTGGTTAAAGACATCTATGCTGACTGCAGTTCATCAGTGGCGAAGGCTGGAATTTGCATGCCAGTACTGTAACCGGACGTTCACCGAGTGGCGGCAGGTAGTTTTTCCAGTGAATCATGCTGGCATATACTATGTGAAACATCAGAAGCAAACGCCCTGCGAGAATTATTGGAAGGGTCTAAGCTAGAGGAGGGAGCATTATGGTCTGAGGAATGTTTTTGTGGCATTTTCTGGGTGCACTCATCTTTGGTGAAGGCACTATAGATCAAACGAAATACACATCTGTCCTTGCAGACCATGTCTACGCCTACATGCAAATTGTTTTTCCTCAGAATGATGGCATCTACCAGCGGGATATTGCGAAGTGTTGTACATCTCGCAGTGTACACTGGTTCGAAGAGTACCAAGACAGGGTTCGTACGGTCCTTATGAGTCCTTAAAAGTCCTTATGTTTTTTAGAATTGATTTTTGGTTCTTAAAAGTCCTTAATTTTGCCCAAAATCGGCAGATGGTCCTTAATTTTAATCATCTGAAATTTCCGTCTGTTTTTACGACTGCCATTTTGAGTGTGAATTAGCATTTTGGAAGACTATTTTGCGTTTCACTGACATATATGGTTATCTTTTGAATGGGTTATAATTTGTTCCTATTCCTAATATAAATGGTAGGATACTCGAGTTTCTCAGCAAGAAGTGAAACATAAGCATTTCAAAATTCATTTTTTTCTAATGAAGAGCTCTTAAACAACTTTTTGCTTTTGGTGATGTGAATTCTATTATTTAACGGCTCTAAATTTGGCGACTCATCAACATTTTGGCGATCTTAGATATTTTTGTAGAAAATTTTTAATTGCGAAATCTGGGAATTTTTCAACGATTTTTTTTTAAAACATTGTAACATTAATAAATTTCATTAAAGTAATGATAATATATTGAAATTATATTTAATAAATAACATTAAAATAAAACATTTTTATCATTTAGCAACTTATTATACAGTATTTGTTATACAGTATTATTATACAGTTATTAGTTTCATTTAGCAACTTATTATACAGTATTTTGAATCTAAAAAATAAACAAGGTGTAATGCTATAAAGCATACTTTATGAAACAGTTCTTACTAAAAGCAAAATTAGTTATGTAATTAATTTAAAATATCTTTTTAATTTTTTCATAGTAAGAGTTTTTCCCATTTAATTGTGTCCGAATATTCAGAATTCTCGGAATATGCATCAGTTTTTTATATAAAATTAACACTTCCCTCTTTTTTTTTTTTTCAAAATATTTCTGGCTTTTGCTTATTACAGAATTGGTAGGGATCATTTTCCTTTAGGATTTTAGACACTGCAGCTTGGAAAGTTTAGAAGGATTTGAAGGCAAGATTTATAAGACCCGTGATTCTAGAAGATTTCAGTAATATGTGACAAAATGAAAAATGTCTCCATGGTATTATTAACATGTAAAGGATGTATTTTACAGAAAGTTTAGCTAGGCATTTTCGCACCTGATTCAATTTCTGTGGATCCTTAATCGTGCTTCTAATGCCTGCTCTGAATTCTAAAAGTTATGACATTTCTAGATTTTGTTGCTCGTTTTGTCATTAAATTCTAAAAATTCTGCCACATCAGCTCTATAACCATCCCTTACTGTATATATTTCATATGTCTTCTGAATTTTGATATTGCTAAAGAAATAATATTAGCAGCTTTTTCTATACATTCTAAATGCATTTAGTTTTTTTTTTGGAATAACAGAAATCCTTAATTAAATCCAAAAATTCTAAAATGAAAAGTAAAGGTGTTGAAGAAAGGAACTTGAGTACATCAAGAAAATTATTCTTCAAAGATATGTACAGTAAGTATTATTGTATAATATACTCAGTTGTTTATGATTTCAGCCTTTACTATAATTTCCCATTTTGATTTCCTCGTGTGATAAGAGTTACTGAGCCAGATTAAATTAAAATTTCTTTTTCACATTTTTAGTTTGAATTTATCTGTTCTTGTTTAATTACATCACCACGAGCTGTAATTGATTTTATTAGCATCAGAACATGCCTTTATGTTCTAAGTTCTTTTTAAATAAGAGGCTTATTTAAACCTTTGTCTGACATTGTAGTTACTTTCAGACATAGCGATAATTTGCTTCACGTCAAGAAGTTTTGGACTATTTAACTTTCACCAGATCAAGTAAACCCTCATAGCTATGTTGTAGAGATGTTCACAAGTAAGGAGATAAAGCACGCAGAAACTAGTGAGAACACTGGTTTGTGTATTTTGACGATTTTTTGATTGTTAGAAAAGATGTTTAAAGTTAGCCAAAATGCCTGGGAAGGCTTAAAATTAAAAAGATGCATAAATATTTTGATGAATGTTGTTACAAAGCATAGATGTTTTGTAGCTTTTAATGTGTAATTATCCTAATATTACTTAAGAATCAATGTCATAAATTACATGTATTTTAAACTGTGAAATTTTATTAGATTGGGATTATTTTAGGGCTTTTTTTTAACAAATATTGTTAGAAAATGAATAAAATTTCATATTGGCTATGTAAATCCATAATGACTAAGGGTATCTAACTACCTAATTTAATTATTTATAACTAATTGCTTACCCTTAAAAATTATCTCCGCATATTAAAGCGAGTTATTGCCGTTCATTAATCCTTACCGTGGTCACAGGATAAAACACAAAAATGTAAAACTTATTCTTTGCATCTAGTGAGACTTAAAACAGTACAAAACAAGTTATCACCTAGGTGCTGTAGTGGTTTATTGGAACCTTAAAGATTATTAACGAGGCTACAATCCCTGGAACTCTACATGAAGCTACGGCACTAACTGCGACAGACAGAGACCAACTAACTTTCAAAGCTTGCCAACCATGTCTACATCAGTCTTTCAGGTTTGTTCTAATTAGCAGGTCTCTCTCTAGGCAAGCAGCAGCGGTGACCGGGTGATCTTTTGTTATGAATAATGCTGAATATGATCTTACTTCTGATTTTAATCTATACCGCTTGACATAAAATCTACCTGCTATTTACTAAACTTCTAGACTGAGCAAGTATGTGACAAAAATGAAACATAATAAAAAAAAAAAAAAGAATTAAACTGTTAGTAAAACATAAATAAAATGTCACTTATCTTCTTTCAAATATGTCCAACTATTATAAGTGTAAAATATTTAATGCTACTTGGTGCATCTTATAAAGTTGATTTTATTCTCAAACTTATTAATAATTTTGTTAATTAATTCATGTTTAATAATAATTCATCCTACTTACGGATCTATTTTATTTTTAGGGTGGTATTACAAAAGTAAAGTTCAGGCATAGATGATATTTTTAATTGAATTTATTCAGTTCCCATTTGCTCATAGGTCCTTAATTTGTTTCATTAATGGTCCTTAAAAGTACTTAATTTCCGTGTGCAGAAATGTGTACGAACTCTGCAGGATGAGTTTACCATACTCCCCTGGCCAGCAAATTTCACGGACTTAAACCCATATGAGAATCTGGGAACCGCCTCGATCGGGTATTTTGCGCCATGGGTCCTCAACCATGTAACCTATCCCAGCTGGCCACTGCACTGGAGTCGGCATGGCTCAACATACCAGTCAGCACCTTCAAGAACCTGAGTCTCTTCCTGCGTGTCTCGTAGCAGACCACTCTGTGAAAGGTGGTTACTCTGGCTTTTGATAGGCGGTCACATAAATGTGACTGGACTAGGTACATTGAGAAAGTAATTCACAGCATCTTAGTTAAGTATTCATGGTTGGTATATTTTCTGAATCTTTCAAAAAATGCAATGTTTTTTAGTGCTCTTTTAAAGATCTTGAATTTTAATTCTCTTGTCCAGTTGAAATTAAATTCTTATAGCTGAAAAAGAGCATGCTTATTTCTCTATAAATACAGATGGTAGGAAGAAGAGTAATTTTAATTCTTTAATGGATGTGGAGAGAAGAAAGATATTTGCGACACTGGGAATACTCTATATTTCATATCAAGTTTTGACAAACTGTATGTACTTTCTTCTTAGAAATCATATAGTCAGCAAGTTCTGCCTTTTGCTGTCATTTCTTGAGTTAATGACGTAATGTGGAGAGTATGTGAAAAGATGGTAATTTCTATGCTTCAAAACCTACATAATACAAGTATTTCACATTCAATATATGAATTGCAATATTTTGAATTCTGAATCAAGAATATGGTATGGGCAAAAAACTCATTTATATGAAAGTGTAAGTCATAATCAGTTATTTTTTACAGGGGGCAAAAACAATATTGTTTAGTGATATTTTAGTATGATCAAAATAATATTGTGAATGCTGTTAATTGGAAATTTGCAACACAAATGGGTGAAGAAAAATTTGTCTTATTATTTGTTACTGATTTTAGCACACAAGACCTGTGTTGTCAAATAATTTTATTCCTTCTAGAAATTATTTGTAAAATTTGACTTGTGAGGACAAAAATGTTCAGTTGTAATAGTTAAATAATTTTTAAAATTTTATTTGTAAATAATTTTTATTTTTCTCTTGTAGTGCGATAATATAATAAATAACAATATTTTATTAAATAAAATTCAGAAATTAATATTTGGCATTATTGGGCCATTTTTTTATAAAGCATATAAGGCACCATATTCACATTTGTCAGTGATAAATGCTATAAGATTATTTAGTACTAACTAAATATAGTGTGAATCTGAACAAGAGAGCAAAACTTTATGGTGTGATAGAACGTAGCTATAGGAGCAATATTCACATATACCTGGGTATACATTGTGAATCTGAACAAGTGGGCAAACTTTAGGCAACTGTAAGAGCAATATTCGTCATAAAACATATGATCAGAATGCAAGCGATGAGAAGTTAAAGTGTAGTTTTCCACTATCATGTTTAAAGAATTAACACAAGAATAAGAGGAGACACTTCAGAAAAATTTTGTGAACAGGAATGCAATTAATGTGTATGTTCAAAGAAATTGCTCAAAAAACCTTCTGTCAGCTGTAATGCTGGCTTCAAACTTGAGCGATGGGACTGATGTACATTTGCAAAGACACCAGGCATTTCCCCAAATGGCAAACCTGATGACTAGATCCATATTCGTTTCAGTGGGGCATTCGTAGATTAGGCTTTTCATATGGCATTACAGGAAAAAGTCCAAACACGAGAGATTCGATGACCTTGTGGCCAAGCTATGGAACTACCTTGACCAATCCATCGCCATGGAAATTTCATGGTTCATATAACCAGCCATTGTTTTGGCAATCTGCGGTAGAAAATGCCACTGGGTGCGAGGACCGACTCTTCTTATGCGTAACAATGCCACCTAACAGCTCGCCATTTGCATTCTGTCCAGACTTTATCTGACGAGTATGGCTTGTACAGCTGTGTTCTGTCATGCCGTAAAGTTTGACCCTCTTGTTCAGATTCACCCTGTATAAATACTGTTATTTTAAATCTTGAAAAT
Source organism: Stegodyphus mimosarum (assembly GCA_000611955.2). Lineage (NCBI taxonomy): Eukaryota > Metazoa > Arthropoda > Arachnida > Araneae > Eresidae > Stegodyphus > Stegodyphus mimosarum. Next base: position 22,724 of record KK112092.1, read on the forward strand.
ACATCAAATTCAAGTTAATTTTCTGTAATTGTTTCTAAAATGTTATAAGGATAAAATTAAAGCATGTTCTAGAATCTGCAGGAATACTATACACATGAGTTCTAAGCCATGCTGACAAAATCGGAAAATTTGTATGTGAACGTACAAAGGGCCAAGCGTTTTTATCATCAAATATAATGGCACATGCAGGCTCAGATAGTACTATAATCTTGCTTCCATAATGCTTATCATTAAAAGTTTAATTTTTTATTAAGTGTAATTAAAAATATAGAAATTCTTTTATATTTGTAGTCTATATAAAATACAACATTACAATAATTGCTTGTGGAAAAATTCCTTATAATTTATAGACTATGTTCTTATAAGTAGCAAATTTTAATCTCATAAATATTCATTTCAAGCACTGAGTAAAGACTGCATTTTTACATTTGCTAAAATTGACACATGACTTAGGATTGTTGAGATCCTACAGTTAATATATATATATATATATATATATAGTTTAAAAAGTATTTAAATTTTTACCATAAAATTTTCTGCTGTAGACAAGTGCATTCTCTTCTGAGCATTTTTATGTCTTGCATTACCAGTGTCGTTCGATGTTTTTCGGCAACTTATTGCAAATAATGGTCCACCATATTTTTCCTGTAATGATCAGTATAGTTTAATTGCATATATTCACAAGGTCTATAATTGGAGTAATTAGGTTGTGGTATATGATTGGCATCTTGTATTTCTCTGTTAGTTGACACCTCTATGCTGTCTCCATATATTGGTCTGTTACTAATTGTAAATGGCCAGGTCTGAAAGCAAAAGAATATTGAAAATGTTAATCAAGGACTCATAGTTGCAATACAATGGACAAAAATTTAATTTTATTTCAGTGTTAGAGTTTTTTCATTGTTACTTAATCTATAGAAAAAAATTTCACCATTTTTTGCAAATAAATTTAGATTTTTATTATCATGCATCTGGTGAGAAAAATTATAAAAATTCATGTAACTTGAATGATTTTGCAGCTAAGAACATGAAAATTGCGTATCATGACCTTTATTTTATCATCCCTAAATAGTCAGTTTATGTTGTGATGTCTGCGCTTTTATTGTATTGATGCAATTTTTTTTAATAATGACATGCCAATTATTAAAAAAAAATTAAATTACTTCATGGAAAAATTTCAGTGTATGTTTAACAATTTTTACATCACTTTGTTGAAAAATATTCAATCTGTTTCTTGTTTTTTGTGGTAAGTTAGTTGCTAACTTAACTAAAACTGTTTTCATTAGGTAAGAAAAAGTCAGCTATGTTAGTCTGGTAACATTTTTTGACATATTCTGTCGGATGACTTTTCCCAAAACTTAAGCGCACCCACATGTATACTATTTTCCAAATATCAGTATCAGATATATCACGGTTCCACGAGCCCATCTTGCACTATCAAATTTTCAGTGTCTTGGAGGCGAACATTAAAATTGTCTTTTAAATTTGCTTAAGTGCCGTGTGTATAACAATATATCTTGTAAATAAATACAATACTTTTCAATAACAGACAACCACATTAAGTTCGTTCTACTATTTCATATAGTTTCTTTCCTACTACATGATATAGCTTTATATGAATAAACAGTTATCCATTTTATTAATTTATTTTTGTAATGAATACTATCTTGATTATGCCAATGTATATTTGGCTATCGAACCCTGATCATCATTTACTCCCATTTAAAGTTTCATCGACCCTTCGATTTGCATGTTTTTTCTATGTGTATAGTCCCTTTCAGTTGGCTTAGAGTTTTGGCTTTTCTTTCTTCGGTGTTACAATTCAAGTACCAAGCAATATATAGTATATTGTCAGACATACTTAGAATTTATAATTTTAACTTTGCAAATGATCTGGTTAGAAAACAGATTTTCTGAAAATCAATTCACTTAGTGTTTTTATAGGTTTGTCATGTAATTGCCTTGTAATGTCATGTAAAAGCTGACTGCTGCACATTTCGTGAGAACTCTTGTCTTAGGACATGACATTACTTTGCGGCTATGTTAAATTGCTTTGAAAAGGTGTAAATAATATGTATAGCTTTTATATTTGCAATTTGTACCAGCTGTGGTTTCGATTATATACCAGTTTCCCTCACGCAGTGTAGTTTGTTCTCAATTTTGCACAGACTGAGACTATTTTCAAAATTGATTAGAATAATAGTATGCTTTTTTTTATGGGCATGATAGTTCATTGCAAAAGCGTATGTTATTATTACAGTAAGTTGTCATGTTCAAAAAGATGTCTGCAATCATTAAAACTATTTATATGTTGCAATGAAATCCAATAATGATATCAGAATGTTGAGAAAAAGAATAAATCAGAGAAATTATAGGGACTGAAACTGTGAAACCCAAGAACTATAACACTTCTTAAAATTGTAGATGCTGCATACTTGTTTTGGTTGTTTTAGGCTAACTAATAGATCACATGCCAAACACATTCTAACAAAGGATACTTACAATCTAGTCTGTTATATGTTTCAGATTTTGAAATATTTTTAAGCTGGAAAGATGGTAGTATAAAGAACCTTATTTTCTGTGCTATTGTTACGAATTTTGTATTTAGTTAGATATTTTTAATAGAATTATAATTAAAATTGTTTTATTCCTAGTGCAATGCAGCACATAAATACTATAAGACCATGACCCTTTTTGTTTCTAAATTTGTATTTGATGTGATTTGTATTTAATATTTAATTTGTTTTAAGTTACTTAGTGCAATTATTATTTATATTGTTTGTTATTGTAATGTAATGTGTATTATTGAATTGTTTAGTTATAAATATGGCTTCATGTCCAGGGGTTGTACTGTTCGAGACATGCAGCCCTTGGGAAGGGGGCAGTATTACGAATTTTGCATTTAGTTAGATGTTTTTAACAGAATTTTAATTAAAATTATTTCATTTTCCCGTGCAGTGCAGCACATGACATATTTTAAGAGAAAGCTGCACCAGAAAAGTAAAAATAAAAGAGCATGTGCATTTAACATTGCATATAATTTTATCTCCGTAATTGATATTTAATTTGAATAAATGTAATTGACTACTATGTTACCCGTAACAGTAATTCTACTCTTTTTGCTTTCCAGAAATTGGTAGAACTGTCTTATGCGGCCGATTTAAAAAGCTATAAAAGCCGGAGAGAAACAGCTCAGTTGTGTATTAGTTGTTGATTGTAGCGAATTCACAGTGAGACCGGATTAGCATTCTGTGCGCTTTGGATTGCATTCTATTTAATGTTTTATTAATTTAAAATATAGCTAATGTTTATATTGCACGATATTGTATGAATATCTTTGAAGAATAATCCAGCACTTTGTCATTAGAATAAATTTTATTATCTTTTTATCGGACTTCGTCATTCAGTCTATTATGAACCTGAACCTACATCCAGATTTGTGGACCAGAAATCTCTATGAATGGCAGATGTCAAGGACTTAAAAAGCACTTTGGTGTTTGCCATGAAATTCGAGGCAGCCCAGCAACCAACTTGTAAAGACTGCCACCCAATCAGGGCTGCTCAAATCACTGTTTGTCTAGATGATTTAACCAGACAACTCAATGCCTTGAGATGGAATATGAGTGACAAGAAACCGACACTAAATTGCTGGAACTGCAGTGCCTGAGGGCACATATGAAGAAACTGCAGAGTATGGATGTTAAGACCGCTCCTAGCAAGAAGGAGGGAAACTAATTAATGGCCATTTCGCAGGGCAGAGGTTGTCAGATAATGAGAAGCTCCATTTTGAAGTGCTTCAGATTTCTGTAATGAGTGGTAGCAGTAATGGACTTTTCATCATGGGACATATTAGTAGAGTTACCTGCAATATGACTAGATACAGGAGCCAACATTACAATCATCCGAAAAGATTTGGCTCAACAACTGGAAGGTAAACTTATCTGAACGCTGTCCTGTGTTACCCTCTAGACTGTGTCTGGTTAGAAGATTGACATCGAGGGAAAATTAAACGTTAACATCATGTTTGAAAGTGCCACTTACCATCACACGGCATACGTGGCAAATATTACAGATCCTTTCATACTCAGATTGGACTTTCTAAGGAAATGCATTTTTTCCTTGGACTTTAAAAACAACAAACTGCTTTCAGCATCGAAAACAACAAACTGCTTTCAGCATCAAAGGATATAACTATCAGTCATCAGAAGGGGGTCCTTGTATGAAAGACTCTGCTCAGAAATCATACCAGGGTCGAAGAGAAACACGAGACCATCGCCTGTTCTCCAGCCCAGATCTTCATCGGTCATGATCTTCATCAGCCTTGTGATCTTTTGTCTGATCTCCCTCCGGATGTGCATAATGAATTGCATTCTGCCTCTGAGGGCATAGCCTTATTCGAAATTAATGATAGAGTTAAATATGTCCACGAAATCGTAATACCAGCAAGAACAGAATTTGTACTTCCTGAGCCCACCAGCGGCCGAGCGGTAAAGACGCTGAACACTGGTAGTTCGGTCCGAGGTTCGAATCCCGCGAATGGGCTGGCTGCATGGGCGTTTTCGTGGTTTTCCTCGTGTAACGTGTATACGAGCCAGTTTCCCTTAGAAAGTCCTCCACGAAGGCATCCCTTCCTTTAGGCAGATAGCCCTCGTGTGCTTTGCCATAATTGAATAACCTAACCTAACCTGTACTTCCTGAGTCCATAGTCGAAAATAGAAATTTCCACTATGCCATCATAGAATATCCCAAGAACTGTAACAGCCCGAAAGGAGTTCTGGTAGCCTCAACACACATTGACCGATCGAGAACCGTTGCCTATGTAACTGAGAAGGCGAGAGTTATTAAGAAAGATGAAGTGGTTACAGCATGTACTCCAGTGACCAGTATTAAACGAAACAGTAACACCCCAGAATCCATGCCTTCAGAGAGCATTACATTGAAGTTATTGCAGAATGTGAAATTAAATGATAAAGAGACAAATGCTGCCAAACATGTCATTCAGGATCATCAAGATGTTTTCTCCCACTTGCCTTCTGATGTGGGTCGAACTAGTTCGACGCAGCATAGAATCGATACCAATTGCTAAACAGGAAGAGGTGCAAACACTTTTAAAGGACATGCAAGAAAGCAATGTCATCGAGCCCTCAGCAAGTCCATCCATGGCCATCTCCCATCGTTCTCATCAGAAAGAAAGACAGTTCAACAAGACTCTGCGTTGACTATCACCAGTTGAACGAGGTTACGAAGAAAGACAGTTATCCTCTTCCTAGAATTGGTGACATTCTGGACACCCTTTCGGGAAGGAAGTGGTTCTCGACACTTGATTTAAAGAGTAGGTAGAAATACTCCTGATGACCGAGAAAAGATGACATTTACTACTGGACAAGGACTTTGGCAGTTTAAGGTGCTGCCGTTTGGACTATGTAATGTGCTGGCAACATTCAAACTGTTTTGAAAGGTCTTTACTACGAAGCCTGTGTGATATACCTGGATGACATCATTGTCAGAGAGAGTTTTCAAGAAGATATAGAAAATCTTAAAAAGCTACTTCAAAAATTAAAGGAAGACAATCTAAAGTTGAGTCCCACTAAATGCAAATTATTCAGATAGGAAGTGACTTATCTCGGACATGTTATTTCTGCCAAACGTGTGTGTACAGATCCAGAAAAAGTGTCAGCAATTAAAGACTGGAGATGCCCTGAAAATATTCATCAGCTGAGAAATTTCCATGGGCTTTGCACCTATTATAGATTTGTGAAGGACTTTTCTTCTGTTGCAAGACTACTTAACAAACTGACAGAAAGCAAACAAAAGTTCTCGTGGACAAAAGAATGTGAGGATTAATTTAACAAACTGAAGGAAGTTTTAACATCAGCTGGGATCCTGACATATCCTCACCTCGACAAAACATTTATTCTCAACACGGATACAAGCATTAAGAGTGTCAGTGCTGTTTTGTCCCAAGAAATAAATTTCCAAGAGTGTGTTGTGGCTTACTGGAGCAAGTGCTAATCAAAACCAGACAGAAATTCCTGCATCACCAGGAAACAGTTGCTTGCCATAGTTAAAGCCGTAGAACATTTCCATCATTATCTCTGTAGTAGAAAATTCTTACTTCATTGACCTGCCGTTTAAATTTCAAGAATATTGAAGGCCAAATAGCCAGGTGGATGCAGAGACTCCAGGAATATGATGATCATCACATGGAAATGCAGACTCCCTGTCTAGAAGATCCTTCCCAGAAAGCTGCCGATCTTGTTTCAGGGTCAGAGTGAAATACGAGCCACTTAATTCCATCGCACGGCAAATTGTATTAACATCGGCTGATCAAGACCCACGGAATGACAAAGAAGTCTGGAAACTTGAGCTGGAAGAAAACGACATTAACCCCATAATTGACTTAATGGAATCTTCAAACAGAAAACCTACCTAGCAGGACATTTCGAGCTATTCCTACAACAAAACAATATTGGGCACTCTGTGACTCACTTCGAATTCAAAACAACGTCTTTTACCAGAAATTCCAATCGGATGATCGAAAGACTTCTGATGGCAGCTGATACTCCCAAGATCCCGGACGTCCTTAAAGAATTGCATAGCAGCCCTACAGGAGGCCACTTTGGAATAATGAAGACCTTCCTGAGAGTTTGAAAGTGTTTTTACTGGAGTAATGCAAAGCATGATGTGCAAAAGTGGTGCTGCTTTTGCGATGCCTGTGCAGGTCCGAAAGGACTGAAGAAATGCAGCCGAGGCAAATATAACGTTATAACGTAGGAGTGCCTTTTAAACATATCGTCTGACATCTTGGGACCTCTGCCACAAACTGCTCTGGCAACAAACACATCCTCATTGTCATTGATTACTTCACCAAGTAAGTCTGAAGTGTATCCTATTCCTGATGAAGAGGCTGTCACAGTAGCAGAAGTAATGATACTGCATTGAATTTCCAGGTTCGCAGTGCCTCTTCAGTTACATTCAGATCAGGGGCGGAATTTTACCTCAGCAGTAATCAAAGAACTCTGCAAGCTACTTGGTATTGATAAAACCCAAACGACACCTTTACATCCCATTTTAAAGAGGTTTAATTGATCTATTCATAATAACCTCTCATTGGTGGTTTCTAGAAACCAACAGGATGATTACAGGAAGTTACCTCTTTTTAAATTGGCTTATTACAGTGCTGTCCAGGAGACTACCGGCTGTTGCACATCTCAGATGCTCTTCGGATGTGGCCTTCGTCTGCCTAGTGATATCCTGTTTGGTCGCCCTCCTGATCCACCTTCTTCGTCTGAGGTATACATCCAAGATCTCCGGGCCTGGTTTGAAGTGATGCACAATTTTGCACAAGAGCAAGTCATCTCGGCAACGGAGAAGATGAAGACCTGATACGACACTAGAGCTACTGGACATCGACTCAACGAAGGAGACATGCTGTGGTTGTGGAATCCAACGCGACAGAAAGGGCTTTGTTCTAAACTATAGTCACCTTGGGATGGTCCCTAAACAAGCTGAACGACATCATGGTTGGGATCTGTAAGTCATTGAACTCTATAAAGTCGTTCATTACAACAGGTTAGCTCCTTACTATGGCCATAGTAAATAGTATAAGACCATGGTCCTTTTTGTTTCTAAATTTGTATTTAGTAATGGATTTGTTTTTAAGTTACTTATTGCAATTATTCGTTATATTGTTTGCTATTTTAATGCAATGTGTATTATTGAATTGATGCTTTAATTGTAAATATGGCTTCCTGTCCATGGATTGTACTGCCCGGGACGTGCAGTCCTTGAAGGGGCAGTGTTATGAATTTTTTATTTAGTTAAATGTTTTTAATGGAATTATAATTAAAATTGTTTTATTTTTTAGTGCAATGCAGCACGTGACATTTTAAGAGAAAGCTATGTCGGAAAAGTAAAAATACAAGAGCATGTGCATTTATCATTGAATAAAATTTTATCTCTATAATTGATATTGTTGCATGCATACAGGTTCATAAGGGATTGAATGCACAAGTCGTTAAAAAGTTAGTGAAATTTATTCTTTTCACAAGAAATAAAACAAAGTGCTGAAATATTTTCTCAGAGATATTTGTATAATATCGCAATATCTCACAGTAGTTATATTTTTAAACTCCAGGAATATAAGCAGAACTCAAATTCAAAGTGTAAACAACAACAGTTCATTTAAAACAACTGAGCTGAGATGTTTTAATTCGCCTTTTATAAGCATTTTAATCATCACAAGATCATTCTGGTATTTTCTAGATTTTTCTAGATATCAAAACAATTATGAGATATCTATTTATTAAGTATTAAATGCATGTGCTCTTGCATTTTTACTTTTCTGGCTCAACCATCTCTTACAATTCGTCATGTGCTGCATTGCACGGGAAAAATAAGACAATTTTAATTACAATTCTAAATAAATACAAACCCTTCCCAAGGACTGTACATCCCTGGACAGGAAATTAAAACTAAGGCATCAATGCAATAACAAAATAAACAATAATTGCAATAAGTAACTTTCAGCAAATCGAATAGTAAATACAAAAAGGACCATTATACTATTTACGATACCAATACTATTTACAATTATATACACTATGTACTATGGCCCTAGTAAGGAACTAACCTGTCGTAATGAACGACTTTAGGTTTAGAGTTCGATGACTTACGGATCCGAACCATGACATCGTTCAGCCTGTTTAAGACTGTGTACGGACCATCCCAAGGTGACTGTAATTTTGGACACAGTCCTTTTCGGATTCCACAACCTTACCTTGTCTCCTTTGTTGAATCGATGTCCAGTAACTCAGGTGTCATATCGGGTCTTCATCCCCTCTGTCGCCAAGTTGAATCACTCTTGTGCAAAGTTGTGCATCAGTTCAAACTGGGCCTGAAGATTTTGAATGTATTCCTCAGGCGATGAAGGCACATCTGGAGGGCGACCAAACAAAAGATCACATGGCAAGCAAAGGTAACGACGGAAGAGCATCTGAGATGGGGAATAGCCGGTAGTCTTGTGGACATCACTGCAGTAAGCCAGTAGAAACAGTGGTAACTTCTTGTCCCCGTCCTGTTGGTTTCTGGAAACCTCAAATAAGAGGTTATTTAAGATGGTTCGGTTAAACCTCTGTACCATGCCGTCCACCTGGCGATATAAAGGCATCGTTTGGGTTTTGTTGCCAAGTGGCTTGCAGAGTTCTTTGATTACTGCTGAGGTAAAATTCTGTCCCTGATCTGAATGTAACTGAAGAGGCACTCCGAACCTGGAAATCCAGTGCAGTATCATTACTTCTGCTACTGTGACAGCCTCTTCATCAGGAATAGGATACACTTCAGACTACTTGGTGAAGTAATCAATGACAATGAGGATGTGTTTGTTGCCATCAGCAGTTCGTGACAGAGGTCCTAAGATGTCAAAGGCGATACGTTCAAAAGGAGCTCGTACATCGTAACGTTGTAGCTTCCCTCAGCTGTGTTTGTTTGGTCCTTTCGGAGCTGCACAGGCATCGCAAGAGCGGCACCACTTTTTGCACGTCATCTTTTGCATTATTCCAATAGAAGCGCTCATAAACTTTTTGCAAGGTCTTCATTATTTTGAAGTGATTTCCCGTAGGGATGCTATCTAATTCTTTAAATACATCCAGGATCTTGGAAGTATCAGTTGCCATCGGAAAATCTTCCCATCATCCGATTTGAATTTCCGATACAAGACCCCGTTTCAAATAAGAGAGCCCAATTTTGTTTTGTTGTGATACTGTATAGCTGAAAATGTCCTGCCAGGTGAATTTTCTGTTTCAGGTCTCCATTAAATCAATTATGGATTTAATGTCAGGGTCTTCCAGCTGGTTTCGCCTGACTTTGTCACTCCATGGGTCTGGATCAGCCGATGTTGATATAATTTGTCGTGCAACCAGATTAAGCAGCTGGTATTTAGCTTTGACCCTCGAACAATGCCGGCAGTTTTCTAGGCAAGGTATTCTAGACAAGACGTCGGCGTTTCCATGCGATGATCCCTTTCGATGACGGATAGTGGTGTCATATTGCTGGAGTCTCTGTATCCACCTGGCTATTTGACCTTCAGGATTTTTGAAATTTAAAAGCCAGGCCAATGATGCATGATCTGTGCGGAGCAGGAGTTTTCTGCCGTATAGATAATGATGCAAATGTTCTACGGCTTTGACTATGGCGAGCAACTCTTTCCTGGTGACACAGTAATTCCTCTCCGGTTAAGACAGGCGCTTGCTCCAGTAAGCCACTACATGTTCTTGGCCCTCTATTTTTTGGGCAAAATGGCGGCAACACTTTTATTACTCACGTCCATGTTGAGAATAAAAGGTCTGTTGAGCTGAGGATACGTCAGTATTGGAGCTGATGTTAAAGCTTCCTTCAGTTTGTTAAATGAATCCTCACGTTCCTTTGTCCACAAGAACTTTTGTTTGCTTTCTGTCAGTTTGCTAAGTAGTCTTGCAACGGAAGAAAAGTCCTTCACAAATCTATAATAGGTGCAAAGCCCCTGGAAATTTCTCAGCTGATGAATATTTTCAGGGCATCTCCAGTCTTAACTGCTGACACTTTTTCTGGATCTGTACACACACGTTCGGCAGAGATAACATGTCTGAGATAAGTCACTTCCTGTCCGAGTAATTTGCATTTAGCGGGACCCAACTTTAGATTGTCTTCCTTTAGTTTTTGAAGTAGCTTTTTAAGATTTTCTATATCTTCTTGAAAACTCTCTCCGACAATGATGTCATCCAGGTATATCAGACAGGCTTTGTAATAAAGACCTTTCAAAACAGTCTCCATGAGGCATTTGAATGTTGCCAGCATATTACATAGTCCAAATGGCAGCACTTTGAACTGCCTAAGTCCTTGTCCAGTAGTAAATGCCATCTTTTCTCAGACATCCGGATGTATTTCTACCTGCTAATACCCATTCTTTAAATCAAGTGTCGAGAACCAGTTGCTTCCAGAAAGAGTGCCCAGAATGTCGTCAATTCTAGGAAGAGGGTAACTGTCTTTCTTCATAACCCCGTTAAAATGGCAATAATCAATGAAAAATCTTGTTGAAGGCTCGATGACATCGCTTTCTTGCATGTCCTTTAAAAGTGTTCGTACCTTTTCCTGTTTAGCAATCGGTGGACTTCTTGGATGCTGCTTGATTGGTGGATGATCACCGGTATCGATTCCATGTTGCGTCAAACTGGTTTGACCCACATCAGAAGACAAGCAGGAGAAAACATCTTGAAGATCCTCAATGACACATTCATCATCATTCATCCTGAGGATACGTCAGGATAGGAGTCATCAACTTCTTGTTGGACGGTGGAAACTCTTCCTTTGATTTGTTGCTCTACAGCAGAAACTTGTTCTTCAATATGTCCAACTTTATTTTTAACAGTGTCAATTCTGCCTTTCATAGCCTCAAATTTGTTTTCTATTATATAGGTAAACTCTTTTTTTATTTCCTCTTGACCTACTTTCTTTTGTTCTTTACTTGAAATGCAGCAAAGGCGGGCATGAGTTGTCTCAATTGTTCTTCCGTCGCTCTAGTGAATGGCATTCAAATCCCACTTCTCACACCAAAAATTGTTGCATGCATAGTGGTTCGTAATGGATTGAATTCACAAGTTGTTAAAAAGTTATGTTGCGTGTGTACGGGTTCGTAATGGTTTGAATGTACAAGTGTTAAAAAGTTAATGAAATTTATTCTTTTCACAAGAAATAAAAACAAAATGCTGAAATATTTCCTCAGAGATATTCGTATAATATCACAATATCTCACAGCAGTTGTATTTTTAAACTCCTAAAATATAAACAGAACTCAAATTCAAAGCACAGAGAAACTAATTCAATCTCGCAGCGAATTCATTATAATCAATAACAGCACCGGGTAAACAACAACAGTTTGATTAAAACAACTGAGCTGAGGTGTTTTAATTCGGCTTTTATAAGCTTTTTAATCATCACAAGATCATTCTGGTATTTTCTCGATTTTTCTGGATATCAAAGACAATTATGAAATATCTATTTATTAAATATTAAATGCACGTTCTCTTGTATTTTTACTTTTCCAGCTCGGCTTTCTTTTACAATTTGTCACGCGCTGCATTGCACGGGAAAAATAAGACAGTTGTAATTACAATTCTAAATAAATACAACATCCGTAACAATATTTAATTTGAATAAATGTGATCGGCTATTATGTTACCCGTAACAGTAATTCTACTCATTTTGCTTTCCAGAAATTGCTAGAACTGTTTCGTGCAGCCGATTTAAAACTTATAAAAGCCGGAGAGAAACATCTCAGCTCAGTTCTTTATTAGTTGTTGTTGATTGTAGCGAATTCGCGGTGAGATCGGATTAGCTTTCTCTGCGCCTTGGATTGTGTTCTACTTAACGTTTTAGTAGTTTAAAATATAGCTACTGTTTATATTGTCTGATATTTTACAAATATCTTTGAGGAATAATCCAGCATTTTGTTATATTTTTTGTGATTAGAAACAATTTTATTAACTTTTTATCAGACTTATGTATTCAATCTATTACGAACCCATACGCACGCAGCACTATATTTTCAAGTAGAAATCGATTGTGTTCATTTTTGTAGATAAGTATTCAAATTATAATTTTGCTTGCAACCTAATTAAGTGATATATTGAAATGCTAAAATACCAAATTATACTTACTAGCTTTGATTCTGTGTAGAACCTTTTTAAGGAAATTAGTTCAGTTTTGTGGAATGGAGGAAAACCACAATCCGAGTCTGAGAAAACCTCATCGAACTAAATTCTTATTATTATTATAGGAACAAATTATTTAAATTTTTATGTAGTGCTGAGATTTATTTCCTAGTTTGAATTTTTAAAAAAAAATTAATTTAAGCCTTTCCTAAAAATAATTTTTGAACATTTAAAACATTGAATGATGGAGAATCTTATATTTTATAAATATTTAAAAACTGCTGCACATCAATACATGTAACCTAACGCAGTATGAATTTGAAATAGAAAGTGGAAACACGCGAGAAAATTTGGAAGCTGTCTTTATGAAAACAATTTCTGCGACTTTATTTAAACTTGAGGAACGGAATTTGGAAAAATTGCAGGAGGATTCAATGAATCATCATGTTACATCCAAGGGGGAAGATCTCATTTGAAGATGAGCAAGCTAGATGTCTAATCTTTTATGATAAGAAATACAGAATCAAATGCTGTACTTTCCTCAGAAGATTTTTAATTTGAATGAAATGTTTTCACAAGTTTTTGTTAATTACCTTAGAAAGAAGTTTTAAGGTAATTCGATTCTATTCGTTTAACAAAAATTTTAATTAAAGTTACGCATTATTTCTTTTCTGTTTACAGACCTTCTTTCTTGAAATACAAAATGATTTTCAGCTTCCAAGACATCTTTTACTAAAAAAAATCATGGTCTATATAATTAATGCTCTGTTCATTTCATTTCAAATTAGAGCACCTTTTATTTTAAGTGAACTGAAATATTGCTGCTGATTTCCATGTATTTAACTTTCTGTAAGTATTTCTGAAAGGGATAAAAAAAGGGGGTCAGTGTTAATATTATTTAAAACTTGTAACTGAGTTATTACAAAATGTAAGGAACTATTGATACTTTAAAACTTTTTTTACCCATGTTTTCAACAATACATGTTCTAAAAATTCTGCTTTACTACGTTAAATACACGTCTCGTAGACTGTGCTTTGACCACCCGGTGGTGAAGTGACTAGCGCATTGTGCAACTGCACCACAGGTCCAGGGTTCGATCCCTGGGCTGGGCAAGGTTGAATCAACCTTTCATCCCTTAAGTGGGTCGATAAAATGAGTATTAAGTTTGTTTGGGGACTAAACACTGGGGGGGGGGGGTCTGCGACAGTCTGACCACTTGCCCAGGGCATATGCTGATGCACTCCAGGGCCCAAAGGTCAAGAAAGCAGAAAAAGGGCACTGCAGGCCATGGCCCACTATGGCGGTTGCGCCACTGAATTTAATTTTAGTTTAGACAGTGCTTTTACAACACCTTTTAAGACTCTCTGTACCGTTCGATTTTGATACATTCCACTCCTGAAATACAAGGTGGGTTTTTTTTTTTATTTTTCTGTATCTTCATATATTACTATTCACATTTTTATAAACAATATTAGTATAATGCAGGAATAGTTTTTAAAAAACATACAATACAGCTCATGCGATTTTAGCGTGCATGGAATAAAAATAACATGGCTCCAAAAATAATCTAATGTTACATTTTTCACACCAAAAGTCTCTTTATATTCGAGTCATGTTTACTATTTTCGTATCATTAAACATCAAGAAAAGAAGCAAGAGCATCGACTTGAAGAAACAATAGTACTCCCTTACAGTGATATAAACTTGTAGCGCTATCTAGGTGCAAAACGAAACGTGAAATATAAATATTGCAATATTCTCAGCCTACACGGAGAAAAAGCTGGATCCTTATTGAAAACAAGAGAAATAAACTTACGCATGCTATTTTCACTCAACCGATATTACGAGACGGGTGTTGTACGTGGAGGGTTAATAAATAGTGCAAACCATTCTTCCTTAAATATTTTTATAAATATATTTAGATAATATCTACAGTCATTACAAATTTAAATATATTTAATAACTGTATTTCTTCACAGTAGCATTTACAGGAAGGAGTTTATGAATGAATAAATCCTTCATCTCAAAATGCATTAATAAATAATGCAATAAATATTTACGCATTTTGTTAAAGCCAAATGCATGCTGTTTACAAGGATGTGAAAATCTAATTTCTGTCCATTCACTATATTTGAGCATTATAATAATTGAGCATATATCATAATTTTTTACGTAAGAAATGTGTGTAAATTGAATGAAAATGACATGCTTATTTTTAATACAGAAGTCAGTTTCTCTTCAAAATTCCTCCTTGAAGGCATTTCTTCCCTTAAACGAATCGTCCTTGCATGGTTTACCCTATTTAAAAAAACTTCATTTGACCTATGTGCCTAATTACTAATATTTTAACATATAGAATTTTATATAGAGATTTAGCCATCAAGTTTCAAATTTTTGAATTAGGACATGTTTTTGGATACATTCATTATCAAATTCAGATTTTCTAGTAAATATATTTTGGTGGAGCATTCAATATCTTCCTTAACAACTTTACCCAGTTTAATTGTTTCCTAATAATATAATAAATAAGAGCTATGCATTTCACATTTGAACATTAACCTCACTGTCATCAGATCACAATCTTGAATGCCTTCCTCTGCAACCAATATTGTTTCATTATTATATGGACAGCTGAAACAGCTAGTTGATCTAAATTCCCAAATACCTGAAATTTACATACTGCAAGGTAATCCAAAATGTAGCAGTATGCAAAATGCATTGATATACCGATTAATAACATTGATTTTTCATGTCTTCAAACTGTTTCAAAAGTAGCAGACCACTACTCAATCTGTGCTCCTTTGATATGGGATTAGATTCGGAAATAAAAATTGGTTACATTTCATACAATAGTATATGTGTTGAATAACAAAGACTTTTCATTCACAATTATGTATTACATTAAGTCAACAATTAAACATATTGCTAAATAAAATTTTTTAAAAAAAGAGGTAATTTTAGTTTGACATTTTCCCCTTACAACTCTGTTAATCATTGACAATGAAATACGATAAGTTTTTGTACAAATGATGCATAGATACTGAATTATTTACAATATTTTTTGCAAAACAAATTCACAATTGACATCGATGTTTCAAGTAACCGAAAAATAACCAAGATGTGATTTGTATTTAAATGCCACTAAACTATACAAATTTCCATTACCTTCCAACAATGCATGTTTCTTTTATGCGGAAGTGTCCCCACTTTTCGATATATATGGAAGTAATACCAAAGTGCTGTGAAGATAACTTGCTCTGGATGTAAGCAAAGAACACTCCCTTTGTGACTACCAAATCTCGGCAGCACTGTGTCAGGTGTAATGTGAGGATGACGTCTTCTTTTATTCTTACCTCCATATTCTGAATACTATAAATGTACACTGTGCCTCCCCCCCCAAAAAAAGACAGTTCTATGTCTCCTGTTCTACTGGGCCGATTGACAAAGTTTAACTTGCATTTTTCAGGTCTCGAAAGTGTGATTTAGGATATATATTACATTTATACATAGCATTGTTCTAACACTCTCGAAAGTGTGATTTAGGATATATATTACATTTATACATAGCATTGTTCTAACACTTGAGCAACCTATTTTCATTTCCTTTTTAGTCGAAAGGGACTTTGTCCCTGAAGGACTATTGTTTTCATTTTGCGTTGAAACATTAAATGTCGGTTCACTTTTCAAACTGTTGCCTACAAATATTGCAGCCCCGTATTATATTTAAAGAAATTAAATAATGAAGAATGTGCATAAATGTATGTATGTTTCTCACATTGTGATAAGACAACGGTACCTAGAGCCTTCCAATTTTGAATGGCATAATCCTACTGCGAAGATGGGCATCTGGAAGCCCAATTTGTTTTATTATTGATTTCATATTTTGTAAATCTTTAACGAATTTTTGATAAACAAACTGAAAGATTTCAAAGTGAGCAATGGCAACATTGTTCAGAAAAAATACTTTTATCTCCAGCACGTGAGACTGTGTATAGGAAATACTAAACATATGCTCAGTTTAAAATTATTTTGTGATATTGTTCTTTAACTGAATTTTATGGCTTAAGTGCGAAGAACATGTTAAAAAAACGCCCCTTTAGACGTAATTTAAAATCTGAAACCTTT